>CM070725.1:29001412-29483075 GCA_036346275.1 Otatea glauca | reverse complement strand
GACCTCACTTCGAGGTCGTGGATTTCCGGCGCCTACCACGCCATCTCGGGAGGCCATGCTACGCCAAGTTCATGGCGATCCCCTGCCTACGCCTACCTCAAGTCGAAGATGCCCGGGACGCATGGAGTCATTATCGTGGCATCGCCTTTCCGGCTTGCCTTCAGCTCACAGCGCCGCATTGCGAAGCTTCGCCTCAGCGGTCGTTGCCTCGCGGAACTCAACAAGCTCAAGAGGAAGAAGCCGAGTCCGCCCCCGAATCCGACAAATCGTGGGCGGGATCCTTCAAATCCGCCGAGGACACGAAGGAGGTCACGGTCGATCCTGTGATCCGACTCAAGACCGTCTTGGTGAGCCACGCCCCGCCAAATAGGAAAGCGCTTCGTCGACTTCCTCCGCACTAACAAAGATGTCTTCGCATGGAGGTCCTCCGACATGCGGGCATTCCAAAGGAGGTCGCCGAGCACTCCTTGAGCGTCCGACTGTGCTCAAAGCCTTGTGCCAACGCCTGCGCCGCTTCGACGAGGAAAGGTGCGCAGGGTTATAGAGAGAGATCGCCAAACTCTTGGCGCGGGGTTTGTAAAAGAGGTGCGCCACCACGAGTGGCTAGCCAACCTCAGACTTGTAAAAGAAGAACGGCAATGGAGAATGTGTTGACTATACGAGTCTCAACAAAGCATGTCCTAAGGACCCATTCCCTTACCTCGCATCGACTAAGTCATCGACTCCACCGCTTGGTGCGTAGTCTCTTTCCTTTCGGATGCCTACTCGGGCTACCACCAGATTGCGCTAAAGGAGTCCGACCAGCTCGCGACTTCCTTCATCACTCCGCTCGCCTGCTCGCTATGTCACAATGCCCTTCGGCTCAAGAACGCGCGCTACATACCAGCGATGTATGCAAACGTGCTTCAATGACCGGATCGGCCGCAACGTTGAGGCGTATGTCGACGATATTGTCGTAAAGACCGGAAGGTCGACGACCTTATCGCCGACCTAGAAGAGACTTTCGCGAACCTTCGACGGTTTCGCATAAAGCTCAACCTGAGAAGTGCGTCTTCGGGTCCCCAAAGGAAAGCTCTTAGGCTTCATCGTCTCTCGGCGAGGCATCGAGGCCAATCGGAGAAGATCTCGGCGATCGCAAGGATGGGCCCGATCGGCAACCTCAAAGGGTCCAGTGGTCCCGGTGCTGGCGGCTTTGAACCGTTCGTGTCTCGCCTCGCGAACGCGAATGCCGCTCTGTTTGCCAAGAAATCGACCGCAGGTTGGACACTGAGGCTCGAGGAGGCCCTCCCGCTTGAAGGCCTTCCCTGTCCTCGCCTCGATCTGATCGCCCGGCACCGGGTGAACGCCGCTCTCTACATCGCCGCCACTACCCAAGCCGTCGGCGCCCTCGTGGTGGAGCGGCGGAAGAAGGCCGTGAGCTCAAGGTACAACGGCCGGTCTACTTCATCGCTGAGGTACTTTCCGAGTCCAAGACTCGGTACCACAAAAAGAAGTTACTCTACGCGGTGCTCATCGCAAAGAGGAAACTCGTTCACTACTTCGATCAAGACGCCATCACCGTGGTGACCACGCCCCACTGGCGAGATCATCCACAATCGCGATGCCTCGTGAAGGATAGCCAAATGGGCGCTCGAGCTTAGCGGCCATGGCATAATATCGTCCCTCGGACGGCGATCGTCGCAGCTCGGCGACCGCCGCCGAGTGGACAAGCCGTGCACCACCGGTGGTGAAGACCCGGAGCTTGGACAATGTACTTGACGGGTCTTACACCAAGAATGGCGCGGCGCGGAGTC
The DNA here is from genome assembly GCA_036346275.1 of Otatea glauca. Taxonomy (NCBI): domain Eukaryota; kingdom Viridiplantae; phylum Streptophyta; class Magnoliopsida; order Poales; family Poaceae; genus Otatea; species Otatea glauca. The sequence goes on along the minus strand of CM070725.1, from coordinate 29,481,282 downwards.
GTCATCATCTCCCGCCGGGAACAGGCAATACGCCATTAGGTTGCTCTTCGACGCGACCAACAACATTCCGTCACGAGGCTCGCCAACGGTCTCCGGATCGCTGCCGACCTCGGTGCCCGCCGGCTCTACGTCCACGGGGACTCCAAGCTTGTCGTCGACCAAGTCATGAAGGCTGCGGAGCGCCGAGACGCCCGCATGGCCGCAGCATCTTGTCGAAGCACGCCGGCTCGAGGAGCGGTTCAAGGGTTTCGAGCTTCACCATAGCTACCGACGCTACAATGGCGAGGCCGATCACCTGGCCAATCTTGCCTCCAGGTGAGAGCCTGTCCCGCCCGGGATCTTCGTCTCCGACCTCCTGCGGCCATTGTCGGTGGACTCGGCGGTGGCGGCCACCCGACCAATCCAAAGACGGCCGCCCGGCCAAGCTACGGTCGAGCGTGACTTGGCGGATCTGCCCGCGGTGTGCTAGCACTTGAGTCCGCCCGAGGAGGCCCTACATCGACCGATTTGATGGACGGGTCACTTCCCCCGACCGCACCGAGGCGGCGCCTCGCCCGCGAGCAAAATCCTTCGTCTGATCGGCGGACCTCTACAAAAGGAGTTCCTCGGGGTCCTCCAAAAATGTATCTTGACCGACCAAGGAAAGCAAGGTGCTTGGGCGACATACAGCAACGAGTCTGCGGTCACCACGCAAAGCACCCGATCTCTTGTGGGAAAGGCCTTTCGACAAGGTTTCTACTAGCCAACCGCGTGTCGACACGCCGAGCATATCGTGCGACTTGCGAAGGATGCGATTCTTTGCTCGTGACGCATCTGCCAGCCAAGCTTTTCTGAGCGATCCCCATCCGTGGCCTTTTGCCGTCAGGGGACTCGATTTGGTCGAGCCTTTCAGAAAGCGCCGGGGCTTCACCCACCTTTCGTCGCGGTAGATAAGTTCACCAAGTGGATAGAGGCCAAGCCGGTCGTGGCGCCCGCGTCGGTATAAGCGGCCATCTTCTTCGCGACATCGCTTTTAGGTTTGGAGTCCCAAACTCCATCATCACCGAACAACGGAACACGAGTTCACGGGAAGGAATTTCGAGTTCTGTGGCGACTTCAACATCCGTGTCGATTGGGCGCGAGAGCCCATCCGCGGACTAACGGCCGGTCGGCGCACTAACGGCATGATCCTTCAGGACTCAAGCGCGGATCTTCGATCGGCTCAAGCATTTCGCAGGCGCCGGGTAGCCGAGCGCCTCCGTCCTCTGAGTTCGCGGACCACGCCGACCCGGCGACCGGTTCACACCCTTCTTTATGGTGTTCGTGGCGAAGCCGTTTGCCCATCGACCGGAATCGGCTCCCGAGATTGCAAGCCGATGAGGCTCGGGGGCTCGCCGCAACAAGGCGCCATCGACCCACTTCGGCGAGGCGCGCGGCGTGGCAAATCTGCGGTCGGCGGATATCAACAAGCCTCGCGCCGCTACCACACCGCCAAGTTCGAGGATCGATCCTTGGTACCTGGCGACTTGGTTCTGCGTCGGTCGGACAACCAAAGATAAGCACAAGGCGACGCCCTTTGGGAGGTCCTTTCACCGTCGTGGAAGTTCTCCGACACAGCACCTTCGACTCAAGGGCGCCGATGGTCGCATCCTCCTAATGCGGAACATTGAAAAGTTAAAGCGATTCTATCCTAAGCTCTTTTCTTTTTCACGGTATAAGTCTTTGCCTTTCTCCCAACCGAGCACGGTCGCCACGTGACGACTTCGGGGCTGCCCGCGGCGCCCGTTCGAGCGCTCCGGATGGTGTCGTGCGGGTCGGTGACCGGCCGACCACGAGGTCTATCCCGGCGGTAACCCTCTCGACCGAGTGCTACGGCCTCGCCCAACCGGCTATGGTTGCCCGTAGCACTCCGCGGAAGAAGGAAGCACGAGTGGGATGACCTTACGGTCGATTGGGAACAATCTTCCCCACGAACTCGGCTAACTCACGTACTCATGTGGGTCGGTGACCCGACTAGTCACAGAGTCTATCCGGCGGTAACCCTCTCGACCCGAAGCGCTTCTGACCTCGCCCCCGGCTATGGTTGCTAAGTAGCACTTTGCGGAAGAAGGAAGTGTCCGAGTGGAAAACCCTGGCCGATCGGGAACACTCCGAACCCCATGAGTGCGCGTAATCACCGCATAAACAAGACTCCTATCCTCTTGGCCCTCTCAAATTGACCCGACCTACGCATAGCGACCCGTGGTCCTTGAGGCTATGGTCTGGTCAAACCAAAGCATAAAGGAGAGCAAAGAGGCAAACCAGAGCTTACAATTACTTACGATCGTTTACTGCGATCTTTGCAAGAAAAGAAAAAAAAAGGGGCTAACTTCTTTCTTCCTCTTCTTCACGGTGGCCGCCAGCACGAGGAGGAGGACAGCATCTTGAAGGCGACCTCGGGCGGGGCGTGGTGGCGATCTCCGAGCATGCGGCTCGACACAGGCTCGAACACTGTCGACCTCGTCGTCGGTCCGGTTCGGCGATGCCGCTACTCACCATCGCGAGTCGATACCGTCATAGTGCGAGGCGGTGTTGACCAGTCGCGACGAAAGCTCCAGTCTTGCGCCCGCAATCACAGCCGCCTCCACAAGCCCGGCTTTTCGGGCAGCGCGAGAGGCAAGTGCGCTGGGCACGCCTCATGCCCAAGACTTGGCGCGAACCTCTGGCCGCCCTCAGAAGGCTTCGATTCGGCGCCCATCTCGGCCCTACCATCCTCGGAGACCCTCGCGCGCGAGCCTCGTCCCGGCGCGACACCCGTCATGGTCTCGCCGCCGCATTCCGAGCCTCCATGGCGGCCTTCGAGGTTTTTCGCACCTCTGCGAGTTTTGGCGTCTCGGATGAGTCTCCTCTGGGTTACCCCAACCAAAGAAATCAATGGAGGAGTTGAGATACTTACTACCGCAGAGTCGATCAGCCGACTTCCCTCCGAGACTCTAGGGACGTCCTCAAGAAGCCGGCTCCTCCGAACGATCTCTGCTCGGACCGAAGCTTGTTGGCGTCCTCCGGGCACTCGATCCCGCCCGACCGCAGATGGGTTGCTTCGCAGTGCCACCCTCGGCGGTGACGGCGGCGTCCTTGGCCTCGGTGACCTCACGCCAGGAGGATTCAAGCTCCACCACCCTTGCCCTCAAGGCCTCGGCCCAAGGCGCTCGTCGTAAAGGGCCTTTGAGGCCTCCTCCACCCTAGGCGGAGTTTTTCGCCTCCGTCCGCCCAATGTTCAAAGCCTCTTGGGCAAGGCGAAACTCAAGCCGCAATGACCACTTTCTTCCACTGCGTCGCCATTTGAGCATCCGGCGACGAAGGAGCCCGGCTCGGCGCTTCGGGCAGGCCCGCAAATCTTGCTAACAGACATTTCGTCGGATCTGGCGAAGCATATCGAGAGTTACAAGTACGACTCCTTCGCTCGACACCAAACTTACGGGTTGAATCCCCGACCATCACCTCCAGCCCTCTTGGAAGACTCTAAGGCTAGGGTCGGACCTTACGGATCGCCCTATCTCCTCCTCCATAGCCGTGGCGCCTGTAGAGGGCGACCACTCTCGCTCCTCGGCCGGGTCCATGGATCCCGCCTGGGCCACATCCGGCAGCAGACCTCGCATGCGCTCCGGAGGAAGCGGCGCAAACCAGAGCGCCATGGCTGGGCGATAAGTCGGCCCCTCGGGAGCCCCCAGGGGCGGTCGAACGCCTCTCGGGCATCGGCGCCGCCCGGCCGGCGCGCCCGGGCTATCCGCCGACCCCTCCGTGAACACTATCTCGGCCGGCACCGCCCGGTGGAGTCGGCGGTCGCTCCCCTCTTCGCGGCGCCGCGCCGGTTGGAGCAATGGCGGCTGGCGTCGCCGTCCCTCCTGCAGGAAGACCCTCGCGCCGGCGCGGCATCGGCGGGCGGCGGGAGCTCTTCGCCGCCTCGATCTCTCCTCCTCAAAGGAGGCGCGTCCTGATCGCGTGCTCCATAGGCGCCGACTGATCGGTACCACGAGCCGCCGTGACCGCCACTTGAGAAGTGGGCATGCACGCCCCACCGTCACGCGTGTAAGCGGCGCGCGCCACGATATTTAAAAAGTCGCGGCGGCTTTGCTACAAAAATGTTCAGCAAAGGAAGAAATACTCATCGGCGGAGGCGAGTCACGCGTGCGCGCGCTCTCTTCATCGCCCCCACCAAGGGCAGGTCGGTGGCCGCTTCCCGGCTACCACCTCGGGCGTCGTCGACAAGCGTGGCGCGTGATGTCGCCCCTTCGCTGAGGACCGCGGCGCGCGGCTGCTTTGTCGGCCAACTCTCGAGCCACCACTCACCGGAGGGTCGGGAAGGAATCTGGCTGAGTCGGGAAGCTCCCCACTATCGCAGAAGTCGCCCCCACCGCGGTGGACTCGACGTCCTCGCGCATGTAGCATGCCTTGTCACAGCGCTCCTTTCGCTTCTTCTTCCTCCTCTCCTCCTTACGCCTTTTGGGAATCGGCCTCGGCGGTCTTCGCCGAGAGTCCACCTCGTTTCTTTCTCCCCGGAGCGGTGCCCGGAGGACATGCCTACGAGCCCCTAGAGGATACAAAAGCGACCGTCAGTCGACGCTAAGAGCGAAGAAGAAAGAAGCAGAAGAAAAATCCACAAACTCACCAGATTTGGGGATGAGCCGACGAGAAAGGCCGGGTGGTCGCCGCGCCACCGTGGCGCTCCTCCGATAATCTGCCGCCACCGGGCCTCCACCGCGACGCGCCAACTCGCCACCTCCATCCTTGCGGTCGGATGGCCCTCATCTTGGAACATGGGGTGCGGCCTAAGCGCGGCTGCAGCGCATCCTCATGAAGCGTGCGACAACATCCCCGGTCGGCCCCGTTTCCTCAGAGCCTCGATCTCTCCACGATCGGGGCCACCTTGTTCTTTTCCTCTTCTGGCGCCCGTGTCCATTGCTCCATGCGACGAGGGAGCTCGCCGTAAAAGCTCGGGCATTGTTTTCAACGTTCGGACATAGATCCATTGGGCGCCATCCCTTGTTAGAGGACGGCGGCTTGATGTCCGGTACTGAGCTCGGCCGTTCGAAGGCGGAGGGCCGCGCCATGGGCGCCGTCGCGTCGACGGACTGTCTTTCCAAAGCCTCGCTGGAAGAAGTGCACCACACGCCTAATGCGGCTCAATCCTAAGAAGGCCTCGCACAGGTAATGAAAATGGCGATGTGAAGGACCCGTTAGGGTTGAGGTGGTGCACCTCCACCTTGTAATGGAAAAGAAGCCCCGGACGAAAGGGTGGAGCGGCGGCGGCCGCCGCGCCAAAAACGAGGCGGGGACCACAACCTCGTCGCTCTGCGCCGGATAACGGCCCCGGTCGGCACCCTCCGGCCCAGAGGTGCCTGCGGCGGGAGAAGCCCTTCTTCACTAGGCGGCGCGCGACTCTCTGCGCGAGCACTCCGTCCACGACATCTTGGCGGGAAGCGGCGGAAAGGTGAGAAGAAGAATTTGAGGTTTCCTTCTCGGCTCTCTGGCGTTTTTCTTGCTTTAGGACGGGAGACGAAGAAGGCGAAAGCGTGGCTACCCGAGGCACCCCAACAACGTACTTATAGGAGGCGAGCGGACGCCGACCGACGACGGACGCCTCCTCGAGCGAATCGTCGCGTCCGCCCCTCGTCGTCACGCCACGCACCGTAACTCCCGATTTCCAATTCCACTCGCATTTAATCACAGCGCGTCAAAGTTGCGAGCCATAAAGACGCCGCCCCAACAGCGTGTCCGTTACCTCTTGGTCTCCGCTTTTGGCGGGACGGTTGTTCGAGGCGCGCGAGAGGCCCACTGGCATGCGGTCCCAAGATGGCAAAAAGCCTTGTGGCTTGGCGCCAGGGCCCACCAAAGTCGTGGGTTCAAAAGGCCTAACCCACCGGATGGGCGTAGGGCGCCCAATGAAACTTGAGCGAGGGGCAAGTCGAGGTGAGCCCCACGGTGGGTCCCCGGTTGGGTCGGCTGACGACCCAGTCACCTCTACTCGCGTCCGAGACCATACTTCACACTCTCCGGAGCTCATCGATGAGCGACACCAGTATGCTGCTGGGTCGGGTGACGACCCGAGGTCCATCTGAGATTGAGTAAAGAAAGGTTTCTTATGGGTCGCCCCACAGCAGGCCGTGACACCCTACTGGGACCGTCCGCTCGGAAGGGTCCCCTTGGCGGACCTCCCAGACCCACTCGGACTACCGTTACTAGCTCCAAGAGCACTCGGCGTTCAAACCAACGCAGTAAACGCGTCGCTCACCCCTCCAGTCCCACACTGCGGATGGGGTAAACTTGTGGGATAGGCGGCACTACTCCTCTCGTAGCTTCCTCACGGACGGGGACTCGGGATGGATACCCGCGTCCGGCTACGACGTTAAGCGAGCACTCGGACACCGGAACCTCGCGGAGGCATCCGGTCGTCCTTGCCGACTAAGGCAGCGTCCAGCTACGACGTTAAACGAGCACTCGGACATCGGAACCTCGCGGAGGCATCCGGTCGTCCTTGCCGACCAAGGCACTCGGACACCGGAACCTCGCGAGGCATCCGGTCGTCCTGCCGACCAAGGCACTCGGACACCGGAACCTCGCGGAGGCATCCGGTCGCCCTTGCCGACCAAGCGGCGCCCGGCTACGACGTTAAGCGAGCACTTTCGGACACGGAACCTCGCGGAGGCATCCGGCCGTCCTTGCCGACCAAGGCACTCGGACACCGGAACCTCGCGGAGGCATCCGGCCGTCCCTGCCGACCAAGGCGGCGCCCGCCACGACGTTAAGCGAGCACTCGGACACCGGAACCTCGCGGAGGCATCCGGCCGTCCTTGCCGACCAAGGCACTCGGACACCGGAACCTCGCGGAGGCATCCGGCCGTCCTTGTCGACCAAGGCGGCGCCGGCTACGGCGTTAAGCGAGCACTCGGACACCGGAACCTCGCGGAGGCATCCGGTCGTCCTTGCCGACCAAGCGGCGTCCGGCTACTGACGTTAAGCGAGCGGACACGGAACCTCGCGGAGGCATCCGGCCGTAACGACCAAGCACTCGGACACCGGAACCTCGCGGAGGCATCCGGCCGTCCTGCCGACCAAGGCACTCGGACACCGGAACCTCGCGGAGGCATCCGGCCGTCCTGCCGACTAAGGCGCGCGTCCACCACGACGTTAAGCGAGCACTCGGACACCGGAACCTCGCGGAGGCATCCGGCCGTCCTTGCCGACTAAGACGGCGCCCGGCCACGACGTTAAGCGAGCACTCGGACACCGGAACCTCGCGGAGGCATCCGGTCGTCCTTGCCGACCAAGGCACTCGGGCACTAAAACTTCCGAAGGCATCCGCTCATCCTTGCGACCAAGGCGCCGACTAGCTACGGCAACAAACGAAGCGCAAGGAAGATTTCTTGAGGAACAAACCACGAGTTCGCACGTCCAGACCACTCGAAACCGATCGCCGAACTTCCTAGCGCCAAGTCGATCAAAGCGTAACAAGCAAAGCTAACTCCTTCATGAAGTCATTCATAGAGAGAAAAAAAGGATTTCATTAAAAAGCGTGAGGCTCAAAACTTTACACCATTTTACATGAGGCACACGCAAGACTCTCTATCTACACCGGACTCCTAAAACTCCCTACGACAACGCCGACGGTAGGCCCTTGCACGCCGACAGCGCGGACCTTGGGGTCGGTGGACTGAGGTCGTTGGAGATGACTCCGGTAGGCCCTTGCCCGGTCGTCAAGGTGAAGCCACAGCGGAATGGCATGCCGCCGATTCGGCCGACATCGACGCGGCCGCGCTTATCGCAATCGGCGCGCTCGCGCCATTGCCTCTAGGAGGGCCCCTTGCCACCCAAGCCTCGGATCGCTCAAGTAGCGGCGTCAGCGGCGACAACGTCGCGAGCTACTTCTTCTCTCTTTGGGAGTTCGGCTATCGCCGATCATACTCAACCCAAAGCTCGCTCAAAGGGTCTTCCTCTTCCACCACGATGTCATCACCAAATCGAAGACTAAAGGGTGTCTTGAACACATTTCAAGAAGGAAAGGATTCTCGTCTAAGAGTGCGCCGCTCGAGCAACCCGTGGCGCCCTTATATACCCATTCAAGGAAGATCAAACGACTCAGAATAAATGCGGTAGCAGAAAACGGCGCCCACCACCGAACCAGGCGGTCAAGAAGACGAACGAGCAAAAACACACCTAGCCGTGCGCGCGCGCGCACAAGCAATTAAGAGGCTCGGCGGTTCGCATACCTCGAGCGTAATCCCGGGCGGGCGCCGAACGCGTTGAGGCACGCCCGGCAAAAACGGTAGGCCCGTTGGCCCACCTAGTTGAGCGGATCGATCAAGCTCAACCCCAATCGAGTCCGCCGAACTCGATTGGAGGTTCGGGACTCTTGGCGAATACTCATAAAGCAGGTGCACCAACGGCCCAATTGCAACAAGCAAAGCCCAGAGCAAGCAGCGGCCTCGAATCGGCCCGGCCTAAACAGCCCGTCCCGCCGCTACCCAAATGCCTCTGAGACCATTCAGAGACCATTCCCGACCGGTCCCGACTCCGACTTCAGCGAGGTTCCCGACCCCGCAGTGGGGCGGATCCCCGACTCCGACTTCAGCGAGGTTCCCGACCCCGCAGGGGACAGGATCCCCGACCGACTTCGGCCAGGTTCCCGACCCCGCGGCGGGGCCGGATCCCCGGCTCCGACCGAACCATGATAATCCCGCCGAGGGGCTGCGTCGCGCGATCGGAGTCCGTGTCAACCTAAGGCCACGTGCCCCACGAACGGTCATTCAAGTGATCGAGCGAGGCGGTGGTCCTTCCCAAGACAGTTTGATAGCTGCTGAAGCCACGTCTCCCGTCCCATCACCACCACCCACGGTGCAAGGACACGCTCTCCCGAGGCAACTCCAACGTCACACGCGACTACGTCGGCACCCACATGGATCACGAGAGCGCGCTCGCCACTTCGGAGGATTACCTAACCACTCGACCGGCTAGACCACCGACCCAAAGATAGGCTCAAGAAAGGCGACGGTCGGCGAACAAGCGACCGATCGGCGAACGATTGGCCGACGGCGGGGGCAAGATCAAGCCCCTAGAAGTAGCTCGCCGCACGCCGCCAATTCTCGATGTAACCCGCCTTCAGATCTTGAATAAAAGGAGGCGGGAACCTCCTAACAGGGCAAGGAGTAGGAGCTACAAGAGAGCTTTTTCCTCTTCTTCCTCTTCTTCTTTTTCTTCTCCTTCTGAGAGCTAGGTTTAGATCATTCTAGTGTTGAGGCTCCACCTCTCGCTTGTAAAAAACTCGGTGCGATCATCACTTTTGATGAATACAATACCAACGCACTAATGGAGTAGGGACCTTGGCCGAACCAAGATACATCTTGGACTCGTGGTCTAACCATTCGGGGAGGGAACGCAGCGACCCCTTAGACTTACAAATTTACTTGCCGGCGCTCGAAACGCCGACATGTAGTCTGTTTTAAATTTCTTAGCTATCTTCTGTAATACTGATACTTGTCTCTGGTGAATTTTTCATTAACTAGATGACATAGTTCTCTCCAGTCTTCTATTCTACCCTTCGCTTCCATTTTCTGAAGCCATAAGGCCGCTGAACCCTGAAAGTTCAGCGCCGCAAAACGAGTTTTCACACACTCGTGAACCCCAAACACTTCAAAATATGTCTCACACCGCTCTTGCCACAACCTCGGGTTTTCACCATCAAATCTCGGAAACTCCATTTTAGGAGTTGGACTATGTCCTGTTCGGTTAGATGTGCAGGTTTGATAGCGATTTTCAACCCGCCCATCCTCATTTCTCGGAAGAACATGGCTCTGGGGAAGAAACGTACCCTTGACCGGGGTAGGTTGAGGGGTCCTGAGGATTCCCCCAACATTTCCCTGGTTTTGAACTTCATCACGGCGACCGTTAGGCCCTGGTGTCGGCTCTCCCAATAGTGAAGACGATGCCACACCTGTAGCCCCAGAAGTTCCTTTAGCAGAAAGGCGGTGCTGATCGGATCCCGACTCCAGATTCCGAACACCTCCAGCGATGGTCTTCGCTTCCAGCACTTCCAGGCGATCTTGAAGCCGCCCTTGGCTCTCCCTGACCTCGTCCAGCGATCCTTGAAAGGATCTGAACTGGTCCGAGAGTTCCTTGAGCATCATTGCCGTTGCTTCACTCTGAACTTCCACCGATGCCATCGATTGCGCCATCTTTTCTTCGAACTGACTCGGTCTTTTCCTCGGCGCCAGAGTGAACAACGTGAGGCTCTGATACCAATTGTAACGATTTCGCCAATTCTTCGGTTGAACGTAGCAGAATGGGAAGATTTGAGGCAGGGAAAAGGAGAACTGGGGAAGAAACCAGAAGAATTTGGGGAATCAGAATAGCGTTGTCATTTTTCTCTGCCTTCTCCTCCAAGAGTTGCTCGGCTTATATAGCCAAGTTTGTTACATGCAAGCGCAACGTTACATGGGCCAACCTCCTTGTGACCCAACAGGCCAACAACTCTTACCTGGAATTACCTACGCAGGCAACAGGTCATTACAGAAGGCATCAGTGGGGTCTATGAGGTCCATTTTAATCCTTTAGGGATCCGATGGTTGGTCGTGGAGGCGTGGCGCCGTGCGATCGGAGGCGAAGAAGAAGGGCAAGGTCGCGGCAAGGCTTCGGCCAACGGGAGCTGAAAATGAGAGGCGCAATGGGTTTAGGGATGCACGAAGGTGCTCCATGCTCAACGAATTTGAAAAATTCTCACCGTGGCGCTGGATTCGAATCTTGACTACAAGATTGGGTTTAACCTGGTAATGGCGGTATATGTGAGGTAATTGGGGGTGGCTCAGGCTGAAGATGATGGGGAGCTAAAGGCAGCTTAGATGTGGCCTTTATAGGCGAAGAAGGTCGGCAAAGATGGCATTGTGGCACCACAATTTGCTGTAGACAGAGGTGACGGTGGTACGGCTTTTCTAGGGTCAAGGCAGTGCAGGACATGGCCATGGTAGGGAATGGGATGTGCTTGGCATATACGGCGGCTCGGCTCAGTCAGCGCAGCGCGGGAGACTTCGGTTTTACCGGCGCTACAGAGGGGACAAAGCGATTGCTAAGAGGGGGATAAAAAGGAGAGGAAGAAGGGACTGACCGCTGGGGTCCAGCAGCAGTGAGGAAAGGGGCTAAGGTGATGCCAGGTGGGGTCGAGCATGGTTTAGGCCCATATGATAGTGAATAGAAGAGAAGAAACTGGAATTCCTTTAGTTGGGCAGAAGAGGGTTGAATCCAATTGAGCCATCATTTTTAGTCAAATTGTTTTGAAATTTTTGTGTATAATCCCAAGGAATATATTATCTTCTCCTAAAATTTTAAAATCAAGGTCTTATCTGTAAAATTTTATAAAATTCTGACAATGCCACTGTGTCAATTATTTATTTTCTGGATTTTTTTTTGAGGTTACAAATTTGGATCAATTCTTTTGAAAATTTTCCTGTATGATTATATGGGTTTACACAGATTACAATAAAAGTTTTAGATTATGATCAAATTTAGATGTTTTTATAAAATTCTAATAGTGTTTATGCTGATTAATTATAGTTTCCGTTTTTTCTTTTCTAATTGCATCAATAAGATTATTTATTTTTGAAACTTATTACTTATGGTGTTTTAATTCTTTAGATTATTTTATAAAATTTAAGAAGATAATCTTATTCGTATATTTTTAATTAATTCTGACATTATTACCGTTTATAGTATTTAGTCACTGCTTTTGATTTCTTATTAGCATTAAATACATTCACATTCCTTTTAAACTTTTTGAAAATGATCCGGTGTTATCTTGAGATTTAATTTAATTTTTTCAGATTTTATCCTTAAGTGTTTGTGGACTTTACATTTTAGAAGAGAAGAAATCAACAATTCAAATAGATTTTTTCTTAAAGACAAAATTTCAAGAAGATTATGGAAAAGATGGAAAGCGAGAATAAAATCATAATCACCATTGAAATTTATAATTTATTTGTTTTTAAATTTTTGGGGTGTTACACTTACGTACATAGTTATATAAAGAAACTAAAGTGAAGATTCGGCGTCCTTGAAGATCAGTATATCTCTGAGATAACTCATTTCAATATTCTAAAAAAAGCATGATGACCTCATCTCAATTAGCAAGCTGCTTTCTAGGAACTTTATTTCCATCCTGTATTGTAAAGTTAAAGGGAAAATTTGAACCTCAAATTAAATTATTGTATTTAAATAATCGGATGGTAATTTAAAGAGAAGTTGTCATTGAATGCTTCCACCTTGCAAATTGTACCTGTTGTTTTGGATTTTCTAAGCAATGTTTTTCACCCCAAATGCTACTCATCGGTTATTGAAGCTAGAGTAGTATATAAACGGCAGTGAAGTGAATACTACAACACATACGCACTAATTATACACAAGTACAGTAGGTCCATGCATTCACCCAGATTACATACTTTGACAATCATTTGACATTTTACCTACTGCCTCTCCATTATCGCGCAAATATGAAACTTAATTTCCTCACCTACCTATCAGTGCCTTGCAATCTCTTCATCCTCTCTAATTTATATACCATGCCACTTGTTCCTCCTAGTATGTGGACGGATAAATTGAAGGGCCTATAGCACGATGAAGGAATGCTCACTATGACGAGCTTTGCATATTCTATTTGCCACTTATGTGTTGCCTCGCATTTTTCCTGTAGATTTTAATTATAGCATAGGTTACATGGATTTCCTTGCTTGGGAATGGGCGGCATTAGGAAAAAAGTGCGTACTACCCTCTTGTCATGAGCTTCATGGATGTGGAGAGATGGTGGGGGAACAACCAGAAGCCGTACTTGTTTTGGAATAATAACAAGCAATCAGTGATGACTTCGTTTAACTTCATAATTTTGGCGCCTGTGCAAATATAGATGACGAAAACTTATGCAGATAGATATGAGCATTTTCTAATGAGTTTTCTCCATAGTCTTGATCAGCATCAAGATGTGCTTGATTTTCTTCACAGTGCAACCATTCTTCACCATGTGGATGCATCTTCTCAATATGGAACACCATATCGAGCTCGCACTGGCCAAAATGGAAAGAAGAAAGAAAAGAAGTAAGGCGAGGGGGTTGAAGGGCGCCGGTGACTGGAAAGGTGCGTGCCGCGGTGGAGGACAAAGAGCGCCGGCCGGTGTGGAGGAAGAGAACAGGGGTAGATCGAGGAGGCCGAATGCTCCTGCGCGATTTGGTGGTGGAAGAGCTAGCGTTCGTTGGGGTAGAGCAAGCAAAGGGGCAAAAGAATATTCATCCAATGGATTGGAAGGCTGTCCGTGACATAAGAAGGTTACGGTGAATTAGTGAATTTCGAATATCTTTACAATGGTAAGAGATGAAATGCTTGAGATTATGCAAGCTTGCCACTTCAGCAATATTAATTTGAAATATCTACTTCTCTCATGTAATAGGACCATTAATTTGTAACATACAGAGTTAGGGTCTTAAGAGATACATTGGCGTCTTCGCTTTGAAATGGATATCATCAGGACAAACAAATTAGCTGGGAAATTGGATTCATCCAGATATACCACCACTTGTAATTCAATTGCATATTAAAAAAGTGCAATTATATATGACGAGTCGTCGCCCCTAGATAAATTGTTGCATTGCATGCGCAAACACTTCCTGATGCCCCCGCTTCTCTCGTATATATACCGCATCAGTGCTTCTCGTCTCCATCCATTTGATACATCTAGCTAATATACGTGCAGAGAGCTAGCTATCCAAGAAAAACCCGGAGGCCGGAGACAAGCGATATCATTATGTGATTCTACTACTATTGTTCTTTCTCTTGTTTTCTCTTCATAATTTGTATATGTAATTTATTGGGCTCACAGAAAATGTTACTCCCTCCAGTTGCCGAAAACGTAGAGTTTCAGAATACGTGCCATCAAACTTTTAAAATTTTAACTATCGATATCTTTTTAAATATTTAGATTGAATACATGAAATTCATACGTACATTTAGATTACTTTCATAATATTATAATTTTGTTAGATTTTATAAATATATTGTAATATAAATAGTGATCCAAGTTGAGTTTTTGATATCGTGTTGATTCCAAAACGATGTGTTTCTACGACCGGAGGAGTATCTACTCCAGTTTACTTTGTTGCGTGGGAATGTGCGGCATCGGGGGAAAAAATTGCTGGTGAGAAATGGATGGTAGGAACAAAGGACAGCTATTAGGAGGAACCTCGCTATCGAATAGTTAGGGTTTCTGAACAGATTTGAAGTGGAGAACAGAGAGAAAAAGAGAGACACAGATGTAGAGGAAAACGGCGAGAGAATTCTTTATTGCTTTCTGATTCTTTGTACAATGGGGGACCCCCCTCCTCCTTATATAGTAGTCGCCTAGGGTTTCGGCTAAGGGACCATCGTGGGCCTTCGTGGGCCACGTGGTTTCCCAACACTCCCCCTTGGGTCCTTTGCCGCGAGATGCATATGTCTCATTAAAACTCCAGAAAAACCCAGTGGGAAAAATATTTGGAGAAAGAGTACATAGCATACGCTTACTGTGTTGCACGAATTGCCTCATTAAAACCTTATGCAAGAAAAACTTCATGAAAAACTTGCTAAGGAAAAAGAGTATAATTCACCCGAACTTCAATTGCTAATCTTCGAGATTCATATTGGGTACTCAAACTTCATGTTTAAGATTTATGTGGGAGTATGTGAAATATCTCCCCTTGATATCCACACTTCTCTAAGTCTCATCATCCCAATCCCTTTTACGCACCTTTCAAAGGTAGATGCTGGGAGTGATTTAGTGAACAAATTTGCAAGATTTTTACAAGACTTAGTATGCAGTATCTTGATCTCGTTCATCTTATGCAATTCGTGAGCATAGAAGAACTTGGGGTTGATGTGCTTCGTGAGATTGCTCTTCACATAACTCATCTGTGCTTGAGCAACATAAGCTACATTATCTTCATAGATGATCGTGGGAGTTTGCTCAATGTTCAAGCCACATGACTTCTGGATGTGGTGAACCATTCTTCGGAGCCATGCACATTCACAAGAGGCTTCATACAAAGCAATGATTTCTGAGTGGTTTGTCGACGTCGAGACAAGAGTCTGCTTAGACGACTTCCAGGAAACTGTTGTTCCTCCACATAGGAAAACATACCCAGTTTGGGACTTGCCAGTATGCGGGTCTGATAAGTACCCAGGATCGACGTAGCCAACCAAATTTAGTTCATTGTTTCTTCTGAAGAACAAACCGAGATCTTTGCTTCCTTGGAGGTAACGGAAGATGTCCTTGATCCCCTTCCAATGCCTTTTGGTGGGTTCTGCACTGTACCGGGCTAGCAAATCCACGGCGAACGCAATGTCCGTCTTGGTGCTATTTGCAAGGTACATGAGTGCTCCAACTGCACTCAGATATGGGAATTCCGTTCCCAGGACTTCCTCCCCCTCTTCTCTAGGCCTGTATGGGTCTAGGTCTGCTTGGAGTGACCTTCCGACCATTGGAGTCTTTGCAGGATATGCCTTTTCAAAACTAAATCTTTCCAACACTTTCTGCGTGTAGGTTGATTGGTGTACCAAGATTCCTCCTTGGATATGCTCAAGTTGCAAGTCTAAACAAAACTTGGTTTTACCCAAGTCCTTCATTTCAAACTCAGACTTCAAGTATGAGCAAGCTTCTTCAATTTCTTCATCCGTCCCAATGATGTTCAAGTCATCTACATAGACGGAGATTATACAGAATCCATTCGGGATCATCAGATAAACACGCATGGACAATCTTAGCTGTTCGTGTAGCCTTTCTTGCAGAGAAAGTCGCTCAAGCGATTGTACCACATTCTTCCTAACTGTTTTAGCCCATACAGTAATTTCTCCAATTTCACACTGTACAGGTTTCTATTTGTTCTTTCTTGGTTCGGGATAGGAATACCTTCCGGTACTTTCATGTATATCTCCGAATCCAAGTTCCCATACAAATATGCTGTGACAACATTCATTAGCTTCATTTTCAACTTCAAGTTGACTGCCATTGAGATTAAATATCTAAAGGTAATTCTTCCCATGACTGGAGAATAGGTTTCTTCATAATCAACCCCATGACGTTGAGTGAAACCTTGAGCTACTAGCCTTGCCTTGTACCTTACAACTTCACTGTTTTCATTCCTCTTCTGAACAAAGACCCATTTGTGACCTACAGGGTTTATATGAGGAGGTGTGCGGCATACAGGCCCAAACACCTCTCTCTTATTCAGAGAGACTAATTTCGCAGTGATTGCCTTCTTCCATTCTTCCCAATCTAGCCTTTTCTTGCACTCTCCGAGAGATGCAGGCTGGGATCATGATCAATGATTAAGGCAATCTTCTTTGCAAAGTATGCATCAACATTGGCTATTACTCTATTCAGGGATTCTCCTGTTATTACAAAGTTTATGGCCATTTCATCATGGGGTGCTTCATGCACTTCTACTTACTCTTCGCTGCTATTTCCCATCGCAGGGCAAGTTCCTTTAGCTTTTCATCGCCCATATGTGTGCACACATTTTTTCTGGCGTTTTCCTGCAGTGGAAGGTTCAAGTCTGGAATTGCCTTTTCCGTCGGCTTCTTTCCAGTGCCAGGTCTCAACTGGCTCCCCTTCTTTCCTTGGGGCATTTTTGTGATTGGTTGTGGTAAGTCCTCTCGCCCAGTTTTCTCCAGACGTCTCCGGGTACTTTGGGTTTGAGGAGCCATATTTTCTATTCTTTTTCTTTGAGGCCTCTGAACAGGATGAGGGATACCTTTTGTTTTCTTTAGTATTTCCACCCTCTCTGGTGCATTTCTTGCGGGTACATGCGAATTAACCACACCCTTCAGATCACAAAAATGATCAGGCAGTTCATTTGCTAAATTCTCTAAATCAATTATCTTCTGGACTTCTTGATTTGCTTCATTAGTACGGGGTCATGTGCGGGGATCCCAGTAGAATGCCATATGATTTTCCAGCATTTTTTATCCAAAGGTTGATTTCCTGCCCCTAATAACGGGAAACGATCCTCGTCAAATATGCAATCAGCGAATCAGGCTGTATGCAAGTCTCCAGTCATGGGTTCGAAATACCTAATTATGGATGCACTCTCATAACCAACGTATATTTCAGACTTGTGGAGAGGGCCCATTGCAGTCCGCTGTGGGGTGGTATAGGAACATATACCATACAACCAAATTTTCTGAGAAGGAAGATTTTCGGGATGACCCCGTGCACTAGTTGCATAGGGGAATGGATGTTGCAGGTTGAAGGTCTGAAATTGATGAGAGCTGCTGTGTGCAGGACTGCGTGTCCCCAACAAGTGTTGGGCAAGTTACAACTCTGCAAAAGCGGTCTGGCAATGATTTAATCCTCTTTATTAGTGCTTCAGCTAGTCTATTCTGTGTATGGATGTGCGGTACGGAGTGCTCAACTGCTATCCCTGTTGCAGTGCAATAATCATCGAATGCCTTTGAAGTAAATTCTTCAGCATTGTCCATTCTAATGGACTTCACGCGATGATCAGGGAAAGCATTCTTAATTCTTATGATCTGCGAGATCAGCTTTGCGAAAGCATGGTTTCTTGTTGACAATAAGCATACATGCGATCATTTTGAGGAAGCATCGATGAGCACCATGAAGTACCAAAACGGCCCTGATAAGGGTTGAATTGGGCCGCAAATATCCCCCTGGATGCGTTCCAGGAATGCAGGGATTTCACTTTGCACTTTCATGACAAAGGTTCTAGTTATTAATTTCCCGGTGGCACATGTAGGGCACACAAAATCTTCATGATTTGGAAAACTCTTAACATTAATGCCATGACCTTGTGAGTTATTCACTACATTTCTCATCATTCTAAGACCAGGATGACCTAATCTACAATGCCATAAAGAAAATAATTCAGAGCTTCTAAAGATAGTCTTCAAGGAAGTATACATTTCGGGTGCATGAATTTTTTTGTAGTACAATCCAGATTCATATGAGGGACATTTTTTAATACCATTTTTCCACATACCGCATGCTTCATAATGCACAAGTATTCTTTGCCATTTTCTTCATTGGTTTCTATGCGAAACCCATTGGCGTGGATGTCTTTGAAACTTAAGAGAGTACGCGTTGATTCAGGGTACAAAAAGGGCTTCTTCAATTACTAAAGTTGTACCCATTGGCAATATAATTCTGGCTCTTCCGGAGCCTATTATATAGGAATCGCTTCTTGCGATCGTAGTAATCTTTCCAGCGTTCTTCGTGATCGACTGGAAGTATTTGGACTCTCTTAAGATGGTATTTGTTGTGACACTATCAACAATGCATATCTCTTCCATTTGGGCGCTACACGATTTCTAAAAAGGAGAATAATTCCAATCAAACAGTGGTAAAAAAAATCAAATATTGCTTGCAAATTAAAGAATACTGGAATAAAGAATAAATTGCATATTTATTCATGAGAAAATTATGCTCTTCTAGAGCTTACAATTAATTATTCAAAATAAATTCACTAACAACCACAATAAAAAAATGTGATTCATGCATTAAACGGAATCTGTAAAATATGCATTAATTTCTGCTTCTATGTCATCGACAGAAGTTTTCTCTTCATTTGCCATAAGATTGGCTGCAGCATCGATGTCCAGGCTAGTCTGTGAGGATGAGGCAAGTGGGGTATCCAGATCCATGGCATCGTTATCACCAATCTTGGCGAAGTGCGCCTCTGCTGGGGCATTTTCTTTTGCCTTCTTCTTGGCCTGATATGCGTTGATCACTTCCTTGGATTCCCGGCATATTTTTGACCAATGTCCCCTAGTACCACATCTGAAGCACGTTTGGTTCTGCTGTCCATATGGCTTGGCGTGTGCCTTGTCATCCTTCTTCACTGAGGCTTTGGACTTTCACTTGCCCTGGTACTTCTTTTTTTCACCCTGCTTGCCCTTCTTTCTATGAGTGGGCTTTTTCACGTTATAGCTATTGGCATTGACTTCTATGCCAATGCCTCTTCCAGATGGCTGCGAGACGAAGTTCTTGCATAGAACATCGTCTTGTGACTCCGCAACTTGCATGACATCAATCAGTTCACTATACTCCTTGTATGCGTCCTGACGATAGCTGCGGGCACTCTGGATAGCATTTGGGTGAAAAGTGGAGAGAGTCTTCTCAATCTTCTCCTCATCAGTGATCTTCTTGCCACATAAGGAGAGATTGGTACAAATTTTGTGCAAGGTAGAATTGTATTCGGCCACTGTTCTGTAGTCCGCAAACTTCAGGCGGACCCAATCTTGCTGTGCTTGGGGCAAGATGTGTACTTGAGCTTTTCGAACCGCTTCTGAAGTGCAGTCCAGAGCTCAAGTGCACTCTCTTCAGCCATGTATTCATTCTTCAGAGTGGTTGAGAGGTGGTGCCTGAGGAAGTGCAAGGCTTGATTGTTCCGCTCAGCGATAGGTTGCGCATCCTTCAAGGACCCTAGACCGATCGCAGCACGGAGCTTCTTGCCCCCAAGTACGATCTTCACATCCGATGCCCAAGTGAGGTAGTTTTGACCATGCGGGGCTAGTTCTTCAAACTCACGGTTCACGATGCCGAACATCTTTTCTCACCTTTTCAATCTGTTCACCGGTAGAGCTTCGTGCTGATAACTTGTTAAGGAACCTCGCTATCGAATAGTCTGGGGTTCCCGAACAGATCTGAAGTGGAGAACAGAGAGAGAAAGAGAGACACAGGTTTAGGGGGGAACGGCGAGAGAATTCTTGATTGCTTTCTGATTCTTTGTACAATGGGGGACCTCCTCCTCCTTATATAGTAGTCGCCTAGGGTTTCGGCTAAGGGGCCATCGTGGGTCTTCGTGGGCCACGTGGTTTCCCAACAAGAACTGGTCTAACTGCTGCGGTGGTTTTCGCCATAGTCTCAACTTATTCATTTATTCCTTTCCATGGCAGCCTAATTCAATGGATGAATCTTTTATTTATTCTTGCAACCAATGTTGCACGAGACTAAACTGTTATCATCAGGAAGATTTTTCACCAGCAATATATATTTGATTGAGAGATGCATCATTTGTATGTGCGTATCATGGACAAAAGTATCCAAAACAGTTCTTAGCTTTGATAACTACAATGAATAAAACTTAATTTTATCATTGAGTCATGAGCTGCACTGTATATGTACTCCTGGTTACAAATCGCTTTGGATATCGACATAATCTCAAAAAACAACTTTAACTACTAATTTTTATCATAATATATTTATAAAACTCAATAAAATTATAATATTATGATAATACTTTTCGAGACAAATCTATAAATATGATTTAATTCATATATCTAACTTAAATATTTAAAAATATATTGCTAGTCAAAGTTTCGAAAGTTTGATTATACTTATGTCCAAAACGATAACTATTTGTGACCGGAGGGAGTATGTAGCGGTATAAAGCTGGATCGTTATTTTTGCAAAGTAATACCTGCTCTAAGAAAACTCACTTTGACACACTACATACTCCATAGACATCTTCCCTATATGGATGTGTTTTAGGCTTTTAGCACCTGTTTTTCAGTTGAGCACGAAGTCAAACATTTGTAGTCCCTGGACTGATTTACGTCAACCCAACTTCCTTGACTGCATCTATATAATAAGTGACATAAGTCAATAAGATTAATTGATCACCATATCAGAACTAATCACCCTTAATGGATGGATATTTGTTTCCACAAGCATTGATCGCTTGCTGCAGCTGTGGTAGACAAGTGGTAAACTTTCAAACAAGTGGTAAACTTACTGCAGCTGTGGACCAATGTGAAACTCAAACCCAGCAATTTATTTACTTCAAACATTTGACAACTATCTCTCCATTACTGCCATAAACTCAATTCCATTGCCTTACCAATTCCTCACTTCTTTATACCTCCATTTTGGTCCTCTCCTATTTATACATCAATAGTAGATCGATCAAAACCTCTGCACTTCAGTCATCTCGATCAGCGAAGACCATACCTGATGAAGCACAGATACTGAATTAATAAAGTGTGTTAATCTACAGCTAATTCCTTCAGTGACAAACTTAGAAACATACAAGGTCTCAAAGCTGATCGAGACCTCTCCTACACAACATCAAAAGAAAAGAAACAAAGCCGAATATCCATGGTTTAAAGCTTCTAAAACTTCTCTCAGTGATTATATATAGAAATGTCACAAACTAGTTAAATCCAAGCATTATGTCAAACACTCAAACTAAGGCACTTATCAGAAAGCATCATGATCAAAGCACAGGCACACAACAATAGTTCGCAAAGTACAAAAGAGATGCTTGGAATTAGCTTGGCCAAAAATCCGAATTCCCTTTTTTCCCCCAAGATAGGGGTATACCCTTCTGTCAATTAAACGCAATAAGAAAACTAAAAAATTATAACTAGTACTGTGCTTATTGACTTGGCTAGCTAGAATTCCACAAAAGGTTTGTAACGCACTAGAACAGAAATTGCACTTAATGGGAGGAGCTTCAATTCGATTGTATCTTCATGCTGTGTTGTCTTCGCCTTCTTGCTTTCTTTGTTGATTCATGCAAGAATAGAAGGACAGCTGGATTGAGATTTTAAGCAGTACCCCTGCATTAAATTGCTTAAGACACGATTAACATCCAACTACTGAGAAGAGAACGAAGCACGTATGTTATGAGATGGATATGCTTAAAAGTAGTGAATGTTGAATAAACTGGAGCGCACACACCTATAGTTGTGCAATCTTCACAAGGCAAAAAACTTGGACAACAAATTTCATGATCACGCTGAGTTTTTTCTTTTTGCATGTTTCAGAATTGGCAAAGAGTTATGACATTCACTGAAAAAAGACAGTACCCGAGTCGTCCCTAGGACTAAAACACATGTGGGTAGCGAGATTAAACGACTATCCCACAACCAGGCTACTTCCTATTCCCAAGATCCCACTGATGAAAGTATACGAGTGAAACTGTAGGATCGATATACACTAAACTAGCAATCAGAGGGGGGGGTGAATGATTGCGCGGAAGCTAAAACTAAAATTTTGATCTACTAAAAATTCACCCCAATTCGGACTCAAATAATTGCTTCGTATTCAACAAAACAGAGTAGATGCATTCGGTAAATCGCTAATACCCGGAGATCCAACCGTCGGATTGACCTGAAATTTGAACTGTAGAAACTAGATTCCAATACGAATCTAAGAAAAAATGAATCAGCTCGATCGGACATACAGATCAAAAGTTATTAAACTCACAAGCATGCTGTGATAGATTATGACGAGAATTAACCAAACCCTAATTTCGTGATTAATCACAATCTACAAAAGATTAACCAACGAAACTTTCAGGAACTCTAAATTGATACCCTAGAAAGGTTTTGGATGGATCAAATCAAGATTAAACTTGTTGAATCAAGAGAGACAATGAATCAATCTATAAGACAAAAAGCTTAAAAGCGAAATCGAGGCGATTCTGCAAATCGCGCATGAACAGTGGTGCACGAGTACTGTAGAAATTACTGTAGCTCACGAAGTACTGTAGCGATTTGAATTACTGTAACATCGGCAATTTTCTTCGCCGCTTGAATCGCTGCAGGCTCGGTCGCCCGCAAAAAACTCCCGGCCGCCGAGGACGCCTTGACGCAAGGAAAAACAATCCTGCGTGACCTAAAACTCTCGTCTGCTTTCATTGCAAGGAACTCCAGCGCAAGAAGAAATTGATTTTATTTCTTTTGTCTAATTTGGTTAGAGTACTCCAAACAAAAGAGTACAAACCCTAAAACCTAGCTCTCTCATCTAAGCAGAGACGACCCTCTCCTATTTATAATGAGCAACATTCGCATGCATATCCATCGGCCCAACATAGCCCAATACATGCAAACGCCCCAATCAATTATAAGCTGCACGCGGACGGCCCACTGCGCACTCGCGTGACTAACCAGCCTCTATGTGCACCGTTCTAGCCCGAGCGTCCCGCATGACATCCTTGACCACTAAGACCTCGGTTCCTCCTGAACCTAGTCCGAACCTCGGTTCCTCCATGAACCTAGTTCGGTCCGTCATCGACCACGTTAGCCCTCAAGCAACACCTGCACATGAGTAAACAAGAAACAACTCCGAGCACAAGTCCACGACTTGACTCAACATCAATCCATGCAACCACTCACACGGCGCATTGCATAAAGCAAAACCATTACCATGCTATCACAAGCATATCAAGTAAACATCCAAAACGACATATGCAAAAGCACCACACATGCCATGAGCACAACCACTTTGCAATGCCAATTTCATCACTAAGCCAATTTTTCAGCACATGATCTTACAATCTCCCCCTTGATGAAAACATTGGCAACACCAATTAAAATTGAACATTGGCATTCACCTCGCAAGAAAAGTTTTTGAAATCAAAAGGTTTCAAAATCAAAAGCCAAAGTGAAAACACAAAATCTCCCCTTTGACAAATCATAAAGTGAAAAACTCCCCTAGGTGAAAATAAGAAAAATCTCCCCCTAAGAAGAATAATGTGAGTGAATGATTGAATATCACTTATACAAGAACATGTGCATGTGTAAAGTGCATGTAAAAAGTTCTCCAAAGTGGCAAAGTTCTCCCCCTTTGACAATGGATTCATCAAGAACACAAAAGAGAGAAAACAAAATCTTTTTGTTTTTTCTAAATTGACAATTTTTTATGTAATGAGCATTCTAAGTCATCCACAAATGTTGCAAATTCATCACCAAGTCATGCTATCAAAAATACTTGCACCCTCAAATCTACACATAGACAATGTAGAATAAGCATAACTAGAAATTAAGTATTATTAACAATTTATTGCATGGCATGATCTCCCTTTCTCAACAATCTCAAAACACGAAAACATTGAATTTTGTGCACTTTATTGATACTTGAAAAACTGATTCATTGATTGATTGCAACAATAACAATTACAAGGAATTATATGCACCATCACCTTACTTTTCAACTATGCCAAGCCTCATTTCATAAGCTTAAGGTTTCATAGTTTTGGTCATACACAACCTCTTCCAAGTTCATATCAAAGTGCAATGATAAGCGTCTCGTAAAGAAGAAGTGCGATAGTACATAACCTTGATCTTGCATTTACCAACAATCACTCTTTGAGCTTTAGCACTTAATTTTGATAAATTTCATATTTAGCACTTTTGAGCGAGAATCAAGATAGCCAAGAAGGTTCAACCATGACAAGATTTAATTCAAGTTGTCATTCCAATTAAATAGTCATGACATAAACTACACCATATATGCATAAACATGAAGTTGCAACGACCTTGTAGCATAAACATGGCTTCAAATGACATATATGTATGATATATAATGCTCATTACTTTTTCATTGTTTTTCATTTTTGTTTTTCATTTCTGAAACACACAAAATAAAAGTATGTTAACAAAATTTTACAAAGTTTTCACAAACTCCCCTCAAAACAACATCTTAAAACTTTCTTCAAAATTGTCACCCGATGGGATTAATTTTATAAACAAAAGTCTAAAAGAACAGTCCTCTCACTAGGCAAACGAAATAAATTTTCACCAAAAGTCCATTAACTCCCCTCAAACAAATAACCAATGAAATCAAAGAGAGGTGATGATATACATGTGTTTGAGTTATCACGGTATGTTCGATTAAGCATAAGTATGAATCATGATAAATAAATCTTGAACATGAAAAGGCATGATTTAAGATATAACATAATTGAACATGCGGGGATACATATGAGCATATAAGCAAACATCTCATCTCATACCACAATTAGATATCTGTGAATGTAAAAGATATGAGTGTATAAAATAGCTCACAAAGTAGGTGAAGAATTATCGCACATGCCTCTTGAAGGCCATCTCAAGGGTGAGAACCATCCAAGTCTTGATCACATCTTACAAAGACCAAGATCCACTAAACTTCTGTTCTCCAACCCGCATCTGAAAAACCTACATAGCACTAGAAGATGTCGAGGCCTCGGTACTAGGGTTAGAAATAAAGCATTTAGGGATCGATCTTGAGACACACGACACATAGTAGTAGGCACAACACGAGTATTCTTATGCACAAAATCAAATTTGCCCTTTCTCGTGTTTCTAGCAACAAAAGGTGTTTGCATCACCCTAGGCACATAATGAGGAGTAAAGCGTGCACATGCGAAATTAGACCTAGCCTTTGCATTTTCTTTCTTTTGTTGTTTGGCTAGTCTAAAGCAAAAATCTACTAAGTGTCCATCTCTACCACAATGAGTGCAAGTGTACTTAACACGATGTTTAGCTTTAGAAGTGGAAGCAACATTTGCATTCATTATAGTAGAAGATAAAATTCAGCAGAGACTTAAAAGCAGTTTTCTTAGGCTCATTGACAATTTCAAAATTTTCACTTTCAAGAGCCTTAACAACAGTGGGAGCATGTGATTTATGATGAGTATAAGAATCAAAACCTAAACCTTTGTTATGAATGCTAACCCTTGATTGATCCAAAATCATGTTTAGGTTTTCTTTCCTTTAGTGAAACGTTCTAAAGATTTTCAAGTAATCAACCTTTCGAGAAAGAGTTAAACAATTATTACAAGAAGCGTCCACTTTTCCTTTTTGGTTGCAACAAGTTGAGCATGAAAGAACCTCATTCGTGAGCAAATCATTTGTCATTTGAGAAACTCTAGCATTAGCATCATGCAACTTCAATTCAAGAATTGAACATTTAGAACAAGAAGTTGATTCATCCAAATTAGAAGTAGAGGAACTAGCATCTTTAATTTGTTTGCAATTCAAAGCAACAAGTTTCTCATTCTTCTCAATTTCATCTCTAAGCTTATCAAGAGTTGAAGCATGAACATTTCTTAGTGAAGTAAGCTCGGAATAAATTAAGTCACATGATTTGCAAGCATCATCATCAGGAATCAAGGATTTAAGTCTAGCAATTTCAGCATTCAAAGATTCAATCAAAACATCATGTTTCTTAATTTTCTTGTTTCTTTTCTCTAAAAGCGTACCAAGACGAACAACAGCATCTGAAAGCTCATCGTAAGAAGGATTTACCTCGTTTCCCTCCTTTGTCAAGTTCATCTTGGTTGAGCTGTCCATACTTGCCATGAGACACAAGCTCGTCAAGTCTTGTCTCGTCTTACCTTTGGATATTGTATCTTCATCACTGCTTTCAGAGTCTACATCACTCAAGTTGACTTGTTCAAGTGCTGAAAGAACTCGATGCACAACTTTGCTATTTAGGAAGCTCCTTTTCTTCTTGTCATTGAATGGGCGCTTGTACTTTGTCTCTTTCTCCTCCTTGATGATTTACACGCAAGTTTAGGACAATTTGGACGAATGTGGTTGAGATCACCACTGCGATAGCATCTTGGAGGGCCACCATCAACTCTCTTCCTCATTCTCACATTCTCGCAAAGCTTTATTAAAGCGAGAAGAGAGTGATGCCAAGTCTTCTTAGGAAATTCCTCAATCATTCATCGGTTAGTGAAGATAAGAAAGACAAAGCAAAACTTGAAGAAGCATTATTATGAGACATGCTAGATTGGGAGGTCAAAGCAATTGATTTGTGATCATTCTTCCTAGCAAGAACATCCAATTCATGAGTTTTTAATTTAGAGAAAAGAACATCTAAAGTAAGTGTACTCATGACGGTTGATTCTCTAATGGATGTAACTTTCATCTCCCAAATAGACATGTCTAATGCACCAAGCAATTGTCTAGCATTAGCAAGCATCGTCATAGCTAACCCCAACAAAGACGTAAATTGCTAAGAATTTTATTAAAGCGTGCAAAGAAGTCATCTGAGACTCACGGGTTTCATCTCAAAGCGCATATATTCTTTTTGTAAATATCTTGGCGAACCTCTTTGATAGTGTTTGATCCTCATGATAGTCACAAAGAGATTTCCATACCTCATATGCGGATCGAAGATGAACTACTCGATCGAAGTCGCTCGCCCCAAGCCCTGGATGATCAAGTTGCGCGCCTTCTTTGTTTGCTTCAACATGTGCGCGATTGGCGTCGTTGGCGTTGTCGTTCTCGGGAACCGTGCGGCTTGTAAACCTTCTCCCAAATTGCGAAGCCCTGCGCTTGGATGTACGCCTCCATCTTGGCCTTCCAAAACTGAAAATCAACACCATCGAACACACGGTTTTGTCGAATAACGATCCATGAATCTAATCACGGTTAAGATAAATTAGAAAAACCGTGCTCTGATACCACTTGTAGGATCGATATACACTAAACTAGCAATCAGAGGGGGGGTGAATGATTGCGCGGAAGCTAAAACTAAAATTTTGATCTACTAAAAATTCACCCCAATTCGGACTCAAATAATTGCTTCGTATTCAACAAAACAGAGTAGATGCATTCGGTAAATCGCTAATACCCGGAGATCCAACCGTCGGATTGACCTGAAATTTTAACTGTAGAAACTAGATTCCAATACGAATCTAACAAAAAAAGAATCAGCTCGATCGGACATACAGATCAAAAGTTATTAAACTCACAAGCATGCTGTGATAGATTATGACGAAATTAACAAACCCTAATTTCGTGATTAATCACAATCTACAAAAGATTAACCAACGAAACTTTCAGGAACTCTAAATTGATACCTAGAAAGGTTTTGGATGGATCAAATCAAGATTAAACTTGTTGAATCAAGAGAGACAATGAATCAATCTATAAGACAAAAAGCTTAAAGCGAAATCGAGAACCGATTCTGCAAATCGCGCATGAACAGTGGTGCACGAGTACTGTAGAAATTACTGTAGCTCACGAAGTACTGTAGCGATTTGAATTACTGTAACATCGGCAATTTTCTTCGCCGCTTGAATCATTGCAGGCTCGATCATACGCAAAAAACTCCCGGCCGCGAGGGCGCTTGCAGCGCAAGGAAAAACAATCTGCGTGACCTAAAACTCTCGTCGCTTTCGCTGCAAGGAACTCCAGCGCAAGAAGAAATTGATTTTATTTCTTTTGTCTAATTTGGTTAAAGTACTCCAAACAAAAGAGTACAAACCCTAAAACCTAGCTCTCTCATCTAAGCAGAGCAGCCCTCTCCTATTTATAATGAGCAACGATTCGCATGCATATCCATCGGCCCAACATAGCCCAATACATGCAAACCGCCCCAATCAATTACAAGCGCACGCGGACGGCCCTGCGCACTCGCGTGACTAACCAGCCTCTATGTGCACCGTTCTCTGGCGAGCGTCCCGCATGACATCCTTGACCACTAAGACCTCGGTTCCTCCACGAACCTAGTCCGAACCTCGGTTCCTCCATGAACCTAGTTCGGTCCGTCGCATCGACCACGTTAAGCCCTCAAGCAACACCGCACATGAGTAAACAAGAAACAACTCCGAGCACAAGTCCACGACTTGACTCAACATCAATCCATGCAACCACTCACACGGCGCATTGCATAAAGCAAAACCATTACCATGCTATCACAAGCATATCAAGTAAACATACAAAGCGGCATATGCAAAAGCACCACACATGCCATGAGCACAACCACTTTGCAATGCCAATTTCATCACTAAGCCAATTTTTCAGCACATGATCTTACAGAAACAGATCATGTCAGTGATGCATATAAACTGGAGGACATTATCATTCCCCCGTTATTTTCCAAAATATTATAATAGGGGCTGTTTGGTTCTAAGTCTATGCATGCCAAAATTTGGGTTATCAAAATGAAGGACTAAAAAGACGACTAGAGGGGGTGAATAGTAGCCAAAATAAAATTTTCCCTCTAAAAAGTTCAAACCACCAAAAGACACATAGAACAACGGGACAATTCGAACATGTTATAGGTTGAATAGTATCACCGACCAATAGAGGTTGGATGAACAGTACTACCAACCTATTGTGGTCGGATGAATCGTACCCATCGAATAGTGTTCGGATGAACAGTAAAACCCTACACTGGTCGGGATGAGAAAAAACTCCGAACTGATTGGATGAACAGTACTACGATCTGGTCAGATGAACAGTGTTCGGTGTGAATAGTACTACGAACTAGTCGGCAACACTGATCGAATGAACATTGCTCGGTGAATAGCACTCGGCCGGTCGGTGGCAGACGATCGAATGAACATTGCTCGGTGGCGGACTAAAGACTGATCGACTAGTGATGACATTGTTCGTTGTGAGCGATCTGCGAACTAGTCAGTAGCACTAGTCGGATGAACAGTTTTGGTGTGAGCGTACTGCGAACTGGTTGGATAAATAGTGCTCGGTGAACACTGTTCGGGTGGACAGTAAAATCAGCACGATCTCAAACAACAAGAATCGTTGTAACTATTGATCGGCTGATCCAAAACCCGTGAAACTTTGTGTGTAGCTTCCTATGGATGTCAAGAACCTATTCCAACATTCAATCGCAAGGATTGATGTCAAAGTTCTGACCTTTTTTCCAGTTCAACGAATGCTACACCAAAATCGGGTCAAAAACACAAATTTCACCCTTAGCTTTCTCGTGGGGAATAGATGATCTTAGATGAACTTCCACATATCACAGCAATTAAGAACACCAAAGAACAACTGCTCAAACAAATAAAAACACGATCTATAAGGATCTTTCTTCTACCAAGCACCAAGATCGGTTTCTTCCAGAAAATAAAAAGAAAAGGCTGAAGATTGCCTAGATGATTGGGATATACTCTATTAAAGATCCATCCAGCAATCTTTCATCTTGAGCACAAGATCCAAAAGCACTTAAAAGGAGAGGAAGCAAATATAGATGTGCAGAAAGTAACTTGCAAGAATTAAATGCTAAATTTAAAGCATAATGTAAACTCTAAAAGCAAATTCAGACTTGAGGAAATAAATATTTCATTCCTGGAAGGCAGGTTTACAAAGCCTCACTATAAAGTGGGCAAAGCTCAAGGGAGCATAAAACCTTTAGGGAAGAGACACTCCTCTCCCCCTGTATTTATAGCACACTGGGAGTAAACTCCACCCTCAGATGACTTCCTTCTCACACAAGGAACTTTATCAAGGGTTGGGATTCATTCACTCAACCATACATAGGCTGACCCAAAACTCAACAATTTAATGGGTTTTGACACATCTATGAGGGCACCACTAACTCAACAACTACTCCTACCTGCGAACCTATGATCCAACAATCCTCCTTCTCCTAAGTAGAGTTTAAGTTAGCATCTGCACCATCCACTTGTCTTCTCGCTTGCAGCTACTCCCCGGCCTTAGTCCTCTTTGGGACACCTTAACCGTCTGGACCTCAGCTCTCCCAGTCTAGTCCCGATCTCCTCTGCCTCACCATGTCCTGCTCTGAAGTTCTGCAACCATCATAGACAAGGGAAACACATCACATAACAATGCACAACAACATATGCAATCAGATCAACACATAGCCAGAATGATACACATTTTGTCTTGACTAGTTTACAATCTTTTCAACCAGTTTACAAATTGATCAAACTCAAACTTGTGCACCACAACTACAATCAATTACTCATCATAAATATAGGTAGATCTCTACGTAGTCTTTCACAAAGTTTGGTAACTTCAACCAAATTTAGCATTCATTTGGTTTGTTACCAATGTGTACATCACCAGACTTTGGTAAGATTATTTTTACATTGCATCCTTGGTTCAGTTTGTTGCCAAAGTTTGGCCAAAACTTGGATCAACAATTCCAGTGCCAAAATTTGGCATACATTGGTAGGGTTTGTATTGGGTAACGAAGCAAAAAGCCCCTTCCTCACGTATTTCTCACTTCTAATATCTTCCTTCTTTCTTTATATATTGCGATGCTTGTTCCTAATGTGTGGTAGATGGAAGATCTATAGCAAAAGCCAGCAATGCCAGGTTACACAAAATTGTTTCGGAATGGGTGGCATTGGGAAAAGATTAGATACCTCTGCTCCCAATGCTGCTCGACGAGAACTAAGCAGTAGTGGAAAAGAAAAACATTCAGCAGGCAGAACACAGAAATGGTGTTAAATATAACACAAAAGGTTCATGAATTGCTGGATGGAAAGGATAGCTCATCATGCTGAGATTTCGAGTACCATCTACCATGTGCCATATTCAGGATCTTAGCTCTGCTTTTCTATAGTTCTATCTTTGTTATGTTCCTCGAGAGCCAAACTGTGCAGTACATAAACAGGCTTCGCCAGATAGGTTTAGGTGCACTTGGGTCAACAAGGCACCAGAGTTTTTACATCCTTGTAATTGTTTTACTCATGAATGGAGCCATGTTTATCATTGATATATAAACTCTCGCTTATGAATTACAGTGAACTTTTCTCCAAATATAACTTCAAGGCAAGTTCCGTCGAATACCAATAGATACGAGAAACAATGGCAGGCGACTCCTTGAGAAAGAAGAACATATAGCCTCGCTCTGTGATGATCTATAGAAAATTGTAATATACATAGTGAATTATTTGTTCCTTGTGCAAGACCAAGGTAGTTAAATTGAAATATATACAAAACCCATTCACTTTCCTGCAACTCTGCAAGCTTCATGGCCAAAACACTAGCACACGACAATAATTTAAAGAGTACGAGAGATCCTGAAAATTAGCTTGATCTACACAGTCGGAAGAACAGCCTGCTTGCTTACAACATCCCAAGCTTGCCAATGTTATGTTACTCCTAAATTAGTTGGAGTAGATACTTTCTTGGTTGGTCTACGCTAATATGGTTACTAAGCAGGTTAACCATTCGTTGTGCAGCCGCAAACACTCACCTTTTAGATTAGGAATGGGAAATATTACAGTAAGAGACAAGTATTTTGATGTACAATTTCGCTGTGTAGGTTTACTTCTATTGGTTATTTTCGGCATCATGTAACACAAGCACTTCAGAACAAATGTTGCCTAGACATCGAGTACAATTCTGCACAAGAACTTAAAAAAATATAGATGAATGTCTGTTCTATTGTGTAAATCATTAACTTTTGCTCTCTAATTTTTGTTGACATAAACATTTCCTGCCCATTCACACACATGGATGATGGATCACTATTTCCTTTTTGCTCATTTGCAGATTAGCTGCATCCCTATTACTTTCAGTATTCCAGAAATTATTACCCCAGCTATTTGTGAGTTCTGACTGGTTCATATCTCCTTCCCCGTCCAATTTATGTCACGCTTGCCTCCGTGGCATTGCCAACTCATGCGTTTTCCTAGGTTCTTGCCTCCATCGTGTATATATATGCTGCTACCTTATGTGCAAAGAGAACTATGTACAAAATGAGTTCAGAGGTACAGAAGAAAGGATGAGAGATGAGCGACATAACTGTAGTCAGAACATCTATTCTACTAGTGTAACGCGCGCTCTCTCTCTCTCTCTCTCTCTCTCTCGGATCACCAGGGGAAGAAAAGATTGCTTCAAAAGGACAGGAGGCAGCTAGAAATGGATAGTAGGTAGCAGTTGGAAAGAAATTATCTAACTGGTGATTTTAACGTTGCCTCAAGTTAACCCATTGGGTGAGTCTTTTTTTCAATTAACTTTGCACTATAACTAAATCTTGTCACCGGGAAATTTATTCACTGTGTGTGTACGTACCAGTAAGTGATGATGATGTTGAATCAGTATTCTTGCGAAATAATTAACTGCAGTAACAAAGCTCATTCGGACATATAATCGCATGGACTACCAGCACACACTTCACTACGTACCTCTATTTATTTCACCACAGAGCTAGGTATTTTCCAGCAGCACCTGCTTTTCAGTTGAAAGTGACAATCGAACATTTTCAGGTCCTATGATCAATTCTGATCAACCCGAAATTTCCAGATTGAAACTAAATAATAAGATTAGTCACCATACGCTCCATGGGTGGATAGTTTTTTCGTCACAAGCAGTGTCACATACTTCACCGAACGCTTAATCCTGCATTATCAGCCACGGCAATCAACCAATATAAAAATACAGCCCTCAATTTTCTTTTTGGAGCAGCACTGATGCAATTCTCTAATTTCAAATATTTTTTGCTACTATCTCAAGGTTACCGCCAACTGCCCAAAACTTCATTATCCACTACTACACAAAAACTCATCACAGACGGTTCACAAAACACATGTAAACCGTCTGTACCAAAGTGTTAGTGATGACAATCGGTCATAACAGACGGTTTTGCCACTGTCAGTGAAAAAACTCACCACAGATGGTTCCAAATTGGAATCGTCTGTGATGTGGTATCATTACAGACGGTTTCAATTTGGAACTGTCTGCAATGAGTCAGTCATTCCAGACGGTTCCAAATTAGAATTGTCTGTGATGAGTCCCACATCACACACGGTTCCAGTTTAGAACCGTTTGGGATGACTGCCTCATCACAGACCGTCTGTGATTTTCTATTTTTTTACTAAATTTTAATTTATTGGCTAATCTCAGGAAATGCTAGCCATGCCCCTTAAAAAAAGACAATACAGAGTATCACCAAGCATTATTATGACATACAATTCAGAAATGAGATCGGATCTCATACGAACATACGGCGCAACCATTATAGAAATGAACTCTGGTCACACAATACAATGTACAGTGAATCCATTTGAGAAATTGTAACACCCTAATTTTTGCTCTAATTTAAAAGTTTGAAGTATTTTTGATTTTTGAGAAATTTTGGAAATTTATTTAAATTTAATTGGATTTATTCAAATAGGGCTTTTCTTGAAAAAAAATTGAATAATGGAAAAGTTTTTGCAAAGTTTTATTGAAAATATTTTAATTGAGTTCCAAATATCTCAAAGTAATTTCTGGAATTTTTCTAGAATTTTTCTGCTATTTTAAAAGCCCCAAATGATTTAATTGAATTTCTGGAATTATTTTAAATGTGAAATGTTTTAAAAATCACATGAACAGTAATGGGCCGAGCCCATTACTGTGCGTGTCGCAGCCCGCCCCGCCGAAACCCTAGCGCCGCCTAGCCCAAGCCATCCGATCCGGATCGCACGCCTGTGCGTGTGCCACGTCGCCCGCGCGCGTGAGCCTTCGGATCGTCGCCGCACGAACGCACAGGATCGCGCCACGTCGCTTCGTCCCCGCGA
Organism: Otatea glauca; assembly: GCA_036346275.1. Taxonomy (NCBI): domain Eukaryota; kingdom Viridiplantae; phylum Streptophyta; class Magnoliopsida; order Poales; family Poaceae; genus Otatea; species Otatea glauca. Next base: position 29,447,245 of record CM070725.1, on the reverse strand, counting down.
GATCATCGGAGAGACGTGGGCGTTGATGGCCGTGACTTCCGCCGGCCGTTTCGCGCACGTCGAGGCAGCCCTTAAGTCCCCGTTGAAGGCGTCGTGCAGAGGTTTTCACTCCGCATCTTTTGACTCCTCGCACGCACGCCGAGACTCCCTCTAGCGCCCGTACGAGCTCGCCGTAGTTGCTTCTTTGTGCCGCCGCTGTTTTTCGTCGTTTGCTTCGCCGCCGGTTTCTCTCCGCCGTCGCCAAGGTCACCGGAGTAATCCTTCCGCCACGCCGCGTCGAACGAGCCACTTCATCACGCCGGAGAAGCCTCAGAGTGCCGTGGGCTGCGTCATCTTCCTCGACTCCGGCAGCCTTTTCTTCTGCGCCGCCATCGCCTTCACCGAGCTTCGTCGTCCGTCCGATCTTCATCGCACGCTTCTGGTTCGTCCACGTCACCCTTCTTTGTGTTCTTCTAGAGTAGATCTGTACCGTTAGATCTGGATTGAACGGCTTGGATTAGATCTAGTTTCGCGTTGTGTTTTTGTCTTAGCCGTTGGATCGTTAGTGAACGCGTGAGATTGTGCGCGTGGGGTGAATAGTAAATAGCTCGGTACCGTAGGCGTTAGATTAGATCTAAGCGGTAGAGATTGGATCTGGTTTTGCCCTAAGGATCCGCGTCGTTCGATTTGAGCGCGCGGCGGAGATGGCACCGTACCCTCGCCAAATCACGTGTTGACGCGTGGGCATTTTGATCGGCGGAGACCGAGATCGGCCGTCGATTTCGGTGCCGTCGCGATTGCGCCGCGTGTCGTCGCATGAACCGAGACGTCGCAGTGGCGGCGCGGTGCTGGCCGTTGGATCTGAGCGCGCCGTTGGATGTGCGACGCGTGGAGGCGCGGAGCCGAGGCGTCGCCGCGTTGGATGCGTGGCTGACCGTTGGATGCGCGACGCGTGTCGCACGTATCTCGGTGCGCTGCGGTGCGCGTGAGGAGATCTAGCCGTTGATCCAACGAACGGTTCGGATCTTGCCGCGTGGCTGCACTATTCTGGTGAACCGAGTCCACGGTAGACCAGAGCCGAGCCGTGAACCCAGTCCATAGACCAGAGCGACGTGGCAGCCTCTAGGAGTGCCACGTGTCGTGCTGACGTCATCGCTGACGTCATAAATATGTTTTATATAAAAATATTTTGACCGAAATTCATTTCTGTGCTGACGTCATCATGACGCGATGCTGACGTCATATATGCGAATTTCCAGTATAAAAATAATTCAGAAAAATCGGATTTTCTTAATTTCTGTATTTTCAGATTTTATTCAAACTTCAAATGGCTATAACTTTTGCATTTTAACTCGGATTTGGGTGATTCAAATTCCTAAAAATTCATAAAATTATGAGATATTTAATGGTGAATTTTATTTGAATTTTTGAGGTCATCTAATCTTCTGTATTAGCTATTTATTGCATATTTTTTTGTGCAGCGTGAGACGCAAATTTGCCGGAAAGTTTCGAGGAAGAATTAGTCGCTCAAGACCAAGCTTGAACACGACCAGCAACTCTTTGAAGGCAAGTGATGCTTTGATCATTTTGATCCCAGATTTTAAAATGTAATTTATGCTTTGAAACTATGCATGCTAATTATTTAAAATGAATTTAAATTAATTTGGGATAATGTAGTTAATCAACCCATTTTGTTATGCCACCTTGAATTATTAAGCTGTATGCCTAAATCATTGTCACCCTAAGTTTGATTATATTAGTTGGATGTTAATATTGTGCCAACACGGGAGGCTAGATCGCGAGTAAATGCTTAGCCTTGCAACGAATCATGAATGTTCTTTCGGAAAATGCTACAATATTGATTAAAGACATATTGAATGTATTTTGAAAAGTGGTGTGATGATGCCACATGATGAGATTGAGGTACCGCGACTGTGTGGTTCCGATCGATGTTGAATTATTGCCGGCATGTGTTGCACAATAATCAATGGGGTGGAAAATGATTTAGGCGGGGCAAGTGGCAAGAGGTGTGTGCAGGTGGGCTGTGTGGCATTGGGTTGATGAGTGTTGTGAGTCTGTGCCACAATGGGTCGTGTGCCATTGTTGAGTGTTGGAAGTCTTGCCTTGGTCGATTAAGGACTTCACCTTGCAAGCCTTTGATCCGAGTCACCCGTACAACCACATGTCTGGTATGGGACAGACCTAGTGGATTAAGGTTCCGATATCTTTCCTCTGATACCTCGGGGTGACAGTACACAGGGGTGTATCTGTATGGGGGAGCGTACCTGTGCTACGGCTTGGTGCCCATCCAACGGTGATTGGCCGGTCCTATACTTCGGCTCTGTGTGAGGGAAGTGATAGCGAAGGCAATACCGGAGAGGTTCTTTGGTTAAGGTAGAGGTTCCTGAAAAGCTTTGTTGCGGACAATCACCTGTGTGGTGAGCGGCTGTATCTTGTGGGTAAAGTGTACAACCTCTGCAGAGTGTCAAAACTATTCGAATAGCCGTGCTCACGGTATTGAGCATTGCTCAGGGATTACTGATCAAGGGTAGATTTTCATAAACAAAACATGGAAGGGGTGGTGTGTGCCAAGTGTTAAAAATGAACTATTAAAAGGTGTGCCGAGAATCCTCGAGGAAAAACCATTTGAAATTATTATTACGTATAACTGTTCCACTGCTTTAATCTAACTAAGATATTGGTTAAAAATCTCGCTTGATGCAAAAGAACCATTTAAGCCAATCCTTTGGAATAAGCTCTGCATATAGTAATAGCGCTGCATTCTATGCATTACTTGTTGAGTGCCTTGTGTACTCACCCCACCTTGCTTATCAACCCCAACATCAATGGATGAGACTACACCGGCTTGGGAGGAGGAGTACATCGAGGACACGATGAACTAGGGGGCAAGCCCAGTCGGTTGCCTGTGGCAAGATGAAGGCTTCCACGACTTTTACTTATGTTCCATTGCTATTTCTTTACTTTGATTAATGTAAGCCTGTGTGGCTAACTTATACGTAAGGAGACCATAAGGTCGTACAACTCGGTTTATATACATGTTTGCACTATTTATTCTTATATCCTTGTGTTTGTATGTGATGTGCAACCACAGTATGCTGTGTGTGCTAGCGTGATCTGGGTCGCATGAGAATACACAGAGGGTCCGGATTTGCGTGTTCGGGGCCCGGCGGAGGTGGTATCGAGCAGGTTGGTGTAGGTCTTGACCCTAGTTTGGTTGTGCCTAGGAGGGTAAAACTATTTTCTAAAGACCTAATCAACTTGAGCAAGAATATCAATGAAATCTTGACTTATCTCTTCTCTCTTGTTTCATACCTATCTGAATTTTTATTATTCTCTGTTTAATTTAAACAAGGTTTGTTTTGGCGGTGAGGATGATCCATACCTATGGAGAGCGACGGAGGATACGCCGCGGAGTTATGGCGTATGATGCGCTTGCTTTCGGAGGTTTTGATGACCAACATGTCGAGGACTTCGGTGAGTGCAGGCGGGACTTGGCGTCGCTGGGATGTCAAGATCACGATGTATGCTCGGGGAAAGGGCGAGGCGAGCCGTCCTATCTACATTTCGGTCGAGGTCTTCTTTTGAGGTGGAATCCGAGAGACGGCGCGACGAGCGTGCGGCGATTGCCCGCACTTACTCCGCAGAGTTGGAGGCACCGTCTTTCGTCACCATCCACGTCGAGACAATCATTTTGACAGGATGGAGCTTGTGGAGGAGGACGCCACTATCACCCACTGGCGAGGTACGCCATCGCCAGAGGACGCCTGGGCGAGGCAGTCCAGAGGCTGCAGAGGACCCGCGACGAGGTCACGGAGGCGAGGATCCAGTGCGGAGGGCTTAGCCCACTCCATGCGAAGATCCAGGAGTTGGAGATGGCTTTATGCGGACCGAGCACGAGCGATCCCCGAGTTACGATCGAGATCCGGAGGAGCAGAGCAGAGGCACCGGTCACGGGAAGCAGCGGCCGGGACCAGCAGAGTCGATGGGGTCTTTTGCACCAGTGCAGAGGTCTTGAGGATCGGTTGCCCGATGCGAGCACCCACGGTGTATGCTCCGGGAGCCGCGGCGGGTTGGCTCGATGAGTGATCGAGTCTAGTAGAGTATAGTGTCGAGACTCGAAGGTTGAGTCGCGTCTTTTCTTGAGTCACCATTAGGTGTGAGTCGTCATAGAGTCCTATGTTTGCTTACTTGTTTTGGGTTGTGAGTGTCCGTATCGTTGCATTGCCCTTAGGCACTTGTGAGCAACCATACAGCTTTATATTATATCAATAAAGTGGCTAAATAAATTAAGTTACACCTGTTTCCCCACATAAATTCTTCTACTTGTCTATGCTTTCTTCTTTTCTTAACCTTGGAAGCTTGCAACAGATGGTGAGGACACGTGGAAATGTTGGAGCCAGCGGAAGTGGAGCTAACCAGGCGGATAACCAGAATGAAGAGCCGATTCCTCAACCGCCGCAGGTCGATATGCAGAACCTGGGAGCCTTCTTGACTGCCCAGACTCAACTTATGAACACGATGGTTCAAACCATGCAGCAGATATCCAACCAAGCTGCTGCGAATGTTCAACCTGGGGGTAACCATGGACCACACCCCTACTCCAGGTTGTCGGAGTTTATGAGAACCCGTCCACCTACTTTCTCAGGTAACGCCAATCCACTGGAAGCGGACGATTGGCTAAGGACAATTGAAAGGAAGCTGCACATTACCCAGTGTGTAGGACATGAGAGGGTACTCTATGCCTCTCATCAACTCGAAGGGACCGCCGCAGAATGGTGGGAAAACTTCTGCGCAGCTCATGAGGACCCACAGAGTATCACGTGGGAGGAATTCACCTCGACTTTCGCGATACCATGTACCCGAGGGTATCATGGATCTCAAAAAGGAGGAATTCCGGAGCCTCAAGCAAGGGGGCCAGTCAGTGGCCGATTACCTGAACAAATTCACCCAACTGGCACGCTACGCACCAGAGGACGTGGCTACGGATAAGGCCAGACAATCCCGCTTCATGAAGGGATTGAATGCGAGGTTGCAGTGGACCGATCACCCACATTCCCCGACTTCCAAGAGCTAGTTAACAAAGCTCTTATCTTAGAGGACAAGCGCCGAGAGTTGGATGACAACAGAAGCGCAGAATGGCGCAACAAGGAGGTCGTTAGGGCCAAGAGAGGGCGAGGGCGGCACCTCAGCAGTTCATCCGGTACCGCCCGGAGGAAATGATAGGGTACCACCGCCGGCAAATCGCCCGATGGGTCGAATGTTCGAGACTCTACCAGAAGCGTAGCGCACGATGGAGGAACCTCTCAGCGATGGGAAGACGTTGCTATCATTGCAATGAAATGGGGCATTTTGCCAATAATTGCCCTAAGAAGGAGGTGTCACCCGGTCCGCTTTAACACGGGAACACACCGGCAAGGACTCCGCGCCAATCGTGAACCACGGGGCATCAACAAAGAACAACTCCATCCCAAGGAACCGCACGAGGCCGAATCAACCACATTACAACGGATGAAGTCCGAGCGCCACGGATGTTGTAATTGGGTAAGTTCCTAGTAAACTCGATACCATCTCTTTATTTGATTTCGAGCTTCAGCATCCTTTTATTTCCGAGATTTTGCTGTTCAAAATGATATGGAAATAGTGAATCTTAAATGTGTGCTTATAGTCCAATCCCCTGGATCAGAACTCCGATCTAAAGTAGGATGTTCTGGGGTAAGACTAATAATTAATGGAGTTGAGTTCCTAGCGAACTTAATCGTCCTTAATACCCAAACCTTGGATGTTATCCTGGGAATGGATTGGTTAACCAATCACAAGGCAGTGCTGGACTGCGGAAAAAGAGTCATATCGATCGAAAGCCCGGATGGAAAGAAGATTGAGTTTGAAGCAAAATCAGTGCGGGATGGACAATTGATGGTCAACAGCGTGAAGACTGTCAGCTTAGAGGAAGTGCCCATAGTCAATGAATATCCGGATGTTTTCCCGGAAGATTTACCTGGAATGCCGCCAGATAGAGATATCGAGTTCGTGATAGAGCTGGTTCCAGGGACAGCTCCCATAGCTAAGAGACCTTACAGGATGTCCACAGAGGAATTGGTGGAAATGAAGAAGCAAATTGAAGAGTCTTTGGAAAGGGATTTATAAGACCTAGTTCATCGCCATGGGGAGCACCTGTCTTATTCGTCAAGAAGAAGGACGGGAGTTTTAGGATGTGTATAGACTATCGTGCACTCAATGATGTGACGATAAAGAATAAGTATCCTCTACCCAGGATCGATGATTTGTTTGACCAGTTAAGAGGAGCAGGAGTCTTCTCCAAAATTGATCTCCGATCAGGATACCATCAATTGAAGATCCGATCAGAGGATATTCCGAAGACTGCATTTTCGTCAAGATATGGGCACTACGAGTTTACAGTGATGTCCTTTGGTTTGACAAATGCACCAGCATATTTTATGAACTTAATGAATAAGGTTTTTATGGAATACTTGGACAAGTTCGTCGTCGTATTCATAGATGATATCCTTATCTATTCCAAGACGAGAAGAGAGCACGCCGAGCATGTGAGGCTAGTCCTTGAAAAGTTGAGAGAGCAACAATGATTGTTTGCGAAATTTAGCAAATGTGATTTACGGAAGAATAAGGTTGAATTTCTTGGACACATAATGTCAGCAGAAGGAGTTGCGGTAGATCCAAAGAAAGTGGAGACGGTTCTACATTGGGAGCAACCCAAGTCGGTAACCCAAATCCGTAGTTTCCTTGGAATGGCGGGGTATTACCGTCGATTCATCGAAGGATTCTCTACGATTGCGAGACCTCTTACGCAATTGTTGAAAAGGAAAGGAAATTCTTATGGGACTTTGAGTGTGAGAAGAGTTTTCGAGGAGTTGAAGAGGAGATTAACATCGGCACTGTACTAGTTTTACTCGACGTTCATCAAGACTTGACATTTATTGTGATGCATCGCGTCGAGGATTAGGATGCGTGTTGATACAAAATAGGAAGGTAATTGCCTATGCATCGAGGCAATTGAGACCACATGAGGAGAACTATCCGACTCATGATTTGGAATTAGCTGCCGTGGTGCATGCACTAAAAATATGGCGTCATCATCTCATCGGAAATAGATGTGAAGTGTATACAGATCATAAAAGTCTTAAGTATATCTTCACGCAAGCTGACCTAAATATGAGGCAAAGAAGATGGTTAGAGTTAATCAAGGATTATAATATAGGAATTCACTACCACCCTGGTAAAGCCAACGTAGTGGCAGACGCCTTGAGCAGAAAGAACCACAGTGTGAATATGCTGTTGGAAACAGGTCAGGCGGAATTGTGTAAGGATTTCCAGAAATTAGAACTGGAAATGGTACCAGAAGGATTCCTAGCAACTTTGGAAGTAAGACCTACTCTGAAAGATCAGATCAAGGAAGGGCAGAAAGATGATGATAAGATCAAAAGAATTAAGGGCAAAATGGATGAAGGCAAAGCAAAAGATTTCAAACTGGATGAACAAGGTACTCTATGTGGTTTAAAGGCGCATTTGTGTACCGAACAAAAGGAGTTGAAGCGATTAATTCGGAGGAGGCTCATGACTCGGATACTCAATTCATCCAGGAAGTGCGAAAATGTACCAAGATTTAAAGGAAAGATTTTGGTGGCCAAGCATGAAACGAGAAGTCGCCGAATATGTTGCATTATGTGACACATGCCAAAGAGTCAAAGCTATGCACCAAAGACCAGCAGGGCTATTACAACCCTTAAAGATACCTGAATGGAAATGGGAAGAAATTGGTATGGATTTCATAACCGGATTGCTCAGAACACAAAGTGGATATGATTCCATATGGGTCATAGTGGATCGCTTAACCAAGGTGGCACATTTCATACCAAGAAGACCACTTATTCAGGAGACCGGTTAGCAGAACTTTATATGGCACGGATCGTCTGCTTGCATGGAGTACCGAAAAAGATAGTGTCAGACAGAGGTACCCAATTTACCTCCAGATTTTGGGGTAAGCTACATGAGGCAATGGGGACTCGTTTGAACTTCATCTGACCTACCATCCGCAGACAGATGGTCAAACCGAGAGGTTAACGGATATTGGAAGATATGTTGAGAGCCTGCGCTTTAGCATATTCCACCTCATGGGACAAGTGTTTGCCTTATGCTGAGTTTAGCTACAACAACAGTTATCAGGCGAGTTTACAGATGTCTCCATTTGAAGCTTTGTATGGTCGGTCCTGTCGAACACCATTGAATTGGAATGAGACAAGTGAACGACATGTTTTTGGACCGGACATTCTTCAAGAAGCGGAAGAACAGATCGCTACGATCGGGAAAGATTGAAGATTGCACAATCAAGGCGTAAGAGTTATCCGACAACCGTCGCAGGAACCGAGCTTTGAACCCAAGATTTTGTGTACTTTAGAGTCACACCTCTCAAAGGAGTCGGAGGTTCCATGCAAAGGAAACTCGCACCAGATATATCGGACCATTCAAGATCTTGACCATTCAAGATCTTGAGCCGCAGAGGTGAAGTTGCTTATCGCTTGAGTTACCACAGTCTTTGACAGAGTGCATCTGACAGCTCGGGACTAAAACTCGAAGAACTAGCATGAAAACCAAGTCGGACGCTGCCCAAAAAACAGCGACTCTCTAACTTTGTCTAGAAGCGGTGTGTCTTAGGAGCACTCAAAGTTTGGGGATGACCACGAATACCCCTAAGAGCGACAACACGCTCACGCAAAGTGATCTTGGCGCTGAGCGAGAAATCTACTAGGTGACCATCCTTCTTACGGGAAGGTGCATGTGTACTTCGCCTTGCTGAGAGCGAAGCAATAGGAGTAACACCCATACAGTCGAAGTCCTATGGACAACCCAGTGAGACCTAAACACGGTGGTACTCACTGCAGGAGCTACCACAATCTCACCACTCTTGGAGCCGCGCACTATGGTGGGAGGATGCGCCGAGCGTGCTCAAGGGATCAAATCCTAGACCTTGATTGAATCTACTAATCTTGGATTGGTCTAGAATAAGATTGAGCTTCTTCTTGCCTCCAACAAACTTCTCGAGAGTGCTCATAAGATCTGGCAATCTCGGAAGAAAGAAGCACAAGAAGAGCAGGGGAAGGAGAGGAAGAAGAACCGGGAAAGATGAGCTCTCTCAAAGACGTGCATTTTCTCCTCAAAGACGGCTGCCTCAATCTTGAGGGCCTCACAAGAAAGCAGGAGCATCTCTAATTCTATGGGCTTGGTCTTCTAATTTCTTCCTAAGCTCGACATGGATTTTATCCAAGTCCCCACAATCTCGATTACATCATAAGCAATATTTTTGTGACTTATCTAGTAAGTCCTTAGCAAGTTTAGCACACTTGACATTCGGGGTTTCATTGTCAAGTTTTAATTGCTTCTGACCCTCACATGGTATTGGGTCCTTAGAAGCATGTGATTCAAGTTCATTGTTTCTAGCGAGCTTCCTAAGGTGTTCGCTCATGGCATCAATTTCGGCAAGCAATTTAGGGCAATTAGAGCATGATGGAGTGGAGTGAGCATGAAGAAAACTAGCCTCAACAGGAATAGCATCAATGGAACTAGTGCTAGCATTCTTCAACCTAAGACCATCAAGTTCAACAAGCACACTATCATGTATCGGGAGGAGAAGATCTAAGTGAAGCTAACTCCCGAGTCAAGGTACCTACTTCCTTCTCAAGCTCAGTACACCTAGCTCTAGCTCTAGCATGAAATTTTCCTAATTTGCGAAAGCTTGAAATTGAGCTGGTCATAGGAGGGTACCTCGTCCGAGTCATTTGTAGAGCTGGGAGTCGCTGATGTCGTTGGTGTCGGCCATGAAGCACATCGAGAAGTCGCCGCGCCTTTCTTCTCTTGCGGATCATCCTCGCCTCGTCGCTCCATGTCTCCGTGTCGGAGAGGTTGATGTCGTCAAAGCAGCGGCAAGGCCAGCGGTGGAAGAGCTTCTTGTTCTTGGAGAAGTTGCGGTACTTCTTCTCGTGCGCGGTTCCGAACTGGAGGCTTCTTGTTGCGGTTCTTGTCGGTGTAGTCGTTCTTGCCCGAACCGCGTCATTCTTGCCCTTCTCGACAGGACAGTTCGCGAATGTGGTTGGGGCCACCACACTCAAGCGGTGATCATGCCACCTCTCTTCCTCTCTCTCACCCTCTTGTATGCATGAGAAAACTTGCGGCGAGAAGAGCAAGCTCATTTTCCGAAATTTTCGAGTTGGTCATCGCTTAGCTCGCAAAGGCGGAAGAGAGAAACCAATAGAAGGATCGGAAGAAGAAGATCCAATGGGATCGGTGACCAAAGCCATCGATTGAGATTTCGTCTTCCGAGAGCGACATCGATCTCATGAGTCTTGAGGCGGGAATAAAGCCCGTCAAAGTCGAGTCGATAAGTCGGTGGTGTCCTTGATGGTGGTCACCTTCATCTCCCAAACCGAAGGTCGAGTGCGGTCAAGAAATGCGAGCATTGTCCGAGTCGAGTATATGCAACCAAGCTGCGGAGGTCGCTCAAAATCTTTGTAAACCGACCAAAACACTCGTCGAGACTCTCACGGTAGCGTTGATCAAACTTGTTGTACTCGGCGCTTGAACTGAATCTGCCTCACAGTCTTGATTTGAGTAGAGCCCTCATGGTAAGCATCGAGGTTACCCAAATCTCGTGAGCGAGCGAAGGTGAAAATCTATCATACTCACGCGGCTAAGACCTGTATGAGAATGTTCCTTGCCTTAGCATTCGCCTCAACGTCAACCATATTGATGGCGTGACATTTTCATCAGCGGAACCTCATACGGAGTTTCACCTTCGCCATATCGGGTAGCCACAGGCGATGATGTATGACTCCATCAGGACTTCCAAAAGGAAAATCAACTCCATTAAAGATGGGAGGCTTGGTGGAATATTTGTCCGTCGCCATGGCTCTTGAGACCGGTCAAGATCTAGAAAAAGCAGAACCGGCTCGATACCAATTGAAGGACCGAGATGGCGAGCAGAGGGGGTGAATGGTCGCAAATAAAAATTCCCCAAAATACTCCAACAAAAACCTCGACAAGATCGCTCAAAAGTGATGTATTTCATGTATCACAACTGAAGAAGTGTCTTCGAGTACCGGAGGAGCAAACACCTTTGGAGGCAATTGATCTGCAAGAAGATCTGACTTACAAAGAACATCCGATGAAGATTCTGGACGTAATGGACAGAGAGACAAGGAACAAGTCAACACGTTTCTGCAGAATTCAATGGAGTAACCATTCGGAAAGTGAAGCCACGTGGGAACGCGAAGAAGACCTGAAGAAGGAGTTTCCTAACCTATTTCTGTAGACAGCCCTGAATCTCGGGGACGAGATTCTGTTAAGGGGGAGGTTTGTAACACCCTAATTTTTGCTCTAATTTAAAAGTTTGAAGTATTTTTGATTTTTGAGAAATTTTGGAAATTTATTTAAATTTAATTGGATTTATTCAAATAGGGCTTTTCTTGAAAAAAAAATTGAATAATGGAAAAGTTTTTATAAAGTTTTATTGAAAATATTTTAATTGAGTTCCAAATATCTCAAAGTAATTTTTGGAATTTTTCTAGAATTTTTCTGCTATTTTAAAAGCCCCAAATGATTTAATTGAATTTCTGAAATTATTTTAAATGTGAAATGTTTTAAAATCACATGAGCGAATGGGCCGAGCCCATTTATGCGCGTGTCGCAACCGCCTCCCGAAACCCTAGCGCCGCCTAGCCCAAGCCATCCGATCCGGATCGCACGCCTGTGCGTGTGCCACGTCGCCCGCGCGCGTGAGCCTTCGGATCGTCGCCGCACGAACGCACAGGATCGCGCCACGTCGCTTCGTCCCCGCGAGATCATTGGAGAGACGTGGGCGTTGATGGCCGTGACTTCCGCCGGCCGTTTCGCGCACGTCGAGGCAGCCCTTAAGTCCCCGTTGAAGGCGTCGTGCAGAGGTTTTCACTCCGCATCTTTTGACTCCTCGCACGCACGCCGAGACTCCCTCTAGCGCACGTACGAGCTCGCCGTAGTTGCTTCTTTGTGCCGCCGCTGTTTTTTGTCGTTTGCTTCGCCACCGGTTTCTCTCCGCCGTCGCCAAGGTCACCGGAGTAATCCTTCCGCCACGCCGCATCGAACGAGCCACTTCATCACGCCGGAGAAGCCCTGTAGCGCCGTGGGCTGCGTCATCTTCCTCAACTCCGACAGCCTTTTCTTCTGCGCCGCCATCGCCTCACCGAGCTTCGTCGTCCGTCCGATCTTCATCGCACGCTTCTGGTTCGTCCACGTCACCCTTCTTTGTGTTCTTCTAGAGTAGATCGCACTGCTAGATCGGATTGAACGGCTTGGATTAGATCTAGTTCTGCGTTGTGTTTTTGTCTTAGCCGTTGGATCGTTAGTGAACGCGTGAGATTGTGCCACGAGCGGTGAATAGTAAACAACTCTGTACCGTAGGCCGTTAGATTAGATCTAAACGGTAGAGATTGGATCCGGTTTTGCCCTAGGATCCGCGCCGCTCGATTTGAACGCGCGGCGGAGATGGCACCGTACCCTCGCCAAATCACGTGTTGACGCTGTGGGCATTTTGACCGGGCGGAGACCAGATCCAGCCGTCGATTTCGGGTGCACCGTCGCGATTGCGCCGCGTGTCGTCGCATGAACCGAGACGCCGCAGTGGCGGCGCGGTGCTGGCCGTTGGATCCGAGCGCCGTTGGATGTGCGACGCGTGAGGCGCGGAGCCGAGGCGCCGCCGCTGGATGCGTGGTGACCGTTGGATGCGATGACGCGTGTCGCACGTATCTCGGCGCGGCTGCGGTGCGCGTGAGAGATCTAGCCGTTGATCCAACGAACGGTTCGGATCTTGCGCGTGGCTGCACTATTTCAGTGAACCGAGTCCACGTGAGACCGTGAGCCGAGCCGTGAACCCATCCATAGACGAGCGACGTGGCGGCCTCGGGAGTGCCACGTGGTCGGCCGACGTCATCACGACGCCATAAATATGTTTTATATAAAAATATTTTGACCAAAATTCATTTCTGTGCTGACGTCATCATGACGCGATGCTGACGTCATATATGCGAATTTCAAGATAAAAATAATTCAGAAAAATCGGATTTTCTTAATTTCGTATTTTGATTTTATTCAAACTTCAAATGGCTATAACTTTTGCATTTTAACTCGGATTTGGGTGATTCAAATTTCTAAAAATTCATAAAATTATGATATATTTAATGGTGAATTTTATTTGAATTTTTGAGGTCATCTAGTCTTCTGTATTAGCTATTTATTGCATATTTTTTTGTACGCGAGACGCAAATTTTAGGAAAGTTTCGAGGAAGAATTAGTCGCTCAAGACCAAGCTTGAACACGACCAGCAACTCTTTGAAGGCAAGTGATGCTTTGATCATTTTGATCCCAGATTTTAAAATGTAATTTATGCTTTGAAACTATGCATGCTAATTATTTAAAATGAATTTAAATTAATTTGGGATAATGTAGTTAATCAACCCATTTTGTTATGCCACCTTGAATTATTAACTGTATGCCCTAAATCATTGTCACCCTAAGTTTGATTATATTAGTTGGATGTTAATATTGTGCCAACACGGGAGGCTAGATCGCGAGTAAATGCTTAGCCTTGCAACGAATCATGAATGTTCTTTCGGGAAAATGCTACAATATTGATTAAAGACATATTGAATGTATTTTGAAAAGTGGTGTGATGATGCCACATGATGAGATTGAGGTACCGCGACTGTGTGGTTCCAGATCGATGTTGAATTATTGCCGCATGTGTTGCACAATAATCAATGGGGTGGAAAATGATTTAGACTGGGCAAGTGGCAAGAGGTGTGTGCCGAGTGGGCCTGTGTGGCATTGGGTTGATGAGTGTTGTGAGTCTGTGTGCCACAATGGGTCAGTGTGCCATCGTTGAGTGTTGGAAGTCTTGCCTTGGCCGGATTAAGGACTTCACCTTGCAAGCCTTTGATCCGAGTCACCCGTACAACCACATGTCCGATATGGGACAGACCTAGTTGACTAGGGTTACGATATCTTTCCTCCGATACCTCGGGGTGACAAGACACGTGGGTGTATCTGTATGGGGAGCGCACGTGCTACGGCTTGGTGCCCATCCAACGGTGATTGGCCGGTCCTATACTTGGCTCGTGAGGGAAGTGATAGCGAAGGCAACACCGAGAGGTTCTTTGGTTAAGGTAGAGGTTCTGAAAAGCTTTGTTGCGGACAATCACCGTGTGGTGAGCGGTGTCAGATCTTGTGGGTAAAGTGTACAACCTCGCAGAGTGTCAAAACTATTCGAATAGCCGTGCTCACGGTATTGAGCATTGCTCGGGATTACTGATCAAGGGTAGATTTTCATAAACAAAACATGGAAGGGGTGGCTGTGTGCCAAGTGTTAAAATGAATCATAAGGTGTGCCGAGAATCCTCAAGGAAAAACCATTTGAAATTATTATTACGTATAACTGTTCCATCGCTTTAATCTAACTAAGATATTGGTTAAAAATGTCGCTTGATGCAAAAGAACCATTTAAGCCAATCCTTTGGAATAAGCTCGCATATAGTAATAGCGCCGATTCTGCATTACTTGTTGAGTGCCTTGTGTACTCACCCCACCTTGCTTATCAACCCCAACATCGATGGATGAGACTACACCAGCTTGGGAGGAGGAGTACATCGAGGACACGATGAACTAGGGGGCAAGCCCAGTCAGTTGCCTGTGGCAAGATGAAGGCTTCCACGACTTTTACTTATGTTCCGCTGCTATTTCTTTACTTTGATTAATGTAAGCCCTGTGTGGCTAACTTATCTGTAAGGAGACCATAAGGTCGTACAACTCGGTTTATATACATGTTTGCACTATTTATTCTTATATCCTTGTGTTTGTCTGTGATGTGCAACCCTGTATGTCTGTGTGTGCTAGCGTGATCCTGGACTGGCACAGAATACACAGAGGGTCCGGATTTGCAGGTTCGGGGCCCGACAGAAATCAACTCATATATACAAAAACCAATTGAATTGAGAGCTAGAAATGACAAATTCGCCGCACAAGGTTTACAAATTAATCCAAATGGTATCTAACAAATTCACAACTCATCAGGCGAGCTTGAGTGGCATTCGCCTTTTGGATTAATGATCTCACGCATCAAGAAGGCGCGGAGTTGTCCTCAGATACCTAGGTGGTCAATTCAGCGTATTGCCAAACCTGTCAATGGGAAGAGTAAAGTCTTACGTGTATATAAATTTGTAGGTGGAAACAATTGTTGCAAGATTGACAAACCTCTATGACGTTGGTCTCCTTTGAACCAATGAGGAGTTGCATGTTGTAGCAAACGAAGAATCCAATAGGTTAGTCTCCTTTGGCTGCTGGTGGCTGTCGAATATCTAAATATGGTATATATACGCATGTATGATAGAGCAGGGTATGTCCTAGTAACATATGGAAGTTCCAGATATCTTGGGCCTAGAATCATGGGATAAGATATGTGCAGGGAGGGATAACCCCATATCGGGAAGGAATCGATTGGCTTTCCCCGCAAGGAGACCAACACGAGTACGCCCAACACCAATGGCAGTTTGGATACGCTACGCAGATCATGCGGCGAAGCTCTTCATCGACTACAACTCGATCGGAGGCAAGACCGTTGCGACTATATAAGGCCTGGGGGAGGTACCCTCAAGAGAAAGGAAGCAATCCAGTAGACAACACAAGGAAGCCCTCCAGTGAAGATTAGCCATCCAGAGTCACCAAGCCAAAGCCTTGGTGCATCGAGAGCTTAGGAGCCAACGAGTTGCATCTCGTCAACCTCTAGCCACAGCAATGCGTAGCATAGATACCACCTGCATTGTAATCGGCGCTATACCCCCTTGCTTTGTACATCATCTGGCATATACAACAATCTCCCACACAGGACGTAGGGTATTACTCCATCAGGAGGTCCGAACCTGTCTATGTTGTGTGCATCTGTTTGTGTGCTTGACTCTGCTATCTCGAAGGTACCCGAACTATAAGTTTATTGTCGATCCCTAACCTTCGACAGTTGGCGTGCCAGGTAGGGGCCTTCAGCTGTTTTCTTGCAGATCAAGCATGTCTTCAGAGCGTGCCCACAACGGATTCTCTGATGACCTCTTGGTCACCACCCTGGATCAAATGCCTCCAAGCGGAGCTAAGATTGCTTTTGGAGCGATGCTCTCTCAATGGGGGACGAACGGAGACCTCCTGCACATCGGCTTTATCAAGTCCCCCTCATGGGATCCATGCCGAGAAGTAGGCCTCATCGATTTCAACCCAACGGAGCCCAACATCTTAATATGCGTTGACACAGAATGCAAAGACGAAAGCAACACCTGCAGTAGTCAGGACAGTAACCAAATAGATCGGTGCGTGTTCGTAACTGGGGGTGACAACGGTGCTACTACCAAGAGTTCCCAGAACAAGAACCCAGGCGCAGACACCTCAGGAGGCCAGGGACCCCAGATCCCTCTACACACATCTCAAAACCTTGCGGCAATGATAGAAGCAGCCCAAGCGGCCGCAACCACTATAGCGCTCGATACTATAGTACATCGGTGTGATATGACAGCTGTAGCCACAATAGGGATCATGCCTAATCTATCAAGGCAGCTTGCCCTCGGTGACCCCACGACGCCTCATCCGCAAGAGCCAGAGCTTCAGAGGCAACAAGTCCCTAGACCGCATGACCATAATGAAAGCGCGATTGTTTACACGACAACGCCCCATCGAGCCACAACAAATGACGTTTCAGACTTCTAAAGCAAATGTCCAGTGTGCTCATGTGCTGCTGAAATCCCTTCCACCACTGGATCTGGGCAACCCGATGACTCCAATGTTCGACCAGATCAAAACGCTGCTTGCCACAGCATAGGCACAGACTGCTTGAGCCGCCAACTCGAGGCTAACGCGCCCCAGCCAGCAGGGCCGAGGAGCCAGCGGTCAGGGCTGCCCAACCGCCATCGAGTAACAGGGCCAATAGCAGCTAGCTCTTACCAGAGAACCTCCATGGCAACACACTCCAACCTCCGTCGAGGGCGTCCCGAGGATCTTCAGAATCTAATTCCGCATGATCGACGAGACCTACGTGACATCATCCGAGATCGGAGGGAGGAACATGAACGGGAGGACCGCGGGTGGCGAAAACACGCGTCCCCACCCTCGAGGGGCCAATCACCTGCACGCTTGGCACGGCGAGGTGAGTCTCCACCCTCAAGGGGCCGTTCTCCCGCACGACGAAGGTTTATCCCCTGGCAAGGTCCACGGCCGGTGACCCCCGAGGATGACGACGAAGGCTGTAAAGCCTTCACCCCCGAGCTACGTACCGTCAAGTGGCCAAATAAATTCAAGCCAGGCCCCATCGAGAAGTACTCAGGCAAGATAAACCTGGTGAGTGGCTGCAGATCTACACTACGGTCACAAGGGCAGCTGGTGGCAACAAAAAGGTGATGGTCAACTACCTACTCAACACCCTCGATGGTGCAGCCAGGTCTTGGTTACTCAACCTTCTGCCTCACTCAATATCCTCATGGGCGAGTTGCGGGCCCTGTTCGTTGCCAATTTCCAAGGCACCTACGAATGTCCCAAAACTCAGAGTGAATTGCATTGGGTGGTACAGAAGCCGGGTAAGTCGTTGTGTGATTTCATTCGACGCTTTAGTGACAAGCGAAACTTGATTCCTGACATCTTGGACGAGGCTGTCATCGTGGCTTTTGAGAATGGTGTCAGGGATAAGGAGCTGAAGTGAAAGTTAGCCACTTGGAACATCCGAACTCCTATGAAACTCTTCGAGTTGGCGGACAAGTACGCCAGATGTGCCGAAGCCCGTGACCACATGGATAGCCCTTGAGCAGGCGACGACAAACCCGAGTCGTCCAAGCAAGGAGCGAAACAAAATAAGAACCGTGGGGAGAAGCGCAAAGGTGACCCCACCATGGCCGCGGTCGAAAGGGGCAAGGCGTGCTACACAGGCGACAACAAAGGCCGAAGTCGTGGTGGAGGTAAGTACTGCCCGATCCACCGAACTGACAAGCATGATTTCGATGAGTGCCAGGTGATCGGCAGGAAGGTTCAAGAAAATCTTAAAGCTGCACTCGCCGAGCATGGAATCGAGCAGGCCAAGGAGAAGTCCCAAGCTGGTGCACATCTTTAGAGGATCTGCCATGTATGAGTCCAAGAGGCGATACAAGGCAATCAAAAGGGAGGTCAACCTGGCTGCGTCGGCCCTCCTCAGATTCCTCAAATGGTCAGAAGTACTAATCACCTTCGACCAGGTGGATCACCCAACTGTGGTCACACATCTGGGTCGATACCCCGTAGTGGTAGAGCCAACCATCATCAATGTAAAGGTCGCTCGAACCTTGATCGATGGAGGTAGCTCACTGAACCTCATCTTCGCCAAGACGCTAGATAACATGGGGATCCCCTGGA
Source organism: Otatea glauca (assembly GCA_036346275.1). Classification (NCBI taxonomy): domain Eukaryota; kingdom Viridiplantae; phylum Streptophyta; class Magnoliopsida; order Poales; family Poaceae; genus Otatea; species Otatea glauca. The sequence goes on along the minus strand of CM070725.1, from coordinate 29,428,777 downwards.
CAGAGATCAGAGCCGGAGTAGAGCCATTTCATGGCATAACTCCACAATCGTCTTCCACACTGCTCGGCCAGATCGAGCTGCCAGTCACGTTCGGCACGCCAGAAAATTTTCGCACTGAAAAGCTTCTTTTCGATGTGGCGAATTTTGATACCGCTTATAACGTGATCTTAGGCTGCCCCATGCTAGCCAAGTTCATGGCCATGGTGCATTACGCATACCAGGTTGTCAAGATCCCAGCACTAAAAGGGTCATCACAATCAAAGGGGATCAGCGCGCAGCGGTGAGATGCAACAAAAAGAGCCTGGAAATGGTGGGACACCTGTGTGGAACAGTGACCAACACTGACGATGAGGGAGCCAAGCGCCAGAAGTCCGAAGCTCTTGTGTCTAGCAACGCTGTCTTGAGCTCAAGAAACGGCAGCGACAAGGACAAGAAGACCAAAGGAGGTGTCAGGATAGTGCCCCTGGACCCATCAGAACCTTCCAAGACGATCAAGGTGGGTGCTGAGCTCGACCCCAAATAGGAACTCGAGCTCATTGCTTTCCTTCGTGCAAACCGCGACATGTTTGCATGGCAACCGTCCGACATGCTCGGGGTCCCCAGGGAGGTGATCGAACATCGATTGGCTGTGGAACCAAGCGCCAAGCCGGTGGTGCAGAAACAACACAGATTTACGGAAGACCGGAAACAAGCCATCCAAGAGGAGGTCAGTAAACTCCTGAAGGCTGGTTTCATCTGAGAGGTCCGTCACCCGACGTGACTGGTAAACCCAGTCCTCGTCAAAAAACCCAACAGCAAGTGGAGGATGTGCATCGACTACACCGACCTCAAAAAGGCTTGCCCCAAGGATCCTTTTCCTCTCCCCCGCATCAACCAGATTGTAGATTTGACTGCAGGTTGCGAACTGCTAAGTTTTCTAGATGCCTGCTTGGGGTATCACCAAATTAGCAAGTCCGCCGAGGATGAAGAAAAAATTTACTTTACTACTCCCATTGGTGTATTCAGTTATATTAAGATGCCTTTTGGTTTAAAGTGTGCTAGTGCTACATATCAACGTTGCATTCAAAATTGCCTGAAGTCCCAAATTGGGCGCAATGTGGAAGTGTGCATCGATGATATCGTAGTAAAGTCAAGAACTAGCAACACTCTGATGAGCGACCTCGAGGAAACGTTCGACAACCTCAGGAAGTATCGAATGATGCTTAATCCCTAGAAGTGCATGTTCGGCTTCCCGTCTGACAAGCTTCTCGGTTTCCTAGTGCCTAGTCGAGGCATTGAGGCCAACCCATGCAAAATTGAGGGTATCGACCAGATGCGTCCCCCGTGGACATTAAGGGAGGTGCAGAAACTCACAGGCTGTATCGCTGCCTTTAGTCGATTCATCTCTTGGATGGGTGAGCGAGGGCTGCCTTTCTTCAAACTACTCAAGAAGCAGGATTCTTTCGAGTGGACCAAGGAGGCGGAAGGAGCCTTTCAAGATCTAAAAAGGTACTTGTCATCTCCGTCAGTTTTAACTTCACCTCACGAAAAAGAGGAGCTTTTTTTTGTATATTGCAACCTCACCTTAGGTAGTAAGCACCATCCTAGCGGTCGAACGGGATTACCTCGACACCAAGACTAAGGTCCAGAAGTCGGTATACTACGTAAGTGAAGTATTGCACGACGCCAAGGCACGATACCCTCTGGTACAGAAGATGCTGTATGCAGTCTTGATGATATCCCGAAAGCTGCGGCACTACTTCTAGGTGCACAAGGTCACGGTCATGACCACATATCCGCTCAAGGAGGTGATACGCAATCGTGAGGAAATGGGTCGATTAGCGCAATGGGCGGTCGAACTCAATGAGTTCAACGTTAATTTTGCGCCATGAACCAGCGTCAAATCAGGCGTCCTAGCAGACTTCGTCGCGAAATGGACAGATGTCGAAGAAAAGGAGCACGAGGCGGTCGATGACCACTAGACCATGTTCTTCGATGGGCCGTTTACCTTTCAAGGCTTGGGGGCTGGCATCGTGTTTAGATCCCCAACAGGTGAAGAGCTGAAGTATGCTATCCGACTTGATTTTTAAGCTTCTAACAATGTTGCAGAGTACGAGGGACTGGTCAACGGGCTCCACATAGCCACGTCGCTTGGCGTCAGATGATTATTCGTGAAAGGGGACTCACAGCTAGTTGTAAACCAGTGCAGAAGGAGTACCAGTACTCGGACAACAACATGGCGGCGTATCTGAACGAGGTTCGCAAGCTGGAGCACAAGTTCAAAGGGCTCGAGGTAAGACACATCCAACGATATGACAATGCCACCGTCGACGAACTTGCCAGACTGGCTTCGTCTCGTTCGCCAACGCCCATAGGAGTCTTCGTCGAGAAACTCCTCAAACCATCGACCTCCATGGTACGGGAGGCCGATGCTGCCCAACTCGGCCCGCAGTCTGGTCGAGTCAGCGAGGCAGAAACCACAGACATAGAAGCTACACTACTCAAACGCGAGCCGACTTAGATGACTCCATTCCAAGCCTACCTCGAAGGTCGAGAGCTCCTTGACGATGATGCAACAGCTGAGAAAATTGCATGTAAGTCCAAACTATACGCGTTGGTAGACGGCAAGCTCTACCGAAAGGGGAGTAACAGAATCTTGATGAAGTGCATCACTTAGGAAGAGGGCAATAAGATATTGCTCGATGTCCATGGAGACATCAGCGGCAACCATGCATCTTATTGCACCTTAGTCGAAAAGTTTTTCGACAAAGTTTCTATTGGCCGACTGTCCTCCAGGACGCTTGCGAGCTGGTGAAAAAGTGCGAGAGTTGCCAGTTCTACGGCAAGCAAACCACCCGACCAGCCCAGGCGCTACAAACCATTCCTCTGTCTTGGCTTTTCTCTGTCTGGGGCTTGGATATCTTGGGACCGTTCCCAAGAGCCCAAGGAGATTACAAGTTTCTGTTTGTGGCCATCGACACGTTCACTAAGTGGATCGAAGTTGAACCCGTTAGGAACATCACCTCAGAAGTGGCTAAGAAGTTCATGAGGAGAATTGTTACTCGATTTGGCATCCCTAATCGAGTGATCACAGACAATGGTAGCCAGTTCAAAAGCAATGCTTTCATAGCCTTTTGCTAAGAATTGGGTATCAAACTTTGCTTCTCTTCCGTAGCTCATCCTCAAAGTAACGGTCAGGTCGAACGTGCCAATAGTTTAAACCTGCAGGGAATGAAGACTCGTGTGTTCGATAGGCTCAGGGCCTACTCAACCCGATGGGCAATAGAGCTCCCCTCGGTGCTATGGGCTGTTCACACTTCGACTAGTCGAGCCACCGGTGAAACACTATTTTTCTTAGTCTACGGTGCAGAGGCAGTGCTCCTGACCGAGTTAACGTTTATATCACCTCGAGTGGAAAACTACTTGGAAGAGGAACAAGAGCAGGCACGGGCAGATGACGTGAACCTACCCGAGGAGTACATAGATTGAGTGTCAATTTGAGTAGCTAAGTATCAACAAGCCTTACGCAGATACCATGGCCAAAGGATCTAGGAAAGAGCATTAGCCGCGGGGGACTTAGTACTACGAAAGGTGCAGAAGCAAGAAAATCGCAATAAGCTATCACCCAAGTGGGAATGTCCTTACGTGGTGGTCAAAGTGACTCGACTAGGGTCCGTGCGGCTAGCAACATTGGAAGGCGCGATATTCGAAAACTCGTGGAACATCGATCAATTAAAGAAATTTCTTGCATAAGTAACACAGGCATCGAGTACAATTAAAATTCAGAGCCCATGGGTAGTTGGACAAGATGGTGCTCAGGATGGGCCTGTGCTCGTCGTATTGGCCGGAAGAGGCGGCGAATACTCGACCGCCCACCGTCGAAGAAGGATAGGCCCGCAGAGGGAGAAGGAGGCTTTTCCCCCGATGGAGCCCCCCGAGCGTCGCGATGGGTTAGAGGGTGAGCAAGCGCCGAGCTGGTGAAGCTGTTTTGATCTTCACCTCCACCGCTGGCGCCAGTGGCCTTGCTAGTGCCATCTGCTCTCGTATGGGAAGCAGAGATGGCACTGGGCTCTTCGACCACTACCCTTAGCCTACTGGTGATGTCCTCTTCCCCCTCCGAGCAGACTTCCCTCTCGATGGCATCCCAGTCGATCTCATTCTCCTCATCAGAGGAGATGATCGTCCTCCCCGGGGAAACCACCACCAACGGAGCAGGGGGGAGAATCCCCAATGATCTCCAGGGAGGTGGAAGACGTGGGTGTCGAGGTCATGAGTGCAATGGTGGAGCAAAGTCTCTATGAGCAAAAAAGTTCAGAGGGAAGATGGAGTGCGACAGACGGCCACAAGTCCCGACTATTTATAGCCCAGGGGACGAGTCGCTACTACATTGGATGCTCTGTCAAGATCTTTGTCAATCCCAATCCCCGAGGCGTCCGTTACACATCCTCACAGGTGCGAAAATTGAAGAGGTGACAAGCGACGACGCTGGGCGGATAACACCACCAGGTGGAAGCTGAAAGGGCACAAAAATCATAAATTTACTGTGACGCAAAAGTAGGTTTTAATTACCCACCTACCTGTTATTTAATCTGATCCCAAGGTTTAGGGGCCAAGTCTTTTCACCCACTCGATTTAGTCATCGAGCAAGAGGTTGAATACTACCCCGCGCGTCCTTGACTGTCATGCCCTGTTTTCCCCTACTCGATTATCCCGTCGGACAAGAGCCCGAGGGCTAGGTCGTTTTCGACCACGAGGTCCTATCCTATACGCGAAGCGATACTCGAGTAGGAAGATGGGGGCTACGTCATGAAATATCACCGTTGGGGCACGATCTCTGACTGTACAAGAACCCAATGTGTTTCTCTCGTTTGCTCTACTCCCTACTCGATGAGCCTATCGAGTAAGGGGTCAGGGGCTACAGGTCACCCTATACTCTGTTTTATTTTCTGGTCGATGCTGTTATCGAGTAGAATATCCATTTATCCACCCTAAATTCTATAAAAACATGCAATTTCTTTGCACACATTTGCTCGATGAAGTACTTAGCATGTCAGCAAGCGAAACCAAAGTGTGACCATGCTTGAATCCAACGATGAGTAATTCTATCCTGCACGCAAACGAGCACTGGATTGTCAGACATCTAAAGGCTCAGCAGCCGGTGGGAGATGAGACCTCTAGTCAATTCTACATGCGTTTCTCGATAAGTTCTTGATTGCTGCAGGGTCTAAGTCACATGGTCGATGAAGGCTTGCAAAAGGTCGCATGGTAATCATTACAATAATTCGTATAGCGTTTATGTTAAGTAACCTCTCCGGGTATGCACTCGGGGGCTAAGTCTTTTAACATAAGTTTTTTCTAGACCTGTGCGCAGATATAATTAGGCACGCATCTAGTTAGGACGCTGTTTTCCTGAAGATCTATGAGTGCTAACTCGAGTTTGCGCCTACTTCATTTCATCGGTAAGGAAATAGAAAGCAAGACACAATAAGCAGGCAAACTGGTTAAGTACTATTGTTACAGATCATCACCAATGAGGAAAAAAGGTTGGTCTTTAAAAGTTGCATGGTCAGGCAGAGGAGCCTTGGGCGGTGCCGCTTTCATCGAGGGACAGCTCCAGTCCATCCACGAACATCTTGGCCAAGCGGCAAAGGACTCAATATAATTGGCAGTTGTGATTGGATCACCCACGAATCCTTCCGTCAAGACCGAGAGATCCAGGTTCGGGTGGTGGCTCTTCACCATGCCCAGCATGTGCGAGGTCGCGAGACGAGTTGAGGTGTTCATATGCTCGAGAGTCCTCAATTGTAGAGTGGCGAGCGTCGCTTCTGCTGTAGCCTTTTCGACCTTGATCACTTTTTGACTCGCCTCCACCTTGCATCGGCTGGCCTGGGCCTCGACCAGTGCAGCCTCCGTCACAGCCTTCTCGGCCTTTAGCTTTCTTTTCCGTTCATCAGCCTTCGCCTTAGTAGCCTTTAACTTGGTTTTGAGTACCTCTAGCTCTGCGTTGTTCCTGTCGAGTATTTGCTCTTGGGACGCTATGAGCTGCTCGACCTGCTGGCGCTTCTGCGTAAAAAATGTTGTAGTATCGAGCAAGGAGCTGGTTGCACGCTGCAATCCAAAATCAAAAAAGCATCAAGGGACTGGGCAAGAGGGAGAGCGGAAGTCAGAGTGAGGCGGTCCGCGTGTGCATACTTGAAGCTGAGGTTTCAACGCGAACCAAGTCTCCTGAGGCGCTGGAGAAGCTGGAGGACTCAAGACGGTTAGCACCGCGGATCCACCAGTGTGCCCATTGGGATCCTTCAAGCAGGGGGCTGTAGCTGTAACGACCGCACTCACAGAGGTCGATGCTGTCATGGCTGCTGAATTAGCGGCACCGCTAGACGTACCTTTCTTGCTGCAAGGCTAAAAGCCTAAGTACTCCAAAAAGAAGAAGTTCACGAGAGGAAAAGTAGACCTACCCCGTCATGCGAATTTTCACCCACACGGTCGGTGTCGGTGCCGGCTCAACTGCCATAGTTGCTTCATCTACTGGCATGGTCAGAAGGGACGCGGCGCTGGCAGGTCAGGGACCAACGGTAGAGCCTGCGAACAAATGATTGCCGTGAAGCTAAAGTTGCTGGTAACAGAGGCACAGCTCGACAGTACTTGTACCTGGTCGGTCGGTCCAATTGCAGGGGATCCTTTTCGTGAAGGCGCCTCTAGGGGAGTCATCAGCCCCTGTGCATCAATCCTCTAGGCAATTCACTGTTCATCCCACATTTGTTGGATTATATCCGAAGAAATCTCATAGCAACCAAGAGAGCGGTTGAAGGTCACCTGGTTGGGCAGCCCTGATGCTAAGGTCCGAGCTCACTTGGTCGGTCGATGAAGTGTTGGAGACGTCGACCTCATCTCTGGGGAAGGATCGACTGCCATCTTCTCAGAGGCCTCTTCACCCTCGCCTAGCAGACCAGCTCGAGGAGAGATCGCCTCGGTAACGATAGCGTCAAGCGCTGGATCGACATCCTGAACCAAGTCCTCGTCCTCCAAATCGACCAACCCCCCTGACTGGTCCGCTTTTGCTCTTGAACTAGGCCTCCTGAGGAGCCGATAACTCAAAAAAGTGGATAGTAGTTGTTCGAAACAAAGCATTGCATGTTGCAACAAAACAACTAACCTCCGGTTGTGGGTTATCGAGTAAGTATGCTTCGATACCGCACGGGCCAGGTTCCGAGCCTTGGAAAATCTTGCTCAGACGAGAGGAGATCTCCGCACCTGACAGACCTGGCATGTAAGCAAATTGATATATTATTCATCGAATAAAGAAAGAAGTACAGCAAGCGGTACAAGTGTTTACCTCCAAGGTTGTCCCTTGTGGCACCATCAGCACCCGAGTAGTCCCATGCGGAATGATCTTTGCACTTCAACGGACTTGATGGATGTGTGATGAAGTCCCTGGCGACGTGCCACCTGATCAGCCTGGCCTTCCTTAGCCCCTCGATCTTCTGAGTGTAGTAGGCAGTTCAAGTAGTCGAAGGAGGAGACTTCGTCCAGAGGTCGATGGGAGAAAGGAAGAGTGGTCGATAGTGGATGGGAATGTTCACGGTGTCTGGAGAAGTAATATAAAACCATCTCTTCTTCTATTTCGATTGCCAAGAGGAGGTAACGGGAACATGGATATACAAGCTAGACACGCCGCTGTGGAGGTGGAACCCAGCACACCCAACAGTGTCGTTCTTAATCGCCCGCTTCAGGCTATTGAAGTGGCAAAACAAATTGAGGCTGGGGCTAATCCCTAAATACGCTTCACAAAGGTGGACAAACACACTGAGCATGGTGATCGAATTGGGGCTCAGGTGGAAAAGTTGAATTTGATAAAGTTCAAGAACTTGTTGAAGGAAACATGAAGGAGGAAAATTTAGCCCATAGCGAAAGAAAGCCTCAAAGACAACTGTCTTGTCCTCATTCTCCAGACTGAGGAATAGTTCACCTTGGGATGATCTCCAACGGAAGAGTGCTTGTGGAGGGATGAAGTCGTCTTTCTCCAGTTTCGCGAGACGCTTGTCTAATGTGATTGATTTCTGCCACACCTTGGTGAAGGCTCCGATATCGATGGCCGCATTGTCGTCGCGGCAAGAGAGCGAAGTCACAGTGGTTTTCTTCTCTAGAGCAGCCTTGCCGCCAGCCAAGGAGCTGGACACCATTGCAGAAAAGAACGAGATCTCTAGCGGTGCTAAGGCTTAAAGAGCGCTACGGAGGTTTCGAGAGCAAGAATAGCAAAGGTAGGAAATGTGGTGGTAACAGTTCTGGGTTGGGGGACTTGCATGCCAAAAACCTTCTCTCAGACAACGATTCATTCCCATTTTATCCGGCACCTCGATCGATGCAAAAAGCGAAATGATGGCGCTGCATGACCGTAACATCATGGCTGTGAGCATTAAATGCGCCAACTGCCCAACATTCAGAATTTCAGAAGTTTTTCCAACTCGGCTCAGAATCGAGTCTATGAGGCGACATCGAGTAACTTGTGGCTATCCTGGGAACTCGATACGAGCTGATGGCAGGGCGCTCGACCCAACACATCCCAACACGATACTCAGCGATTCCAGCTCTACTCGAATCGTTCGACCACAAGCAGGCGAGGCATTACTCGACCAAGCCAGGACTTGGCAGTAATCAAGCAAGCATTCATACGAACCCTCCACTAAGCCGAGTTCGAAGGCTACTGTCGAATATCTAAATATGGTATATATGTGCATGCATGATAGAGTAGGGTATGTCCTAATAACATATAGAAGTTCCGGATATCTTGGGCCCAGAATCACGGGATAAGATACGCACAGGGAGGGATAACCCCATATTGGGAAGGACTCGATTGGATTTCCCCGCAAGGAGACCAACACGAGTATGCCCAAAACCAACGGCAGTTTGGATATGCTACGCAGATCACGCGGCGAAGGACTCTTCATCGACTACGACTCGACCGGAGGCAAGACCATTGCGACTATATAAGGCCTCGGGGAGGGACCCTCAAGAGAAAGGAAGCAATCCAGTAGACAACACAAGGAAACCCTCCAGCGAAGATTAGCCATCCAGAGTCACCAAGCCAAAGCCTTGGGGCGTAGAGAGCTTAGGAGCCGGTGAATTGTATCTTGTCAACCTCTAGCCACAGCCATCCGTAGCATAGATACCACCTGCATTGTAATCGAGGCTATACCCCCTTGCTTTGTACATCATCTGGCATATACAACAATCTCCACACAGGACATAGGGTATTACTCCGTCAGGAGGCCCGAACCTGTCTACATCGTGTGCCTTTGTTTGTGTGCTTGACTCTGCTATCTCGAAAGTACCCGAAGTATAAGTTTATTGTCGATCCCTAACCTTCGACAATGGCACTGCTAAAATATAATAGGTTAATTAGTTCAAAAGGTATTATTATGGAGTGTGAAGGATTATTACGTACTAGCGCATACCAAAAACTTATAAATATGCTTCAGCGTTGCTGGGTTCTTCCTGTGTAGACCTCCACGAGCTTTGTAGACACCGAACGACATTTCGAGTAAATCTTTGATAGGCTTCAAGTCGTGTGTGCTGCCCTTTTTTGGAATCAAGGTAAATTACGTGGTTCCATCTTGGTATAATTACGAGTAGAACCTAGTGATACCTGCACAGGTATGTCGCCATGGTCATTCAACCAAACTTCAAGCTGTGTTATACAGTACAAATCAACAAGTATAGCAACTGGTTGAAGCACATACCCCGGGTTGTGGGGTAAAAATATAAATTTTTGTCCCATTGAGCCAGCAATACTTTTTCCACATACTCGTGGACGACTTCTAAATTTCGTCCATGGTTTGCTTGGACACCATGTGTGGGTCGACGAAACCCACCGGTTGTTTCCTTGCTTGGACACAAGTTAGCAAAGGCAGGATAATCATTTATGGTGCAGAATAACAGGCAGCGCAAAGTGAAGTACTCTCATTTGTGAGCACCCCATACCTGTACCCCAGGAGCCCATAATGTGTTCAGATCTTTCACCAATGGTGTTAGGTACACATCAATATCGTTCTCAGGTTGCTTCGGGGCTTGGATGAGTATAGATAGAAAAATGTACTTCCGCTTCATAGACAACCAAGGAGGAAGGTTGTACACACAGATATTCAAGGGCCAAGTGCTATGACGGCTGCTCATGTTGCCGAAAGGATTCATTCTATCTGTACTCAATCCGAACCTTATATTCCTCGGATCCGCTGCAAATTATTGAATCCTCCTATCGATAGTTCTCCACTGGGTGGAATCAACAGGGTGCCTTATCATTCCATCATTCTTACGCTCATCCGAGTGCCACCGAAGCAATTTTGCGTCTTTTGGGTTCGCAAGCAAACGCTTCAAACGGGAATTACAGGCAGATACCACACCACCTTAGCATGAGGTCCTTTCTTCAGCTTGATGCCCTCGTCGTCATCATCTGATCTATCTTTACGTTTGTACTGGGATGCGTTGCAAACCAGACATACATGCAAGTTTGCGTACTCTTTGCGGTAGAGGATACAGTCGTTTGGACAGGCATGTATTCTTTCTACTTCCATTCCCAAGGGACAAATAAACCTTCTTGGCTTTGTAGGTGGTTGTCGGCAACTCGTTTCCCTTTGAAAGCATGTCCGCTAACAGACCTAACAGCGCCGTGAAACTCTTGTCGGACAAATTGTTGCTTGCCTTTAATTTTAGCAGTTTCAACACGGATAACAACCTTGTGTATTTTGACTTGCAGCCCGGGAACGAAGGTTTCTCCGAGTCGTCCATCAAGCTCTGAAATTTTACATAGTTCCGCTCATCACAGTTCCCTTCTGCATCCCGTAGCATCTGATCAAGATTGTCATTGTGAAATCGATCCTTATCGAAAGCACAGTCCATATCATCCGGAGTTCGTTGACTTCATCGACGATATTCGGAGTATCGTTGATTTTCTCGACGATGTTAGTACCACTTGCTCCATGCATAATCTGCTCTTCACCGTGACTGCTCCAACATGTATACCCCCTTTTGAAACCCCTAGAATCAAGTGTGCTTCGATCTGCGCTGGGTTTCGAAACATCCTCAGATTCTCGCAGTCAATTCATGGACAAGGCATAAATTCCACCCCCTTGCTCAATATATCTTCCTCTGCAGCTCTTCTAAAAGCGGAGACGCCATTAATGTACTCGGCGCTCGCATGGTTCTCAACGTACATCCAGCTTCGGTCTATATACACTACGTATGTAACAGTAGGTGTTAAATAATGTACAATAAGAGTGCACAAGCGCACATATGCTACATATAAGCTACATTTAAACTTGCCGATTAACTTATATAGCTCCTTACATCACAAAGAACGAATGGATATATAAATATATGTAAGCTACATTTAAACTTAGCATCTTTAATTCTCTCTTTTCATACCTAGCTACATCTTGAGTATAATGCAATTAGAACCAATTACTACTTTAGATAAAAAAGAACAAATGGATCTACAACAAACTATATCAAAACCTCTTCAATTCCCTCTTTACCAAGCTAGATGTATATACCTTGAATATAATGCTATTACAACCAATTATTAGCCTACATCACCTTCCTTTAAGTAACTCTCTACATATTGAGTACAATATAATTAGAACCAATCACTACTTTACATCACAGAGAATAAATGGATCTACACTAAGCTAGATATAGAAACAAGCTTCATTTCCCTCTTTAACCAAGCTAGATCTTAAATATAATGCAAATCTGAACAATTAATACATTACATCACAGAGAACAAATGGATCTACACCGGGCTAGATTTAGAAACCAGCAAATTCGAACTAATTACTAACCTTAGATGACCTAGAGCACAATGATCTATAATTACACCTCCAAATCTATGGTCTCTTTCCACAAGATCCCCTCTCAATCGCAGCCACCTAAAAAATAACTCGGAAAACCCTAAAAGTACAGAAGATGTCAAGGCTCTCTATTCTTATTTACTAGAAATGATCATCACAAACGGTTTTTGGTTAAAACCGTCTGTAATATGCCCCTCATTACAGACGGTTTTAGCCAAAAACCGTATGTGATGTGCCCAACAGTCATTCTAGATGGTTTTTATAAAAAAACAGTCAGTTATGACATGTTTAATATGACCTTTTTATAGTAGTGATTTTTTCCCTCTCCTAGTTATATATATTGAGGCTTATTTCTAACCTAACATGCGGAGACTGGATAGATGTAAGGACTAGATTTAAGGAAAGGAGTGTTGCTAAGGTGAGTATTGTATCCCCTATATGCTATATGCCAAATACATACATGTCTTTCCATCTCTCTCTACAATTTTTTAATACTAAACAGCACAAGCTACGTGAATTTCTTTGCTTGGGAATGGGTGGTGTTGGGTAAAGAGTAGATCGGAAGATCTGGAGACGCAGAGTGAAGCTTCTATGAGATGGGTATGCATTATCTTCTCGACTATGCATGGGTAGACTATGCATGGGTAGAACGCTCACAGTACAAGGAGTGCTCCATACCACAAGTATTGCATCCTCTACATGCCGATCATGTTCTATGCATGAGAACGGATGGTAAAGATTACATAACGGCTGATATCGTGTGGGAGAAAAATCAGCACGGCAGAACTGAAATATATAAACAGCATTATTTTTTTTGAAATGATCGCCTCAAAAAATAATTTTTGACATTCTCCTACGAAAAAGAAAAAAATTCTAAAAAAATACAAAATTACTGTACCTATTCACAGGAGTAATCACTGTAGCTATACGCTGCAGTTCTGCAGTGAAAAACACCATGTGTCGGACTCACGGTAACGTGCACAACAATAAAGTTAGATTAGAGGTGTAGCCGGACTGACATTTTAACAGCTCCCCAAATGCAGCGAACAGAGTGAAGCATCCACAGCAAAGTTCATTTTCAGACCGATGGAAATAAGGTAGTATCAGTGCTGCAAATAAACCGGAGGATATTATGTTTTCCCGTACCAATTGTTCAAAAATTTTCATGTAGAAACTCCTGTTCCATGGCATCAATCGTGTGTGCATGTATAACCACACATGGTGCTTATTACGAAGTTTTTACTGTTCTAATCCTATGTATAGTATTTTTTCTATAAATAGTCGTGGCTGCGACAAAATTTCAAAAGTAACCCCTACACAGTAAAAACCAGCGGACCGAGACCGCTAAATTTTTTTAACTCATTTCCATCGGTTCTGATTCGTTGGATTTTTTTTAGCGCGATAATTTTCCAGCGGTTGGGTAATTTTTTTGAAATTTTTTTATTTTCCGGTCGTTGGAAATTACGAAAGAAAAAAAAAATTCGGAACCCAGCGGTTGTGCGCGCTAAAAAAAATCCAACAGTTACCGGAACCACTGGAAATAAGTTAAAAAAATTCAGAATTCACTGTTGTAAGGAGTGAGCATTTGGATTCTAGCCCGAGTGGGCAGGATGGTCCACGCCACGCCCTACCAACCGAGCAGCGCACAGTCCTTTCGAGAAAAGGACATGGCATCTTCATTTTCAGCATCACAAAACATTGGAAAGTTTCAAATAAGGCCAATTCAATTATCCATGTATACAGCAATTCGTGGCACTTTCACATACAAAGGGAAAATCTATGGCAAGGAGAGGCAGAGGTGCTAAGCAGCACCAGATGATGAACTACACAGTTGGAGTACTATTTAAGATGTTTTCTCCATAAACAGGATTGGTGCCAAGATGTTCTGTTTACTTGTCTCCACGATGCAACCATTCATTACCATCTCTTCCAGCATGAAGTGCACCTTCTCCAAATGGAACATGATATCAAGCTCACACTGGCCGAAAACAGGGACAAGAGATAAGTAGCATCAGCTCTAGTCATGTATCTTTATAGTGCTGAGAAACAAAATCCTTGGGATTTTGCAAGCTTACCACATTGCCAAAGTGGCGGTCCATAGTTTCCACCAAAAGATGTATGAATTCGAGGATAGCTAACTCATTCTGCCAAACGAGGTGCAATTGAGACAGTGTAAGTTGTATCAGCTGGAGAAATTGCCTCAAAAAATTTTATAGTTCAAGGAAAGCATGAAAGGATGTATAATGATGGTTGAAAACTATAATGCAATTTACTTGTAAATAAAATTTACCAAATTACAAAATTTGCAAGTTGCAACAAAAACTAGCTGGAGGAAGATTTTTGTTGATCAGGTACCAGAACTAAATGGTTTCAAATGGTACCAGAAGAAATAGCCACCTAGTGCAGAAGGTTGCCAATTGCAATCAAGTTCATCCATAAGCCATGCACTTAACAGAAAGACAAAAAACAGCAGGCACAACATAGAGATAACAAGTAGGCAGAGTTGTCATAGTGTAATAGTGTTACTATAGGATGAATAGAAATAACACCAATATTTCTTTTGAGATATTTGTAGTAAAACCCTCAGTCCACACATACAAAATTCATGCCTACCAAAATAGTGCCATCACCCATCAAAGGATAATTCAGTAGTAATACGTTGAAATACCCGATAATGAATGAATGATAATCCCCTTTTAGATCTCTGTGCCAATGTTCGAGACACATCACTATCAAATCCCACCTGTGCACACTTTGATTCACCAAACGAAGATACATCAATAAGATCTAAGCACACAGCAACAAAGCTGATAATACCCCCAACTTCATAGTTTCATTTACATTAGCAATGATTGCTCGAGTCACTAGAAACTAATCTGAATTCATCAGTACTGGTTGGAAGAACAGGACCAAATGACACTAGAATCACCAAACGTGAACTTCTAAAAGCATAGCCACGAAATCAAAGGATAAGTCAATAGCAATACCACAAAATTACCAAAGAAAGACCAATGCTTTGAAAGCTTCACACCGTTTTTGACCACACAATGAGCAAAGTTCATCCCTATTAAACCCTATTCTGTGCAAATTACCTTTCGCTTAGCAAAGCCAGATGATTAGGACTGAAACCCACGGTACCACAGGTGATATTCCGACGAATCGATTGCATCTAGCCTTGCCACAATTGCTGTGCCACTGTGACGTAAATTCAAGAAGACGGGAGATACAGGAGCAGGCACCTCATCGTTGTCGACGCCGACGAGGAAGAAGAGGGAGGCGTACCGCCTGTACACGACCTTGTAGTTCCGGTGCTCCACAAAAGAACACTGAAATCGCAAACGGCGCCATTATATCAACATGAGCAGCTGGGTCAAAAACCAGTCATCTTGATCCAGATCCAAGAAAGAGCCACCCCCCCCCCCCCCAGCGGGCGGCCCCGGCGGGAACGAATCGATACAGGTGTTGTATTGGCGGGCGGGAGGATCAGGCGAAGCGAGTAGTACCTGCTGGTCGGTGCGGGCGAGGCACTTGCGGACGATCTCTCCCTCGAGGGCACGGCGCTCGTCGAGGGAGAGGTGCTCGTAGTACTGCGCCAGCCGCGTCTGCCCCTGCTTGTTCACGAACAGCACGAACCGGATCCCCATCTCCTCCTCTCTCTCTCTCTCTCTCTCCTCTCTTCGCAGGCTTATCTTCTACCTCTGGTCTTCTCCGTTTGCGTTATTTTGCCCAGCCCCAGACAGCACAAGTAGAACAACTGTTCGTTTCCAATTCTATTTTAAAGAATTTTCGGATACGGGCTTCGTATTCCCATTGTATTCCCTGGACCAGAAAATATGGAATACTTGATTTTGATCTCTCTTATTCTTTTTCTTCCAAGAGGGGTATACTTGATTTTCAAAGGGGTGTATGCATCTTGGCCGCCAGAGTTCATTAAATCCACCTTGAGCCCAGACGTCTCAAATGCTGTTTGATTAGGATATGATAAAACCAAAAAAAAAAAAACTCGATCGTTCTTTTACCGAGAATCAAATTATGAGTTATATTAAAAACTACTCAGTCCAGTTTTTCAATACGCACATATTACACGCAGCGCATCCATTTCAAAAATTAATCTAGATATATTAACCAATTAAATCCATAACTACAACTCACAAATTTACAGCATAAGATTCACAAATTAATCTAAGTGATAACTAACAAATTCATAACTCATCAGGTGAGGCTGAGTGGCATTCGTCTTTGGATTTATGACCTCGCGCATCAAGAAGGCACAAAGTTGTTCGAATTCGTAGCAGGTCAACCTGTTCCAACGCAAATTCAGTGCATTTCCAAGCCTGTCAATGGAAAGAGTAAAGTCTTGCATGTATATAAATTGATAAGTGGAAACAATTATTACAAGATTGACAAACCTCTATGGCATTGATCTTCTTTGTACCAATAAGGATTTGCATGTTGTGGCGAAGGTAGAATCCACATTAGTTAGTGACCTTTGGCTGCTGGTGGCACTGCCAAAATATAATTGGTTAGTTCTGAAGGTATTATTATAGAGTGTGAAGGATTACTGCGTATTAGCGGATATCATAAACTTATAAATATGCTTCAGCTGCAATCGATCCTTGTGTGGCCCTCCACAAGCTCTGTAGACATTGAACGATGTCTCGAGTAATTTTGCAATAGGTGTCAAGTCATGGATGCCTCCCTTTTTGGAATCAAAGTAAATTACCTGGTTCTATTTTGATATAATTACAAGTAGAACCTAATGAAACCTACATAGGTATGTCACCATGATCATTCAACCTAATTTCGAGTTGCGTATAATGTACAAATCAACAATAATAGCAACTGGATGAAGTACTTACCCCAGATTATGGGGTAAAAATATGAATCTTTTTTTCCATTGAGTCAGCAAAACTTTTTCCACGTACTCCTGGACGACTTGTAAATTTTCGTCTATAGTTTTCTTCGACACCATGTGTGGGTCTAGGAAAGCACGAAACCCTGGGCAGTGATGTATAACTCCATCCTAGATTTCCAAAAAGGATAATCCACCTAGAAAAGATTGGAGGCTTAGTTGAATACTTGTCTAACGCCATAGCTCTCGAGATTGGTCATGATCTAAACAGAGCAAAAATGGACTTCGATACCAATTGAAGGACCAAATGACGATCAGAGGGGGTGAATGATCACAAATTAGATTTTACTCGCAAATAAATCAAGCCAAAGCCCCAAGATGTCAAATGGAAGTAGACAAATCAATTTTCAAAGTTGTTAGCCCGAGGCCGGCATACTGCCCATGTAGGGGCGGTACTACCGCTATGAATAGTAAACTCAAGTATATGAACAGTAATTTCAGCACGAGTTCAAATCAAAAATTGATGTAACTTTTAATTGAATGATCCAAAACTCGTGAAACTTTGTATGCACCTTTCTAAGGATGTTAGGAAGCTATCCAACCCTCAATCGCAGGATTGATGTGAAAGTTCTGACCTTTTTAAAAATACCGAAGGTTGCACCAAAACCGGGTCAAGAACGAAAACTTCACCCTAAGCTTGCTCGTTGAGATTTAATGATCAAGAGGATCTTAGGTGACCTCTCACATGTCCCAGCAAGCAAGAACACCAAAAAATTGCTTCCAAATGTACAAGATCAAGATCTACCTCAAAATCTTCCTTCTCAACCCAAAAACCAGTTTCTTGAAGAAACTTGGATGATCAAGAAGAGACTTGCCTAGATGATTGGGAGATGATATATAAAGGATACATCTATTAATCGTTCATACTTGGCAACATAAGTTAAGCAAGAAAGAAACCGCAAGAAAAGATCAATAGTAAAGCATGAAGAAGATCAAAACTTGAGGCAAAATCTTGAGCACGAATTTGATCTTTATTTCACGAAAGATCTAAATGACGATCAGAGGGGGGGTGAATGATCACAAATTAAAATTTTCCCCCACTCAATGGATCCAACCAAAACCTCACTTGAAGCACTCAAGCACAAATAAGCAAACTAGATAAACCAAAATCTTGGTCTTGGACCTGCTCATGGGGTTTTGATGATCAAGATAATCTTGGATATCCTCCCACTTGTTACAGCAAGCAAGAACACAAGAAACAAGAATCTCAAACGCGATCTACAAAGATTTCTCAAAAAAAGAGCAAAAAGATCGAGTTCTTGCAAAAGATTGTCTAGATGATAAGGATGTGATCTGAAGAAGATTCATCCATCAAGCATACATCCTTGACATAAGAAGCACAAGCAAGTAGAAGAAGGGGAGGCAAATCCAACTTGCGAGAATGTAAATTTGAAGAAATTAAATTGCAGAATTTAAATACTGAATTTAAGACATAATGTAAATTGCAAGAAATTAAATTGTGGAATTTATATGTTGAATTTAAGACATAATGTAAATTTGGAAAGTAAATTTAGAATCGTAAGGTAATAAAATTTATTTCATAGGATGAACGTTTACAAAGCCTCACAACAAAGTGGTCAAAGCTCAAAGGAGCACTAAAACCTTCAAGAGGGGAGAACTATCCCTACCCTTCTATTTATACTACTCTTGAGTCATCCTCTACCCTTAGATGAGTTCTACTTGGCTCTCAAGTAACCTCATCAACGGTTGAGATTGAGTCATCCTCCACTCTTGGATGAGTTCTACTTGGCCCTCAAGAAACCTCATCAAGGGTTGAGATTCACTTAAGCTAACTTGATCGCTACTCTATCCTCTAAACCGCAATCCAACAGCTCTCCTTGATCCGAGCAGCAGCAGCACCTCAGCCGTTCCCTTGTCTTCTAAGCTCACAGCGACTTCATCTCTGGTCATCCTCTGGCGATCCCCAACCATTTGGACCTCCGGTGCACCTCGCCTAGTCCCGGTCATCCTCTACCTCACCAAGACCTAGCACCGTTGTCCTGCAACCATCCAAAACAAGGAAACCCATCATATAGCAATGTCCAAAATGATATACAATAACTATCCAATTGCTAAAAATAAATCAAATTCCTAAATCAAATATAGTCAAATACTCATCATCAACATGGGTAGACCTCTGCATGGTCTTTCAATCTCTCCCTTGATGGGTATATTGACAAATCACCCAAAAGGCATAAATTTGAGTTTGAAAAGGATGGAAGAAAGCAATTTGATTGCAAAGCCAGACTTGTCCAGATCAAGTGGAAATAAGATCATGACCAAGTTGACAAGAGGGATTTTAGAGCAAGCCAATAGAAAGAACAAGTTTTTCACAAAAACTCTAGAAATCTAAGACAAAACTTACAAAAGCTCAAATATACTTATGACCCTAAGAACTGGCAATTTATTTTCACCATGATCATAAGAGCTAAGATGCATTCATATTTCTTACCTTTCGATGATGCCTTTTTTTTACAATTTTTCCCCTTTTGGCAGTATAGACATCAAGATGGCATTTTCTCCCCTATCAACATATATGCATGAAATACATCTAAAGAGCTTTGAGAATTATCCAAGTGACCTAATAGACAAAGTATAACACTAAGCTACTCAAGTTTAGATTATGCTAAACTAAGACATATCCAAGTGCAAATTGTAATACCTTTGCTAGCAAGTACAAACAAGATTATATC
Organism: Otatea glauca; assembly: GCA_036346275.1. Taxonomy (NCBI): domain Eukaryota; kingdom Viridiplantae; phylum Streptophyta; class Magnoliopsida; order Poales; family Poaceae; genus Otatea; species Otatea glauca. The sequence continues at coordinate 29,409,347 of CM070725.1, read as the reverse complement.
ATTTTTGCATGATTTTAACAAGTGCAACACTTAGCATAGACTCCAAAGTAGAAGCAAAGCTATATAATGGATCAAATGGAAGACTTAGAGTTCAACCTAGTCAACACTTTGGGGAAGCTAGATGTCGAAATTTTTTTAAATAATACATTTTTTATTCAAATTGGAAAAATATACTACTGTCGCCCTTTGAAAAAGCGATATAGAAATGTTGCTTATTGAAAGCGCGATAGAGTGATGTGTTGCTCTTTGGTTGGGTGACTGACCCTTTGGTTGGGCGATATACCACATGTTGCCTTTTGGTAGGGCGACAGAGGTGCTCAGGACTCTGTCGCCCTTTGGTTGGGAGACTGAAGCCAGTATTTGTTTTTCAAAAACCGTGCGCGCCAGGAAGAAGTTGTCAAAAATTTTATAATTTCATGAAATATTTTCTAGGAGGAATTTTAATTTATGATGAAGTGTTTGGCAGTAATTTTATTGAAAAAGTCACTATAAGCTGTGAGCATTAATTATTAAAAGTCAGTGCTATTTTGACGGTTGCTAGAATTGTATAGTTCGAAGTAGGGTCAATAAATTCAAAAAAATTAATATTTATCAGTGATAATTAATGTAGTTTTTGAAAAAATTATTTGTCAGTTAACTATTTTTGGAAAAAAATCAAATTTCGTTGTTCGTCATTCTCTTTCGGTGTGCGACAAATTTGACGATAAATCATAGTAAACTATTGAATAAAACCCGATGTTGATATTTGAAAGTGCAGAGCTAAGTTACAAACTGAAATACAATATAGGTACATACCTTAAGGGATTCATAAAACTGGGATACAACATACGTACATACGTGCCTTAGCGAATTCATAAAACTGGGGTACAACATAAGTCACAAGACCATACATTCTATGGCCATGGTTGTCGGGATAGTTGGGATAGGGCAGGGTCAAAAAAAGTAAAGTTATATATTGATGGCTCACAGGGTATTATGCTTGGATCGTTGATAGGGCTTAATGTAATATCATCGTCAGAATTAGGAGGACTCAGAGGACGCAAGTTTACTGGCCTAGGTGGCATGAAATTGTCATCGTCATCGTCATTTGTATGGTTAAGAGCTAGCTCGCTTCTAATGCTGGTTGATCGTCCTCTTGCATTGTTCGTTGAACGGCGTGCTGTAGTAGTGCTTGAACGGCTTGCTGTAGTAGTGCTTGAACATCGAGGTCTAGGTGATACGAAATCGTCATCATCATCGTCATTTGCATAGTTAGGAGCAAGCCCCCTCCGGTGGTGGTTGAACGTCCTCTTAAACTTACCGCTACAACAGTATTGTGTCGACCTCTACCCCTCCAGTTAGACCCTGTTCTGTGTCTTCTGCGTGAACCAGGCATCACACCCCCGCCGAAAAGCATATACATCGCTAAGAATTTTGGGATATCTTTGTTCAGCAACTCTTCATCCTCGGGGAATGACTAACACACAAGACGAGTATACGAAGTAGTGAACTTATGTATAATGGTAAAAAGATTAGTAGGGTGAACAAATATAAAATAACTAACCTTAATATGCTCTGCATACCGATCAGACAGTATCAGTACCATGTAAGATCTTCTGAGAAATCTATAGCAGAAGGGTGGTCGGCTAATTCGCATACCCTGAAATACTTTTGACGCCACCGTTGCAAGTGCGCCTTGAGGTCATCGGAGGTCACAAGGTTTAGGCGAGAGGTTGTCACGTTATGAGTCCGTAATATCGGATGCCACTCTTGTAATTTGGATACCATTTTACTTAGGTTCTCCTCCTTAAATGGACCGTCCTTCCCACCATGCGTAACCTTCAACGTGTAATTAAGAGCTACGATGCTCATGTCAGGTGTCCACGAAAATACTCTGCTAGAGGATCCAGCCATGGTGAAGAAGTATGAGTGGGAGCTGTGGATGTGTGCCTGCGATTTGTCCTTTTATAGACTCGAAGGGGTGGTGTTTGGACTAAGTGTTGTAAGGTAAGATTGAAAGGGTTAAAAGTAGGCAGTGAGTGGTCACTTCGGAATGTGCTGTGAGTGGTCAGTGTGTAATGAGTATACCCATTAATGACAGTGTGTGGTCAAATCGGCCTGAAAAAGCTACAGGTAAGCATTGGGCAGAGTGTCGCAACTTATAACCTGAAAAGGTGATAGAGTGTCGCTACATGTGACTTGTCTAATCGGCTTGACAAGAATGCACGCCCATGAGTAGGCTATTCGCCCTAAAAAACTGCTGCATGGTAGTCATCTCTAAATAATATTTGTGTTTTAGAATCTGCGCCTGTAGTGATCGTTTATGGTGTTTGCTTTGGCAGGATTGAGCTGCATAACAAGTTTTAAATAGGATCCTTTTGTGTATTATGGTAGTAAATGTAATATAGCTTGTTTCGGGGCTATTTCTCCATAATTTCTCTTCTAAACATGTTATTTTACGGGCTACCGAAAATTTTTAAGTGACCATTCACTTTACACGATTGTGATCCAGTTTTTTTTAAGTTTGCGACTGCACCATATAGGATGTGTTAACCATTTTTTCGGTATTAGTACGTCATGTTATAACCATTTTTAACTATTTGACTCTTTGTAGTTGAAAGTAGGTTGTACTGTAACAAAGAATAACAGTATTGCATAACCAAATATAATACTTCACTATCATAAAAATCATATGTAGTACAATATATCCGGAACAAGTTAACTACATACATATACAAAAAGTTAGAACAACCCTAAACACAATGAACTACTGCCGGCCCCATTTCTGGGCGACTCCTAGCAGCTGGGCAGGCCTCCTGCGAAGATGCCCCTGCGAGTACGTGAGTTGCGTTGACACGCGGTGGCCCTCTATGGTCTAGCTGGAGGTGTGATGTACACCGGCTGAGAAGGCTGTGTCGGTGGTGGTGCTCCCTGCAACTGCGATGGTACAGGCTCATCTGCATCAGTGAAGTACCTCAACACACCACGATCGTCAGGGTCATACTCCGTGTAGGCTGGCTCATCGAACTGCCCCTCGTTGTCGTCAGGTGCAGGTGAAGATGTAGAGGAGAACCATCGTGCCTATGAGCCTGTAAAAAATGAAGAATTGTTGATAGCATTCAAAAAATTAATGCAGAACATACAAAGTGCGATTAAGTACTCACCTCCGACTTGAGGGGCTAGACCGGCGTGTCTAGCAGCTCGCCCTCTCGTAGGGGTCAGCGTGACGGTGTCACGGGAGGCTGTAGCATGTGAAGATGTACCTGTAGCATGCCTCCCTCCACTAAGCGGCACGCCGAGAGCCACATCGGGAGGTGCACGGCATCCCGCCAACTCGAGGACGCGTCTCGAGCTGTCCCTGAACCTTGCGATGAAAGAGGACAACTCCTCTCTCGTCACCTCAACCCCGCGGTTAAGATGAGAAAATAAGCTCCTTGACTCCTCCTAGTACTGGTATAGCACATCAGTCTGGAAAATACATTACAAATTAGCCTAGCACATTAGTCTAAAAAATGCAAAATGAAAATATATCGTAGATTGGGTGAAATGTACCACGCTGTGCAGAGCCGAATCCGTATGGGCGAGATATGTGTCCCTCACCCTAGGGACGCGTCTAGAAGGATCGGGGTTGACATGTACCAAACGTAGACGGGCACGGGACCAGTACCACTTTCGGTACCCCTGATATGTCTACGCGTCGCATGTGCATAGGGTGGACAACCCACCCATCACACGTAGGTGCACCTCTGCCTCCGTGTAAGGCATCCAGCGTACATGGTTGTCGGTGAGGTGGTCGAAGGCAGCGATGAACTATGGGTAGCCTAGCGGCACCGTCCTGTGTGCCCACGTAGGTTGCAGTGACGATAGAAAAACCAACGCAAAACAATACCATTAATACTAACAAATGTTAAAGCGAAAGTTTGACAATCTTGATTGCAATATCTTACCAGTCGATGGCACCAGATGGTGCTCATAGTCGGCGCGTCAACATCGTCGTCACCAGCATATACAAGAGGCCGCATGTCGATGTCGGGCTGCCCGATCTGAAACCTCTCGTATGCCCAAAGTTGTACAAGCAGTGGACATCCAGTGAGGATTGACCCGTCTGCGATCCTGCCACAGCCATCACAGAGCGCACGGTATGTCACGCACAGAACAGCCGACCCCTAGGAGTACTGTGGCACTTGTCAAGGGGTGCATCCGCAATTGCCCTCGTGAACTGGACGAGGTGCCTATCCACGCTATCCCAGTGGGAGCTCATGAACATGCACCAGCCAAACAACCACAGCAGGTACGCCTCCAGGTGGTGGCTCACCCTATGCTCGTCCGCAGGCTTGACGATGTGTTTTGCCTATAAATTTAAGCTTTCTAGTTAATTGAGCCAATATATGCAAAGTTAAGTTTTGAAGGTTAGTTGCGTACCACGAACTGTCGAAGCCACCTCTGTGTTGGACCATGTGTGCTAGTGAAGGGTTGGTACGCAGCAGGTGGTAGCACATGTCACGTCGACGTTCTGGGGCACCACAGGGTCAGCGGCGATGAGGAGTCCGAGGAGGTACGAGACGTCCTCCAAAGTGATCGTCATCTCCCCGACAGGTAGATAGAAGGTGTGTGTCTCTGGTCTCCACTGATCCACTAGAGCGGTGAGAAGGGACCTGTCGAACGGCAACCGGTGACTCGTGTCCCGTCCCTGTGCAACTCCATGCGCCTCCATCATCCGGGCCAGTGGCAGCAATCCTGATACTCGAAGCCTACGAAATAAAATTATAAAATTAATATGAGCACCACACTAGTTAGTTAATACAAATTATGATAATGTATTAGGTATATTTAGAAATTTAAAGAATAGTACGTTACCTGGGGATCCAACGAGGATCGAGCGTCTAGAGCTCCCACGGTGGCCTCGGCCATAGTACGCAGAGCTCCAGAGGATCCTATCTGTCCTCTGGAAATACGATGCCAAAGTGGGCACGGTGACAACAATCAATGACCGGATCTAGCAACTCAAATGGCCAGTCGTCATCTCCATCCTAGTGAGTCACACCTGCAAATTACAAGCATCATGACAATATATTTCAAACAAATTACAATAACTTATGAAGAAACAACACTCACAACGACATACAACTTGCTTACAACTACGTAAAACCCAGAGTTTATACAACACGCATTACATTACCAAAATATACAAGCATCATGACAATATATTTCAAACAAATTACAATAACTTACGAAGAAACAACACTCACAACGACATACAACTTGCTTACAACTAAGTAAAAACCAGAGTTCATACAACACACATTACATCAACAAAATATGAATTTGACATATAGCATGTAATGGTTTGTATAGCTTATCCGGTATTACGATGACGTCGTCCACCATGTCGTCTGCCCTCTCTCGCCATCGGGTTACCATGGCCTCCTTCATCCTCATCGTTTCGTGCTTGGCTGTTCTGGAACGTATGTCTAGTTTGCTTGCATAAAGAACATTTCTTCACGCGTTTACCAGCTTCGGACTCATCCATATCATTTCTGATATGCCTTGTCTTGGGACACCTTCCTTTGCATGATCTTGCATCAAAATCAGGGACCTAGAGCCTTTCGTTGACACTAGGAGTTGTGGTGAAAGAACCGACAACACCATAACCATAAAGCTCCTCACTCCAAGTTGGCATGACCATTTCCTTTGTAAAATATTTAGACAGATATGTACTGGGCCGCATTCCAAATAGCGCACATGTGGCTATCACATGGGAACATAGCCTATGCAAAAGGTGGGGTTTGTTACACGAGCATTTGCAATCAGCCTGCAAGATGCACTCCTGGGTGGTAACCTTCTGGTTTGTTTCACACCGTCCTTTATCCTTGCACATCACCTCGAAGCGTAGTATTTGTGCACCTACTTTGATAGCTCTATGCTTGGCCACCTTCTTACTCCTCATCCATGTATTTAGTTATCATGCTTGAGTACAATATAGTCTCATCTCTCATCAATATTTCAGCAGCTTGGTGCCTGTCCACAAAGTATTTGGTTGTGCCCTGCAGCACTCCCTCAACAATTCCTACCAAAGGGAGACTCCTCATCCCTCTCATTACCCAGTTATACACCTCTGCCAAGTTGGTCGTCATGACACCATATCTAGCACCATGTGTGTTATGCAATAATGATCACTTCTCTTTAGGCTCGTCTTTTATCCAGTCCAAGAAATATTTGATCGGTCTTTGCCTTCGACGACGATTTGTTGCCTCATATTTCGTTGGCAGAGGGAACAGAAGCTCCACCTGATCCTGTGTATCACTGCTATTGGCCTTGTTCGTCTGCTCCTCTTTGTGTTTCTTTGTCAACTCATCGAGATTCTTCCAAAAAGTACGGAACTTACTCTCTTGGTTCTGCTTACATAGTCTCTGGAACATATTCATCAGTTGCTTGTTCTTGAATTGCTTGTAAAAGTTCACACCCAAATGCCTCATGCACCATCGGCTCTACAGGTCAGGCCATGGAAATGGCTCCTCTTCCCATGTTTGCAACTTCTTGATAGCACTTAGCAGACCAGCATGCCTGTCATGCAGTATGCACACATCTCGACGAGTTTTCACCACCCCGATCTTCAAGTTCCATAGGAACCATAGCCAACTCTCATAGTTCTCGCTTTCTACAAATGCAAAAGCAACAGGTAGAATCTGATTGTTTGCATCAACGCCCACAGTTGTCATTATTTGCTCTCTGTATTTCCCATTCAAGAATGTGCCATCCATGCACAGCAATGGATGGCAGTGATCGAACGTCTTAATGCAAGCTCCGAATGTGAAGAAAACTCTCTTTAGATGCCTCTTGTTCGGCCACTTGCTGGATGGATAATCCTGATAATCATAATAAGTACCAGGATTTCTTTCCTGAATGCAATTAAGCAGTGCGAGCAAATTATGATAGGAGTCTTCAAATTTTCCAAATCTCATTTCCAAGGCCTTCTGCTTCGCTTTCCATGCCTTCCCCTAGCTAATTGTGTACTGATATCTGTTCTCGATTGCTCGGATAATAGCACGGGTCTCAAAATTGAGGTTCTCAACTATCTCCGGGTACATGATATCCGCGATATACCTGGATGACAGGTTTCTGTGAGCCATCAGGGTTTCCTCAGTCATACAACTATGATGTTCAACCTTCGAACATAGCCAGTGGGTGCCCTATTTGGGCTTGTACGCGTGCACTCTCCAGGGGCACCTTTGCATCTCGCACACCACGTCGTAGCAGGTTGGGGTGGACTTCTTAACCCTGAAAGTTCTTCTTATTGATAAGGCCCAATCTTTCACAACTTCCTGCACTGACTCTTTTGTTGGGTACATATTGTTTGGCCTGACCGCATTGTCACTATACTACCAAGCTATATCATTGCTTTTATTTACAATCAGCTTATTAAATGATGCGTGCTCCAATCTTCTGGCACAAGTTGCTCTGCACCTCCATCTTCCTCATCTGAGTCATCGTCGTCTTCCTCTTATGTTCTCGTATATTCACGGTCTTCCTCTTTCATCTGTGCTATTGCTTCCTGAATTTCTTCACCTTCGTTTACTTGCCCCCCCCGCTCCATGCCCAATGTTTCCATCATCCTCCCTAACCTCTACTTCTTCATCGCTCTGGTAAATGATGTCCTCATTGCCTTCATGAACATGCTGCTCACGGCTAGATTCACCAATTTCTCTGTCACCATAACTGAACTTATTTTGAGGCTCGCTGCACTCACTCGCGTCCAACTGCTACTGCGGGGCAACAACCCTTTCATGTGCTTGCACTAAAAGCACTCGATACCATCCACGTTGCTCCGTGCCCCTCACATATGACCTCCATCCTGCAGTTCCCTTCACCTCAAATAACTCTCAATAAACAGGATCATTTCGCGTAGTGCAAAGGCAAAATAACTTCAGCTCGCACTTCTCTGGTTCCATCTAAAATGTATAATACAACCAATTCAACACAGAAGCAAATGTACGCTCTTCAACCCTACTTAAACTTCTGTCCACATACTGAAAGTTACTCAGATCCGCACCGTCTAAACCATACATGACAACCCCTTCTCCATAAAAGATTCTAAATGGAACTCGTTCTGACATATCTGTGAACTAATTCATTAACACATGAATTAATTACTCTTCGTAAAAAATACTATATCTATTTGCTCACAAAAAACTATACGTATCTATATCTACACTTCGAGAAATATATATCTATCTACATTCCTAAATATACATCTCTCTACTTCTATTTCTAAAAACATCTACATTCCTACAAATATCAGTACTTGGGAACCAAGTGTGCCCATTACTGGTGCAAAAAACTATTACGCCCTGAAATCTCCAGGTTGTTCAATTAGCATGTATATTGTCATGGAACATATCTAGATTCTGAAAACTATGCGAAAAATATCTACATTCCTAAAAATATTCATATCTCTACTTCTATTTCTAAAAAACATCTACAGCCCTAAATATATATATATGTGTACTTCTATATGTAAACAAACATATCTATCTACATCTATCTATAAAAAACGTAACAACATATTATTATTCCTAAAAACAACTATGTACATGCATTTCTACGAACCGACTAAATTACTAAAAATATAACTGGATTTAACTACATCTAACAGTCACCTCTAAGTTTAACTAGATCTAAAATTTCTATGAACTAACTACATTACTAAAAATATAATTACAGTTAACTAGGTCTATCCGTAACTTCTAAAATTAACTAGATCTAAAATTTATCCTACCATGATTTGTTGCTAAACACTAAACAAAATAAACGGCACAAAAATTTACCTGCACAGCCGCAAATGTCTCTCTCTTTTTTTCTCCTTCTCTTCCCCCCTTCCTTTTTCTCTCTTCTTCCTCCATCTTCTCTTCTCTTCTCCCTCCCTCTTCTCTTCTCTCGGCTGAAGAAATGAAACCGGGCGCTGCTACAGGATTCGGCGCATGGTTTTAAAGTGGCCTTCAGTCGCCCTTTGGTTGGGCGACAGGGAACCGCCCACCCTTCTGTTGCCCAACCAGACATCGATTTATTTGCTGTCGCCCTTTGGTTGGCGACAGAGAGAACCGTTGGGCGACAGCAGGTGACCGTTGGCGATAGAGGGTGAGGTGGCATAAATCGCCCAACCATACGGCGATATTTTCCTATCTCCCAACCAATGGGCGACAGTAGTACATTTTTGCAATTTTTTCAATCGAGGTACATTTTTGCAATTTGAATAAAAAAATGTATTATTTAAAAAAATCGCTAGATGTGCACATCTTTAATGCAAATTTTGTTTTAAAACTTTAACACACATAGTGGGGTGCAAATATTTGACACTATTTGCATTCTTTACCCACTTTTCTTTTCTTTTTATTTGTATTTTTCAGGTGTGATTGACTAAAGCTATCATCGACCATCTCAAGAAGGGCTCTTAAAAGAATGGTCTTCGTCATACACGATACATTCCAAGTTCATCCCAAGTGCAATCGGAAGTAGTCTCGTGAATGTAAAGTGTTGAGATCAATTTGCACACAAAAGTCAATTTTTCTTTTCATTTTAGTACTTAGATTCATGAGCATGTGAAGGACTCTAGAATGGACCAATCTAGCTTCACCCAAGTTGCTATAGGGACTCTAGTAGAAATCCAAGATTTCACAAGACATGGCATATACACCTAGTGAGAAAACATAGCAAGTAAAAGCTACAAGTTTCATCAAGTTTTTATTAAAGCTCAATTTTTATTTTTTAGCAAGCTTAGCATGATGAAGCAAAATGAACTTGGATATATCTAAGCTAGCAATGATCTTTAGAAAAGTAGCAAGGTGCATAGCATGAATGATAGCTTATTTGCATGATAGACAAAGCTCATTAAAATAGAAAATAAATTCTATATGCAATGCATGAAACAACTCCTCAAACTCTACCTCAACAAGTGAATCAATTTTAACCATAAATCTAGTTCAAGTTGAGTTATTAGCAGAATTAAGCTAAAAGAATGTCCAAAAGAACTTAACAGAAATCAGAAACACATAATAAGGTTAAAGACTATGTGGGGGTATATCCTTATTGGTGATGAGTTATTGACTGTGTTTGAGCTAGGTTTGCTTGAATATGAGTTTGATTTGAAATGGATTTTCAAAATGAAGGAATTAGAGTTGTCCCTGCGAGGAGCGGCATTACCGACCATGTGGGCGTGGTAGTGCTGGCCAAGCGGTAGTACCAGCCATGTGGAGGTGGTATCGCCATCGTCATCTTAGGCCTAGGGGCAAGATATGGCAGGGTCCGTAGTTATATTCCAGAGAGAGGTGTTCGCTGGTTTTTCAAGAGAGCGACACTACCGGCCATGTGGGAGCGGTAGTGCCGGCCGAGCGGCTGTACCGGTCCTAGGGGGCGGTAGTGCCGACCTTTGAGCGAAATTGAAATTTGAATTTGTGTGAAGTTTATTGCATATCATTTTGGACAATTCTATGTGATGTGTTTCCTTGTTTTTGATGGTTGCAGGTCGACGATGCTAGATCATGATGAGGCGAAGGATGACCGAGACTAGGCGAGGAGTGTCGGAGGTCCAGACGGTCGGGGATCGCCGGAAGATGATCGGAGATGAAGTCGTGGCAAGCCGTGATGACAAGGAATGGTTGAGATGCTAATTAGGCGGTGCTTGGATCAATGAGGGCCATTGGATCTTGTTCTAGTTGATAGGTTAGCGGGTCTAGTTAGTGTGCTTTGAAAACCGTGCAAGAAAACCCATTATGTGTTGTGGGTTTTACGGGAACCCTTGCATGGCAGGTTGAGTGGGTTAATCCTAAACCTTGATGAGTGCTCTTGGGTTTAGAAGCTCATCCAAGGGTGGTAGGTTGTCCAAAGGTAGTATAAATAGAGGGGTAGAGGTAGTCCTCCCTCACTTGAAGGTTTTGATGGTTTTGTGCTCCTTTGAGCTTTGCCCACTTATTTGTGAGACTTTGTAAACCTCTCCTTTCAGAAGTGAAAATGTTTCCACAAGTCATTTCTTTCCTTTATGCATTTACATTACACATTTAAATTACTCAATTTAAATTCCGCATTTACTTTCTTGCAATTTACATTTACGCAATTTGGATTTGCCTCCTCTCCTTCTACATGCTTACGAATCTTTTTTGAGATTGGTGTTTGATGAATGATTCTTCTCTTGATTTTATATCTTCAATCATCTAGGCAATCCATGCGTTCTTCGTGCAAGAAGTTGATTTTTGCGTTCTTGAATGCGTGATTTAATAGTTCGCGATTCCTTAAGTTTTGATTTGATCTCTTGCTTGCTGTGACATGTGGGAGCCTATCCAGGATCTTCTTGATCATCAAAACCCCATGAGCAAGTCTCGAATCAAGTTTGTTCGTTTTGCTCAAAACTTGTTGTGTTCTTCCTTCCTAGGCAAAAAGGTCAGAACTTTGACGTCAATCCTTGTGATTGAAGGTTGGAATAAGTTCCTGACATCCTTAGGACCACATCTACCAAGTTTCATTGAGTTTCGATCAACGAATCAAAAGATTCATCAATTTTACTTTTTGAACCCGTGCTGAAAACACTGTTCATATGACTGTTTTTACTGTAGCTACAGTACCCGGCATTACTGCCCCCCACATGGGCGGTAGTGCCGGCTGAGGGCTGAATTTTGGAAAATTTGATTCTTCCGCTTCCATTTGATTGCTAAGGGAATTGGCTTGGTTTCTTTAGGCGAAGAATTGCATTTATGATTTTCTTTGGTAGATAAAATCGAATTTGGGATCATTCACCCCCACTGATCGCCATCTTGATCTTTCATAAGGAGAAAAAGTCGAAAAACTGCAAACTAGGTGGCTATAGAGCATAGAAAAGATAGTAGAGAACACAATAGCTCAGATTCACTCTCATCTTCCCCATATGACTAACATAGGAAAGTTGACTCTTGAACCCAAGCTAGGGAGTGCACACAGACTATCTACCCAAGAGGCCCAACACCTGCTAGACCTATAAGACTGAGGGAACTCAACCTAGAGAGAAAAGAGGACAGCTAATTGTGTATGATAGCAACCTCTAGCATAAGAAAAGAGGTCCATGCAAAGTATGCCAGATGTCTAAGTGAAGTGTACTCAGAATGCTAAGAATAAGCCCGATATCACTCAGAAAATACAAAAGAAAGAAAATGCTAAAAGTAAACATATATAATACATAATATATAAAACCAGCTGTCCCTCAAGAGATGTTGTAAGGGCACACGACTCCAAGCTCTCCCCTCAAGGCCACAAATATAGAGCTATCCAAAGGCTTGATAAAGATATTGGCAATCTGTTGGTCACTCCACAAACTGGAGCACTATATCACCCTTCTCCACGTGGTCTCTAAGGAAGTAATATCTAATATCAATATGCTTGGTCCGAGAATGCTGCACTGGGTTCTTAGCAAAACAAATGGCAGAAATGTTATCACAGAAAAGTGAAACACTATCTATGTCTAATCCAAAGTCCCGCAAGGTTGATCTCATCCAAAGCACCTGACTACAACAACTAGCGGCTGCAACGTACTCGGCATCAGTGGTGAACTGTGCAACTCCAGACTACTTCCTAGATTATTAAGAAACAAGAGAAGTGCTAATGAATTAGCAAGTGTCAGAAGTGCTCTTCCTATCTATCCTACAGCCAGCAAAGACTGCAATTGAAAAGGCTCTAAGGGACAGACAAGAAGAGAAAGAGTAATAAATACCATAGTCAGTGGTAGCTCGAAGGTATCTGAAGATGCGCTTCATGGCTTGGCGGTGATAGGCGTGAGGAGAAGCCTAAAATTGAGTGCATAGATACACAACAAAATGTATGTCCGTCCTCAAGACAGTGAGGTACAAGAGGAAGCTGATTATGCTCTAGAACTCCTATCAACTGGCTCACCATCCTCATTAGGCTCGAGGAAAACTGTGGCAGCCATAGGAGTCATCACTGGCTTCCCATTAGACATGTCGAAGCGTCTTAGTAGGTCTCAAGTGTACTTGCCTTGATGCAAGAAAATGCCCTCTCGAGTATGCTTGATTTGGAAGCCGATGAAGTAGCTCAACTCACCCATCATGATCATCTCGAACTCTGTGCTCATCACATCTGAAAACTGAGACAAAAGATAGTGCGAAGAGCCACCAAAGACAATATCATCCACATAAATCTGGATTAGAAGTAAATGAGAATCCTAGTGTCTGATAAACAGAGTGTTATCTACTTTACCCATCTTAAAACCATGACTAAGAAGATAAAGCTTAAGCCTCTCATACCAAGCTCTAGGGGCCTACTTAAATCCATACAAAGCTGTAGAAAGCTTGAATACATGGTTTGGGCAATTGGGGTTTTCGAATCCTAGAGGCTGCCTGACATAAACCTCTTCCTCAATATACCCATTGAGGAATGCACTCTTAACATCTATCTAATAAAGCTTGAAACCCTTGAATGCCGAAAATACAAGCAGTATCCTAATAGCCTCTAGTCTATTTAATGCCCCTGTTTTACATAAAATGCAAAAATAGAAATCTAACGTGCATACAGTACTAGTCCCATGATCAGTGGCTAGTACGCACATATTCAACAATTGGAATCACAACCATATATCATACTATTAAAGCGAAAGCTATTTATACAAAGTAATCTTACAACTCAAAGTATATAGCAGCCAAAGAAGCAAAGTCTTGTAGTGTGTCCATTTGACCCACAAGAAACTGACAAGGCATAAATCCCTAGAATGATCGCTTCAATATTATTCCTGTCTCCTACGACGAAAAGAAATCTTCAGAGCTTCGCTATCTTTTCCACCTAAAATAACGAAATAAGCAAGGTTGAGTACTTTCGTACTCAGAAAGACTTAAGGTGGTATTTGCAAAATGCAATAATGTAGGTTAAATCAAAGGTGGCTTCTACAGTTGATTTGTATAAAGCGATATTGAGTTTGTAAATCAAGTTGTCATTTGCAAACGTAATTTGTAAGAGCAAGTTTGACTGATATGAAATAAGTAAAGCATAAATAATACTCACAGTCCTTCATGAGCAACGAAATCATCCAAATCCTACCAATCATGACACAATATAGTTTTTGCCAACACGTGGCAAAACAAATGAACCCAAACATTTTGAAAATAGTAAAATCTAACATTGGAACAACTTCACCAAGCGCCTATGACCGCGGGCACGGCTAATCAATTAGATTTACACTCTGTAGAGGTGTACATCTTTACTCACAAGGAATGATCAACTTTTTTTTTGCTAGGCCATACGACACAATTCCTTTGGTATGTCGGTAAGGAGATCATACATAACCGTTACATTACCTAGATATAACTTTGCACCAACCCGGTGACGTTTAGCCCTTGCCATAAAAACAGAAGCACACACCCAAGACATGGATCCATTAACACAGTACCAACACACTGTTTCTGATCATAGCAAGGCGTACACCATTGCATTGGTATGTAGAAACCCCTATATGCAGACCTAGAAAGGAATGCCTATGCTATCTCCCGCCTTCCATAGTGCAAAGCCATACCTCAGCAACTTAATAGGTTAAGGCCGTCCCATACTAGCCCTCATGGTTGTATGGGTTTCTTGGATCTATAACATCCCATTGTTCGGTCCTTAATCTAACCGAGCGATACTTCACCCTACACTACATGCAAATCTTTCTGCACATCTAACTATTGCCCATAATCGTCTGCATTAAAACCATAGTTTTATTTTGGGTTTTTAATCAAAATACCAGTAACCATCAGTGTCATGTCCAACATTTTGAATTCTCAAGAAACAATTTTGATTTGATCATCTACCTCATTGATTCTAAAGCATGGCTAAGCATGGTTAATATGTAATCGTATATACCCATGATGATATTAAGTAATGTCTATCCATATTCTATGGTTATCAAGGTTCATATGTCTATACTTATCAAGGAAGTTCCATGAGACAACATGTATATCTACCAGTACCACAAAATAGCGAATTTATAAAAAATAAGCGCATGCATGAAACAATTTGATAAACAAAAGAAAAATTAAATACTAGGATCAATATGATCAAAGGGGTGCTTGCCTTGCTTATTTGTTGTTTACAACAGAGTCGTGGTCATGGCTGACGATGTCGACAACGAAGTCAGCGACGTCGGGTTCTACACGTCGTTCAATGGAAACGTTGCAAATAACAAATTTTAATAAGGGCAAAAAGAAGACATATAGAAAACCAAATAAGGACTCATTGTAGATAGCAGGCGTGGTTTAGGGTTTGAATAGAATGATTCATGGTTTCTTTTATAGATTATTTGTTCTTGTCTTACGAATTCAAGAAGCTAAAATTATGTAATTTCATTATCTTGGAGAAGGCTCTGGTGTTACAAATATCATAATCATTGATTTTGTATTTATTATTAAAGCTCTTTTATTCATATTACGGATTTCAAAAATCATAACACTTAAGGTTATTTTGCTATCAAGATTTATATGCAAAGCATGATGAAATGAGATTATTTCTTCCGAATAAGGTAGTCTATACTTTGGCGAACATTCCTAAACTAATTTTATAAATTTTAGGATTTGGACGAGACATTTTACTCATTGCTGAAATAGTTTATATGATATTAAGATTTACATTATAAAGAATCAGATTGGCAAGATGTAGTGTACGATTAGTACTTAGCCCTATGTGTTTTGCATGTAAGGTGATTTATACATGTTGGTATCTACAAAATAAGTCTACTAGCTACATCTACATGGTTACACAATGATTCTTGTGATATAAGTATTTTAGCTAAAGGTTTCTTAAGCTCAACTATTCATATAAAGTGCTTTGGTGGCCATAACACTTAGGGTTATTGCACTAGCAGGATTTAGATGAAAAGCAAGTTCTAATAAGAATATTTTTCCAAATTATGGTAGTCCATATCTTACGTAGCATTTCTAGGCTGATCTTTACAAAATTTGCATTTAGACGAGATGTTTTATGAGCTACCGAAAAAGCATAAATGATCATAAAGTTGACATTATAAAGAGTCGGATTTCGTTTTAAGTTTGCGATTGCACCTTATAAGATTATTTAACCATTGTTTAGGCATTAGTAGGGGATGTCTCTAAGAGTGTATTAAAGTTGGTTTCGTGATATTTTGCTTCTATCCAAGATAGTTTATAAGCATATGAAGATTAAAGTCTTTTATAAATTTAATTCAAATTAGTTCTTTTGGCCAATTATCAGGATCATATCTTTTAAAATATACTAAGATTAGCTTTACATTGCTCCAACCTCCAGTTTAGGATATTTTATTTATATATATACAAAGTTCTTAAGTTCACTTATAGCATATGAGAATGTATTTCGTATAAGGGGCTTAAGCATAAGTTATAACATATTTTAATGACTTTGTTATACGGTAAGATATGATTTATCTAAGATATAGTTTTTCCTGAATCAAGACTTTACTTTTCATTACCTACACATGTATACATTCTTTTACATAGATAAGGTTTATACTCTTGATACAAATTAAATTTGTGCCTATGTATCATTTTAGTGTTTTTCCCTTTCAAAAACATTTCAATAGTAATAAATTAGTTTCTTGATCTATTCTGAAATATATGCACACATATACACTACTGTTAGTTACTCTACATATGCTTATGATATCTATATATATACTACTATTAGTTTCTATTCATATACACACATATATACACCTTTTATTTTTGAATCATATTCTGTTTTTAAATATAACTTAAATTAAATTAATTTATTAAATATTTTAGAATATCCAGGCAACCTACTATCATTTCTATATATTAAAATCATTTTCATTCACTTTAGATTTCTTTTGCATAAATTATACCCTTTTGAATATTTAGTGCATTGTTATTAAATTTTAGAAAATGTTTCAAACAAAGTTGAAACTTAAATATTTTTATATATTTGAATTTATGGAAGCATAAGGATTCCATTAAAATTGGTTTCATTTAATTCTGAGTTTATTTGCAAAATTTTTATTTATAGCATATATTTATGTATTTTCTTCAAATTTGAATTTCAAATTCACCCAATTCTCTTTTCTAAAATATTTTTGTATATTCAGAATCTACATGATTTTATATGAATATATAAATTTATTTCATTTATTGGGAGTTGAATTGCAAAAGATATGGCTATTTAATATGTTAGGGTTCCATAAATACTGAAAATTGGAAATATGCTGAAAATGGAAAGTACGCTTTTGAGCCAAATCTACACTTTCCGATTTTGGTTTGATCCCAGGCTAATCGCATAGACAGGCTGGGCCTACTTAGCAGAGGGGCCGGCCATGCGCACATGGCTCACGTGCGGGGACGGGTGCACAGTGACTCAGCCGTGGGAAGCAACGGCTGACAGCCAGGTCCCGCACGGACAGTGAGATAGGCGCAAATGGAGGCTGACTAGGGGCCCTGTTTAGCAGTCTGAGTTTCACGCAAAGGGGCTGGCACGTGGGCCCAAAAGCCAGTGACTCAGTGCGGTTTGTGCAGCTCAGAGACTGAACATGGGGACTCGCTCGGTGGCGTCACAAAATAGAGAATTTTGCTCTCCGCTCGCCGGTGGCGAAGGGTGGCCAGGATTGGTGAATGGGTTCCACGGTCGGCTTAAGCTCATGTTTTCACACACGGGGGTGGTTTTATGGTGGCTAGAGGTGGCCAGGAGGGGTATCGCCACCGCACAAGGGCGGCCGCCGCCATGGCTAGCCGACGAAAGCTAAAAAAAAACAGTGCATTTTCATAGGGCGATGATGGTTTGAGCGTCAGTGAGTATAGTGAGCTCCATTTCACTTGAAAATGTGGCGGGAGAAAGGTCGGGTGACTCCACCACCGATTGCCGGTGCCGTGGAAAAAGAACAGTGACAAAAGGGTGCTTTGGCGCTTCAAGCTGAAATTGAAGACATGGTAGAGCTTAAAGGGGTACTGAAGCATCACAGAAGTGGTTATTTTGAAATGCAGCTCACCGGACAGCTCAATCACCGATTTTCCTTACTCGGGTAGCAGGCAGCAATGGCAGAGAGATCGGATGCATCACTAGTGTGTGATGGCTTGCAGGATTGAAAGGATTGTAGTGAAACTTAGTGAAGCCGAATGAGTCACCAAATGAGGCACGAATGGCTTAAATAGACGATCGAGCAGCATTGCACAGGGTGTGAATGGGAGGGCAAAGTTGCGGCGAGCTCTGTTCTTTAGTGGCGAGGTGGCACACGATTTCTACCGGTGCAGAGAACCGTAGGAAGGCTAAGGATAGGTGTGGTACAAAGGAGGAGTGGTGTGTAACTGATTCACTGAATCAGTCCAAGAGGCGGCAGGACAGAGAAAAGATCAGGAGAGGTAGAGGCGTTGTGGGAAGAAGAAGGTGAAGAAGGGAAGGAGACTGCTAGCTGGGGTTCAGGACCACTAGTCAGAGACAGAGGAGAGGCCAGTTCAGTTGCTCCCTGGCAAAAAGGGGTCCTCATAGGAGGATGGGTTCACATGTAAGAGAGAAAAGAGAGAACAGATAAGAGGATAACGCTTCCGGACAGGTCGGTTCCAACATTAAAACAACCATCAAATTGGAATGAAGATATTTGAAACTTTTTATCTGAATTTTTGGGATAAGGATTGATATCCATTAAAAATCTTAAGTTAAAATAATGTACCAAAAAATTATAAGAATTCTAACATCACTGCATGACCAAAAATCCTTTTTCTGAATTTATTTTATTTGAGGATTCAAATGAAGTACAATATTTTTAAAATTTTTTATCAAAGTTATATTTGACATTATAATTCTTCCTTAAAAATTTCAATTCGAAATATTACATATTTATTTTCTGAAAATTCTGGTATGACAATTTCCAAAATTTCAAGGTTTCTATTTTTGAATTTTAAAAGGAATTAAATGATATTATTATTTTTTGAAATTTTTACTAGAGGTAAATAATGTTTTTATAATGTCATGGTAAATTTGTTATCTGAGGATAATGTTCGGATAGTTTTACTAAATTCTGACCATGCAGTGTTTGAAGGTCAAAAGATGTCATTTCGATAATCATTTCATTATCCTTTGCATTAAAATTCATTTGTAAGGTGAAAGGGGTCACCAGAGGCATCAGAAATTTTAATATCTATTTTGAATTTTTTTAACTTTCATCTTTTTACCTTTTTACTTTTATCTTTTTACTAGTTCCATTAAGTTATTTTTGCTAAAGCCAAAATTCCAAGAAAAGTCAATAAAGTCAAAAAAATCAGAAAAGATAAACATTCAAAATAAAATTATATTTCGACTAATTTTCATAGTTTGCTTATTTTAGATGAAAATTTTTATATTGAAACTTTACTTTTCTTAAGACCGAAATCCAAGAAAATAAAGAAAAAGAAGATATTTTAAATTAAAATCTTGATTCCATTTAAAATTTTTATCCAATTTCATTTTCAAATTTTAAATTTTTATTTTTATTATTTTTAAAAAAATTCGGAATGTTATAGTCTAGCTATAGGGATAAAGATCTCCTCAAAGTCAAGACTCTCAACTTGAGAAAAACTCTGTGCAACTAGCCTAGCCTTATTCCTAATGACAACCCCATCCTCACTCTGCTTGTTCTTGAACACCCACTTAGTCCCAATGACATTATGACCAGATAGGGGCTCGAAAAGCTACCAAACTTTGTTCATTTCAAAGTTTTCAAGTTCCTCATGCATAGCATTAATTCAATACTCATCGGATAATGCATGAGAGATATCCTTCGGCTCAAAGGAGCCAACAAAGGCAAAGTGGAGATAGAAAAGGGACAAGCTTGATTTTGAGCACGTGACTTACTCAAATAGATCACCAATAATCTGGTCAGGTAGATGATGCCTCTGAATATGGCGGGGAGGTCTAGAAGCAGAAGTGGTATTTACCTTATGAACAAAAGAGGCATAATCGGAGCCACTTGCTGCAGGAGAGTCTGAAGGTAAGGGCTGGTCGCCCTGAGGTGCAGAGATAGAAATAGGAGGCACCTCAAGTGTAGAGGGGACTGGCTCAGGTGGATCACCATCATCAATTGTTACATCACAAGTCTTTATGATCCTATTCACCTCACAACTCCAGAACCTATAACTACGAGAAGAAGACGAGTAACCTAGAAAAATACCATCAGAAGAACGAGGCTCAAAACTATCTAGGTTCCACACTTCAAAACGAAACACTTGCAACCAAACACACGAAAATGAGAAACATTAGGCTTTCGCCCATACCTCAAGTAATAAGAAGTGCGTGCAAATGTGCTCTCAAAAATACTCGATTAGACACATGACAAGAAGTAGCTATAGTCTCAGCCCAAAACATCCTAGGATTATTGTACTCATCTAGCATCGTTCTGGCCATCTCGACCAAGGTCATATTCTTCCTTTCCACTACGCTATTTTGTTGAGGGATGTATGGAGAAGAGAACTGATTCTCTAAGCCTAACTCCTCACAGAAGCTCTCAAAGTTGGAGTTCTTGAACTCCGTGCTATTGTCACTGTGTATAGCTTGTAAGGCACCAGGGAGCTCAACAGACAACTTACGAACCAAACCCCTAAAATGGGTAAAAGACTCATCCTTCGAAGCCATGAAAAATACCCAAGAATACCTTGAAAAATCATCAACAATGATAGGAACATACCACTTCCCACCCGCTGACTGCACTCTAGCTGGACCAACAGTGTCCATATGTAAAAACTATCCTAGTGCATCAGTCATCACAACAGTGACTAGAGGATGAAAAACAGCAACCATCTTGCCATATCGGCAAGGAGAGCAAATTAAGTCTTTGACTATCTTGAGTTTGGGCAAACCATGAATGAGATCGTGGTTGCTAACTCGGGTCAAATGATCGAAGCCAATGTGACCAAGTCTCTTATGCCAGAAGGAGAGATTAAAAGACTCAGAAGAAATCAAACAACGAAGAGAGTCTCCAAAAGAAGCAGAAAAATCAACACGGAAGACTCTTCCAAATCTAGAAATCCCGCAAACTAACCCTAGAAGAATCGAGTATTCTACAGGCATTACTCTTAAAGCTTACCTTGAAATTATTATCGACAAGCTGAGAGACAGAAAGCAAATTGTATTGCAACTTACTTATTAAGGCAATGTCCTTAAGAATAAAATTGACATTAATGCAAACGATACCTTTAGCGATGAGTCTACCTAATGAAGCATTTTCAAAAGTAATCAACTCATCATCGGGAGCTTGTCCTAGGGAAGAGAACCAATAAGTTTCTCTAGTCATATGACGAAAACAACTAGAGTCAATGATCCATACCTCTTCCTTCCTCATCCTACGGACCTGTATCAACGCAAAAAAGAGATAGGTGACTCAGTACTGGGAGAAACAAGAGCAGATTTGGGAACCCAATACTGAATCACATGATGCGCTGAGGTGCCAGCTACAGGAACAAAAGACTGAAGTTTAGTGTCTCTCTGACGCTCAACTCTCACAAATCCAGAAGAAACGCTAGAAGAAGATCTGGGAGCTAGAGCTGGGTTGCCCGCCGTCGTGCAAATTTATAAATTCATCTAAATTCAAGATCTACCTTCCAGTACCATCCTTGTCAATTTTTGAAATTTTTTGTATTTATTTTATTTATTTATTCTCATTTTACGTGTAGACAACGTTGTCGCAGTTTAGCCAAATCAACGTCAGAGGTAGTACCAGCAGGGGTAGCAAAGGCAAGTCTTCCTTGACCATGTTGATCCCAAAATTCTAAAATGCCTATGTTGTTCCTAAATTATTGCATTCTTACTTTTATGCAATGTACTTTAAATTCAGTCCTAAGGTCTAGTTAAATTTTAGAATTGTTATACCCTCACTAGCATTTATTATGTCGAACCATTGTCACCCTAGATGATATTAGCTATTTTATTTGGTGATAACCAGTAGAGTAGCATGGGATGGTAGAATTGCTTAGTCCAGCTTAAACGTTCCGGTATTATGCTATTATGGAAATCATTTCAAACATTGTTTAAACTCGTTTGTGAAGTGTGACAATCAGTATTGCTGTTATTATTTAAATGAAATAAAGTGAAAAATGGTTTAGACTGGGGCGGATGGATGTTTGGCAAGTGCAGTAAACACGAGACCTTGTAAAGTGAATGTTCCGCCATAGTCAATTAAGGACCGAAACTTGTGTTACCATGGACCGAGCACTACTGTACAACCATAAGTCTATATGGTACTATCTGTCTAATTAATTTGTGCATCCCATTATTAGCTTCGCTAGTCAGTGGGTGCCAAATAGAGACAGGTGAAAGAGGGGGCTTTCGATTGGGCAGATAGAAGTCTTCGGCGGTGAAACTTTAGCAGGTGAGATTAATAGCTAGGTTGTACATTGTAAAGGCCCTATCATGATCTCTCTGTAGCACACCAAAGGAAATGTGCAAATGATATTGCACAAAGAGACAATCATATCTTGTGGGTAAGGCTGTACACACTGTGCAGAGTTAAAACTACTAAGTAGCTAAGCCCACTGTAGGATCAAGGATAACCGACTAGAGGGGGGTGAATAGGAGGTTTCTAAATTTTTTGAATCTATTTAGCAATTAAGAATGACACTAAGATATAGAAGCAATAATTGCAAATTCACACCTATAATCTCTAGCAATCACTTAAGATACTTCGTCAATTCAAGTGTAGCAAAAGCACTTCTAAGCATAAAGACTACTCAAATTTTGCTATTAATGAAATATATCACAAGAATAAAAATACAAATCACAAGAAAATAGGAGACAATAATTTTAACCCATGGTCTCAGAGACTTGCCAGTCTCCCCTACTCCACGTTGAGGTGATTTGAACCACATCAAGCTAGCTTCACTCGCTTAAGCCTTCCTCGATCACTAAGGTAGTTCTTCCCCGCTCTGGGTAGGCAAAATCCGGCCTTCACAACTTGTCGGGGCTTCTCACAATCTTCGTTGAGAAGCTCGCCGTGCACGATCGCCTCCAAGCCGTCTAGGAGGCGACAACCTCCAAGAGTAATAGACTTTGAAGCTTGCTTGAGGTCAAATATTAGTGTCTAAAGGCTCAATCATTAAATGCAATACTCAACCTTGCTCCTCACACTCACAAAAGGAAATTGAATGCACAAAAGAGTGGAGAGCATTTGCTAGAGCTCAAATATCATCAATGAGGACCAAGAGAGGCGCTAGACTGTAGGTGGGGATGTATTTATAGCCCCTACCAACTTTTCTAGCCAATGAAGCTCGAAATGGGCAGAAATTTGTTTTTCGATGCTACCGCCCATATAGGACCGGTAGCACCGGGCTCCATTTTAACGGTTAGAACAGTGCACTAAATGCACTTGCCAGAGACTGTTACATAGGGTCCGGTGCTACCGCTAACTAGGGCGTGTAGAGCACGCCCTTTTATTTTTGCTTCGTCATATTTTGACTTCTCTGGAATTTAAGCACCGGGCTGAGGGCCGGTGCTATCGCTCGCCCGGTAGCACCGCGCTACCATGAGCGGTAGCACCGAACTGCCAAAATGCCCAAAAACACACCCCTCTGTAATTTTCACACCGGGTTATATAACCGGTGCTACCACAGGTCCGGTGGCACCGGGCTACCATGGGTGGTAGCACCGGGCTACCAAAATGCCCAAAAGGAGCTTCTCTAGAATTTTCACACCACCCTACAGGGCCGGTGCTACCTCACACCCGGTAGCACCGTGCTGCCATCGGCGGTAGCACCGGGTTTACAGAGACTTTGATATATTTTTAAAATGGTCTTCAATTTTGGAACATGTATATCATAATGCATGTTCTTGAATGTATAATTTGAGCCTTTAAACTCTAAAATGACATCAAGACAATCATCAAGATCCCTCTTTCTAGTACGGCCCTAATTCTAACAAGCCGATCTTTTCTCTAGACTCCAAGATCGACAAAAAGCTAAAGAAAGGTCCTTATATTTATACCTTTTCACGTTCTTGACGTATTAACCTTCCCTTTGCGCCTTTCTTGGTATTTTCATGGTCACCAAGCCTGGATTAACCTACTTTCAATGTTATCAAAGAAAGTATTAGTCCTTTGACCAAAGTTGTCATTAATTATCAAAACCAAAACAACATGGGTGCCTAGAAGCTTTCAATCTCGCCCTTTTTGGTAATTGATGACAACCTCAAAGTTATAATTGAATTGAAATTGATTTTGAGTGTACAATAGATACAATATGTTGTTTTTCTTCAAGAGATTGATTTTTAATAAGATTTTGCTTCTTGAAACAACAAGCTATTCAATCATGATATTTAAAGCGAAAACTCCCCCTAAAGAAGTGCATATTAGTAGAAGGTGGATATTTGCACATGAAAAAGAAATTTGAAAAATTTGACAGAATTTCATTTAAAATATTTGAATCCGTGGATGAACAAACAACAAATGATATTTAAGCAACAATATGATATCTAAATTTGCAAGAAGCATGAGAAATTTAAAACAACCACAAGTATCACAAGTATTTAACCATCCACGACATATACAACCATAAGTATTTAAAAACGTCCACAACATAACAAAATATCAACACAACCACAAGCAATCATAAAGCTAATCTTCACTTCTACTCTCCCCCTTTGGCATCAAATACCAAAAAGAAAGAATATCTTCGATGAGCTCAAGAAGATGGAGGAGCAGGAGGAGGAGTAGATGGAGGAGCACGAGATCCAGAGTGCTAATAAAAGGCAGGAACTGATGAACGGGGCTCGGAGATAGATGAATCAATGGAATCCAGTCGTCCTCTGACCTCCTCAACAATCTGCCTAGTCTGAGTTTGATACTCCTCCACTCGAGAAAAGCCACTCATCATATCAGATCTGAGACTCGACAAACTGTTCATTAGATCAATCCTCAAGCTGTCAAAGAACTGATCATGAGATGCTTGCTGAGATGGAGGTGGGGCCTCTGAGGCAACTGGTATCTCCTGCGACTGAGGCTGCTGAGATGAAGATTGACCTCGCTGAGTGATAGTCTGAGGAGCTGCCTCACGAGGTCGATAGGGCTTATGAACACCCCCACAACCCCCTCGAAATCCTGTCACCCTCTTAATAATCATCATTATATATAGAGCAAGGTAGATTCTTTTACCTTTATCACAGGCAGATGAGGCCATCTCCCTAATCAGGAATTCCTCTACATCAAACTTATGTCTGTTCATGACTTTACTCAGAATATTCCAAGCATATCCTCTGATTTCATCATAATTTCTGCTCTTTGGATGAATTGTCACTCTGACAATCCGATTGATAAGATTGGCTAATGGAAGAAGGTGCGCCGTTTTTCCTAGATGCTTGACTGAAGCCGTTGGGTTGTAGAACTCAAACTTCCTAGCAAGAGGAATAACTCTATCACTGTGTATACTGGGGTAACCACTGTGATGAATTCCCTAGGCCTCTTCAATCTCATTCTTGGTGACTGTGTGCACTACGGCATCTGTCATCTAAGTAATGCTCTTAAAAGATTCTGAAACATACAGAGTGGCATTGAATTGTCTGGTCAAGTCTTCATTGTAGTCACACTTCTTGTTCACAAAATCAGATAACCCAGCACCATAAAACAATTCGGGAACACCCACGAACAGGGGAATTTTTCTGATGTGCTCCCAATTTATCCACTTATGATCAGCAAATTCCTCGTCTTTGTAAATTTCATAAAATACCTTTTGCTGAAACATAGTTCTGAATCTATCCTCAGTGGCACTTCTAGGCAACATATACTGATTTGCAGTTCTCAAAGAAAAGTAATTGTCACATTTGATAGTTTTCAGATTAGCAAAAGGATCAAAATCATCAAGATTTTCTTCCTCGAACCCTTCTCTACTTTGAGACTTATCAATCTCCATTGAATCACTTCCTTCTTCAATTTCAGTTTCTGATACTGTTTGTTTTCCCTTGGATTGCTTGGAACTTTCATTAGCCCTTTGCTTGCTTCTCTTCTCGGCTCGTTGAAGTCTAGATGCAATGGGCAAGTCATCGTCGCTGTCACTTGCATGAACAAGAGGGCGACCTCAATTTGCTGCCACCTTTTTGTAAGATCAAGATTCTCTGGTCTTAGGCATGATTGCTGAGAATAGAGAGGTTTCAAGGAGTGAGATCAAGGTGAGAAGCCCTAGAAATAGAGAATTTTGTGAAAAGTAACAGTATTGTGAACAAATTGACTGCAATCCTAGTGCTACCGCCCATGCTAGTTCGGTAGCACCGGACCTAGGGCGGTGCTACCGCATAGAGACCAATAGCACCGGCCATTTGCAGTTCAACCAAAAATTTGTTAGAATTTGTGATTTTGATTGATTTGATTCAAGGAAAGCAGCTTAAAAGCATAGAGATCCCTCATCAGATTCATTTCAACCACAAATATCAGCAAACTTTCTCACATTTTGCCACATTTCACACAAACCCTAAAATGATACAAAAATAAAATTTTGGGCATGAAAAATCCACAAATTTTGAGGACGAAAAGGTACCTTTGAGAGAGGATCAAGTGGGGAATGAAAGGATTGAGAGAAAATTTGTATTCTCCGCAAGATTCTTGAAGGATTTTGAGTGAGGAATCAAGAGGAGAAGAAGAAGAGAGAGAAAAGAAAGATGCGGTCTGAGAGAGATGGAGAAGACAGTAGCACCGCCCTTGACTTAACCATCACAACCCGACTAATCTGGTGATACCGCAAATTTGCTGGTAGTACCAGTCTTCGGTGCTACCGCCCATGTGTGGGCGGTGCTACCGGACTAAGCAGCCCAAAAGGCTAAAAAAATCATCCAGAAAATCCAAATGAGTTGAAATAGCTCATATGGTTTCAAATCTTTATTGAAAACATATATTAGCATCCCAACCTTATATAATGATAATATTTGAGGAGAAGATTAATTCAAAATAGGGTAGTTTCAGGGACTTTGAATTAATATGATTTAGAAGTACTCTTTTGAAGCATAGAGCACTAACTTTAAAATTTTCACACATATATTTTTAAGACCAATGTAGAAAACATAAGATAAAAAAATAAAAAAAGAAAACTCCCCCTTAATGTGTGCTATATCTAAAGAATTAAAGAACATTGAATATGATCCAAAAGAATATCCAATAAAAATCAACCATAATACAAATATTTAAGCCACAATTTAAGATATCTATGACATTTAATTCATTCCTCAATTTACAGAACTGAGGTTCATCTAAAGTCTTGGTTAGAATATCCGTTATCTTCGGTTCTAATGTGACTAATCACAATGTCTCCTTTGCTAACATGATCTCTTAAGAAATGATGACGAATTTCTATATGTTTAGTTCTTGAGTGTTGGATCGGGTTGTTGTCTATTTTAACGGCACTTTCATTATCACATAATAGAGGCACATTTTTAAAATTTATTCCATAATCCATTAAGGTTTGCCTCATCCACAGTAATTGAGCACAACAACTATCGACGGAAACGTATTCGGCTTCGGTGGTGGATAAAGCTACAGAATTTTGTTTCTTGAAAAACCAAGAAATGAGGGATCTACCTAGAAATTGGCAATTCCCGGAGGTGCTTTTTCTATCCACTTTGCAACCCGCATAATCCGAGTCCGAATATCCAATTAAATCGAATTTAGCACCTTTAGGATACCATAACCCTATATTTGAGGAATGCTTTAAATATCTTAGAATTCTCTTAACAGCTACTAAATGACATTCTTTAGGAGAAGCTTGAAAACGAGCACACATACAAACACTAAACATGATATCGGGTCTAGATGCGGTGAGATAAAGTAAACTACCAATCATAGAATGATAAAGCTTTAAGTCTACCGGTTTACCTCCCTCATTTAGATCAAGATGCCCATTGGAAGCCATTGGAGTCTTGATAGGCTTTGAGTCTTCCATGCCAAACCTCTTAAGCAAATCTTTCACATATTTGGTTTGACTCACGAATGTCCTATTTTTGAGTTGCTTAATTTGAAGTCCAAGGAAGAAGCTTAATTCTCCAATCATTGACATCCCAAATTCCCTACATATCATATCACCAAATTCTTTACAAAAGTCTTCATTAGTAGAACCAAATATAATATCATCAACATAAATTTGGCATACAAAGAATTCTTTATAAATTAATTTTGTAAAGAGTGTTGTATCAACCTTCCCAATTTTGAAGCCTTTTGAAAGTAGAAAGTCTCTAAGCCGCTCATACCATGCTCTAGGAGCTTGTTTGAGACCATACAACGCCTTAGAGAGTTTGTAAACATGATTTGGATATTTCGGGCTTTCAAAACTGGGGGGTGTTCAACAAGTACCAATTCGGATATTTCTCCATTTAGAAATGCACTCTTTACATCAATTTGAGATAATTTAATACCAAAACAAGATGCAAAAGCAAGTAAGATTCTAATAGCTTCTAATCTAGCTACGGGAGCAAAGGTTTCACCAAAATCCAATCCTTCGATTTGAGTGAATCCTTGAGCCACTAACTGAGCCTTATTTCTTACCACAATACCATATTCATCTTGCTTGTTCCGGAATACCCATTTAGTGCCTATTACGTTGTATTCTTTGAGTCTTTCCACTAAGGTCCAAACATCATTCCTGGTGAAGTTGTTGAGCTCTTCATGCATTGAGTTTATCCAATCCAGATCATCTAGAGCTTCATCTATATGAGCAGGTTCAAAAGAAGACACGAAAGAGTAGTGTTCACAAAAAGAAGCGACACGAGATCGAGTTTGAACACCCTTACTAACGTCACCCAATATTTGATCTATTGGATGATCTTTGGAGAGTCCATGATAAATTCTTTGAGGTAAAGTGTGAGTTTATTTATCACTCTCCTTCTCATCCATGTCAATGGGTTGAACTTGACTTGGCGTTGCGGAAGTAGGAGGTTCAACTTTAGTAGATGAAAGTTGATCATGTTTATCCTCCTTGGTTTTATGTCTCCAAGTGTCATGTTCTTCATTGCTTCTCTTAGTCCTTCATCACCTACATCATCCAAATTTTTTTGCTCTTCTTGAGAGCCATTAATTTCATCAAATTCAACATCGCAAGTTTCTTCAACAAAACCTTTATTTTTGTTAAATACACGATATGCTTTACTATTTGAGGAGTATCCAAGCAAGAAACCTTCATCACAACGACTTTGGAATTTTGAAAGTCGAACACCCTTTTTCAAGATATAGTATTTGCAATCAAAAACTCGAAAATAAGAAATGTTTGGTCTTCTTCCAACAAGAAGCTCAAAACACCTTTTGTTGCTAGAAACACGGAAAGGGCAAATCTGATTTTGTGCATAAGAATACTCGTGTTGTGCCTCTATCGTTTGTGTCGTGTGTGTCTCAAGATCGATTCCTAAATGCTTTATTTCTAACCCCAGCATCGAGGCCTCGACATCTTCTAGTGCTATGTAGGTTTTTCAGATGCGGGTTGGAGAATGAAGCTTAGTGGATCTTGGTCTTTTGTAAGATGTGATCAAGACTTGGATGGTTCTCACCCTTGAGATGGCCTTCAAGAGGCATGTGCGATAATTCTTCACCTACTTTGTGAGCTATTTTATACACTCATATCTTTTACATTCACAGATATCTAATTGTGGTATGAGATGAGATGTTTGCTTATATGCTCATATGTATCCTGGCATGTTCAATTATGTTATATCTTAAATCATGCCTTTTCATGTTCAAGATTTATTTATCATGATTCATACTTATGCTTAACTGAACATACCGTGATAACTCAAACACATGTATATCATCACCTCTCTTTTGATTTCATTGGTTATTTGTTTGAGGGGGAGTTAATGGACTTTTGGTGAAAATTTATTTCGTTTGCCTAGTGAGAGGACTGTTCTTTTAGACTTTTGTTTATAAAATTAATCCCACTGGGTGACAATTTTGAAGAAAGTTTTAAGATGTTGTTTTGAGGGGGAGTTTGTGAAAACTTTGTAAAATTTTGTTAACATACTTTTATTTTGTGTGTTTCGTAAATGAAAAACAAAAAAATGAAAAACAATGAAAAAGTAATGAGCATTATATATCATACATATATGTCATTTGAAGCCATGTTTATGCTACAAGGTCATTGCAACTTCATGTTTATGCATATATGGTGTAGTTTATGTCATGACTATTTAATTGGAATGACAACTTGAATTAAATCTTGTCATGGTTGAACCTTCTTGGCTATCTTGATTCGCGCTCAAAAAGTGCTAAATATGAAATTTATCAAAATTAAGTGCTAAAGCTCAAAGAGTGATTGTTGGTAAATGCAAGATCAAGGTTATGTACTATCGCACTTCTTCTTTACGAGACTGCTTATCATTGCACTTTGATATGAACTTGGAAGAGGTTGTGTATGACCAAACTATGAAACCTTAAGCTTATGAAATGAGGCTTGGCATAGTTGAAAAGTAAGGCTGATGGTGCATATAATTCCTTGTAATTGTTATTGTTGCAATCAATCAATGAATCAGTTTTTCAAGTATCAATAAAGTGCACAAAATTCAATGTTTTCGTGTTTTGAGATTGTTGAGAAAGGAGATCATGCCATGCAATAAATTGTTAATAATACTTAATTTCTAGTTATGCTTATTCTACATTGTCTATGTGTAGATTTGAGGGTGCAAGTATTTTTGATAGCATGACTTGGTGATGAATTTGCAACATTTGTGGATGACTTAGAATGCTCATTACATAAAAAAATTGTCAAATTTAAAAAAACAAAAAGATTTTGTTTTCTCTCTTTGTGTTCTTGATGAATCCATTGTCAAAGGGGAGAACTTTGCCACTTTGGAGAACTTTTACATGCACTTTACACATGCACATGTTCTTGTTTAAGTGGTATTCATTCATTCACTCATATTTTTCCTTTTAGGAGATATTTTCTTATTTTCACCTAGGGAGTTTTTCACCTTGAATATTTGTCAAAGGGGAGATTTTGTGTTTTCACTTTGGCTTTTGATTTTGAAACCTTTTGATTTCAAAACTTTTCTTGCGTAGGTGAATGCCAATGTTCAATTCTAGTGGTGTTGCCAATGTTTTCATCAAGGGGAGATTGTAAGATCATGTCTTGAAAAATTGGCTTAGTGATGAAATTGGCATTGCAAAGTGGTTGTGCTCATGGCATGTGTGGTGTTTTTGCATATGTCTGTTTCGTGATGTTTACTTGATATGCTTGTGATAGCATGGTAATGGTTTTGCTTTATGCAATGCGCTCGTGTGAGTGGTTGCATGGATTGATGTTGAGTCAAGTCGTGGACTTGTGCTCGAGTTGTTTCTTGTTTACTCATGTGCAGTGTTGCTTGAGGGCTAACGTGGTCGATGACGGACCGAACTAGGTTCATGGAGGAACCGAGGTTCGGACTAGGTCAGTGGAGGAACCGAGGTCTTAGTGGTCAAGGATGTCATGCGGGACGTTCGGGCCAGAGAACGGTGCACATAGAGGTGGTTAGTCACGCGAGTGCGGCAGTGGGCCGTCCGCGTGCGATTATAATTGATTGGGGCGGTTTGCATGTATTGGGCTATGTTGGGCGGATGGATATGCATGCGAATCGTTGCTCATTATAAATAGGAGAGGGTGTCTCTGTTTAGATGAGAGAGCTAGGTTTTAGGGTTTGTACTCTTTTGTTTGGAGTACTCTAACCAAATTAGACAAAAGAAATAAAATCAATTTCTTCTTGCGCTGGAGTTCCTTGCGGCGCGACGAGAAGCGAAGGAAAATCGCGAGGCTACGTGAAACATCCACGCTACAGTAAGAGGTCTTTTTGCTCGGTTTCGAAAGATGATGCAACAAGTTTAATCTTGATTTGATCCATCTAAAACCTTTCTAGGGTATCAAAAGATTAATCAAGTCAATTCTCGTCATATTTGGAATAGCATCTCCAGAAATTAGCGATTTAGCGGTATTAATGGCTCCGCGCAATCATTCACCCCCCTCTGATTGCTAGATTAGTATATTTCGATCCTACAAAGCTCATAAGAGGTCTTTTTTAAAAGATGATGCAAAGAAAGCCTATTTGTAGCATGGCAAGCGGTATTAATGGCTTTCGCCCAAAAGCTATCGGAAGTGCCATACTCATCAAGTATAGTTCTTGCCATTTCGATTAATGTTCGATTTTTCTGTTCCACAAATCCATTTTGCTCCGGAGTGTAGGTGGCAGAAAGCTTGTGCTTTATTCCAAGTTCATCACAATAATCTTCAATTTTTGTGTTTTTGAACTCAAAACCGCTGTCACTACGAATTTTCTTAATTTTGAAATCAAATTCATTTTGAGCCCATTTTGCAAAGTTTTTAAAGATACCAGAGGTTTTGGATTTGTCATCTAGAAAGAAAACCCAAGTATACCTTGAATAATCATCAACATCAACTAAGCAATAGGAATTGCTTCCGATGCTCTTATAGGTTGTTGGGCCAAACAAATCCATATGTAAGAGCTCTAATAGTCTAGATGTGGATATGATACTTTTTGAAGGATAAGAACTAGCTACTTGCTTGCTGGCTTGATAAACATTACAAAGTCTATTTTTCTCAAACTTCACATCCTTCAAGCCCACAACTAAATCATTTTTAAAAAGTTTTTTGAGTTGGATCATCCCAACATTAGCTAGTCTTCTATGCCATAGCCATCCTAAAGATGTTTTCGCAATCAAACAAGTTTGGAGACATGACTCATTTGAGGTGAAATCAACTAAATACAAATTTCCAAACCTAAAACCTTTAAATACTAAAGAATTATCATTTTCTTTGGAGATCACTACTCCATTCTTAGAAAACATGCAATTAAGTCCAAGATCACAAATTTGTGCTATGGATAGCAAATTGAAATTCAAAGTTTCAACTAATGAGACGTTTGAAATAGAAAGATCATTTGAGATAGCAATTTTACCCAATCCTAATTCCATTCCTTTACTATTGTCTCCGAAAGTGATCTTGTCATGTTGTCCATTTCCCGATTCAAATGTAGTGAACATTTTTCGGTCACCGGTCATATGTTGAGTGCACCCACTATCCAACATCCAATGCCGTCCGCCGGTCTTGTAATTCACCTACAAGGAAGATCAAGCCCTTTTAGGCACCCAAATTTGTTTGGGTCCTAGGAGGTTAGTAACCAAGGCTTTGGGCACCCAAATGTCATTCTTTCTATGGCCAAGTATAGGAGTGCCAATAAATTTAGTAATAATTTTACCAAAACTATCTTTCTTAAGAACATAGCAAGAATCATAAATGTTATTTTTAGTTGTTTTACCTAAAAGGCAATCATTTGATAGATGACCTACTTCATGACATTTATAACAAGACTTCCCATTTGATTTTACTAATCGAGGAGCTTTGTTATTGATCTTTTTGCCCTTCTTAGGAACATATCCTAGTCCTTCTTTATTGTAGGAGCATCTTTGACCATTTAAGATTTTATTAAGAGTATCTTTACCCTTAAAGTATCTATCAAGACTTTTGCTAAGTTTGTTCACTTGTTCTTTAAGTTCATTATTTTCTACCACTAGGTTTTAATGGCTTGAAGTAGAGCTAGAGCATGGAATTGATGGCATATCAAATAAATCATCACAAGAGGTAGATATGCTAATTTTTGATATACAATATGAATTGATTTCTAAGCGAGATACATCATTAATAATCTTGTAACTAATGCCTATATCATTTTGAGACTTTGAATGGTCCTTAGCAAGAAGAGTCTCATGAGCTTCCTTTAGCTCCTCATAAGAATCTTTGAGGGAAAGGTATTTTTTTTCAAAGCTTTATGTTTAGACTTTTCTTTACCGAGATACTCATTTAAGTCCTCAAGCATATCCATTAATTCATTGTAGGAGGGTTCATCATCATCATTTGATTTTACCTTAAAATCTCCTTTTGCCATGAGACACAAAGGAGTGACGAAAGGTGATGAAGCCTCCTCGCTAGCAATGCCGGCAAGACCCTTCTTCTTGGGAGGTATATCATCCTCGGAAGAGTCGGAGTCCGAATATTCTTCTTCGAAATTCCACTCCCCAATGTGAGCCTCGCCTTTCCCATTTTTATTCAACCTCTTGAAGAGCTTCTTCTTTCCATGAAAGAATTTCTTCTTCAAGGGCGACGTGTTATTGTCATCCTTTTTCTTGGGACATTTGGAGGCAATATGTCCCTTCTCATCACACTCATAGCATCGGATATTTGCATATCGGTTGGTGCTAGAGTATTGTCCCTTCTTGAATTTTTGAGGAGCACTTGTGCTTGAGCGCCTCTTCATGAATCTCCACATTCTTCTTATAAGGAGGGCCATTTTCTCCTCGGTGTCTTCATCATCATCGGAGTCGTCAAGCATCTCATCGCTTGACTTCACTTTTGTCTTAAAGGTGATGTTCTTCTTCTTCAATGAGCTTTGCTCCAAAAGCACTTGCTTATCCTTCTTGTAAAGCTCATTAGTTATGAGATTTCCAAGGAGTCCTGTTGGCGTCATTCTTGGCAACTTCAGTGAGTTGAGAAACAACGTCACCAAGGTCTCATATTTTTCCAAAAGAGCCCTAAGCATCTTACGAACAATATCAAAATCGGTTAGAGATGGTCCAAGGCCCTTGAGCTCATTTACTAAGTTGTTCAACCGTGAATACATCTCATTGATGTTTTCATGGGGCAACATAATAAAACTCTCATATTCGATCCGAAGCATATGCAATTTGGCTTCTTTGACCGAGGATGTCCCCTCATCAATTTCTGAGAGGGTTGTCCAAATCTCATGAGCAGTTTCAAGATTGCTCACTCGATTGAACTCATCCGTGTTTAAAGCACCAAAAAGAGCATTCATAGCTTGAGCATTGAGATGAGTGTTTCGCTCCCCTTGTTCTATTGTGAGTGTGGGATTGACTCTCGGAGTGAAGCCCTCAACTACAATTCTCTATATACTTGGGCTCATGGCCTTAAGATAAATGATTATGTGAATTTTCCAATAAGCATAATTCGTGCCATTGAAAAATGGCACCTTGCCAATTGACACCTTATCACTAGCCATCCTTACTCTCTAGATGGTAAAGCCCCAAAAGAGAGTTCTTGCTCTGATACCACTTGTAAGATCAAGGATAACCGACTAGAGAGGGGTGAATAGGAGGTTTCTAAATTTTTTGAATCTATTTATGTAATGACCCCCATTTTCACATGCCTGCAAAAATGGAAATCTAATGTGCATTCCGTACTAGTCCCGTGATCAGTAGCTAGTACGCACATACACGCCAATTGGAATCACAACCATACAACGAATATTATTAAGCGGAAGCTATTACATAAAGAAAACTTTACAACTCAGAGATATAGCAGCAAAAGAAGCAAAGTCTTGTAGTGTGCCCATCCAAAACCCGCAGGCAACTGACAAGGCATAATCCCTAGAAAGATCACGTCGAAGAGAAACCCGCAACCTGCGACGAAAGAAACCTTCGAAGCTTCGCTAACTTATCCACCTAAAAACAACATATAAGCAAGGGTGAGTACTTTCGTACTCCGCAAGACTTGAGCAAAACCTATAATATATGCAGGCCATTTCAAAGGAGGCTACTATAGTTAATTTGCATAAAGCAGAATTGATATTGTAAAATCAAGTTATTTGTAAACGGAATTTGTAAAAGCAAGTGGACTGATATGAAATAAGTAAAGCATAAGTAATACTCACAACCCTTCGTGAATATCGAATAATCCAAAAATGGAATCCAACAATGTCGATCCTTTTACATAAAGCAACAGCTGCTAAAACAAGCTCAAAACAAACCCATTTTAGAAAATACCAAACATTTAACTAGTGCAAGTTCACCAAGTTTCCCATGACCGAGGGGACGGCTAATCGATTAGATTTACACTCTGCAGAGGTGTACAACTTTACCCACAAGTCATGACCTTTTTTTTGCCGCATGTTTCATGTACCTTTGGCATGTGGCCAGAATGTTCATGACGAAAACCTTTACATTATCTAATTTAACTTTGCACCAGCACTGGGACGATAAAACCCATGCTATGCTGGAAGAACTTAGAGCATAGAAATGATGGAACTTCCCATAGACATGGCGTACACCGTTATATTGGTAAGTGTTGCTCCCAACGCCTCGGTGTGGGCACCCCGTAGAGCAAACCTCGAAAGGAGAGCCCGTACTACTTCAGCCTACCAATGTGCAAAGTTAAACTAGATAACTTAATTGGTTTAAGGATGCCCCATAACAACACTTGTGGCTGTACGGATTATCTTGGATCATACAACACTAAGTTCGGTCCTTAATCCGACACGGGCGATACTCCACCCTACACTACGTGCAAATCCCTCTGCACATCCGGCTATTGCCAATAATCGCCCGCATCAAAACCATAGTTTTATTTTGGGTTTTTAATGAAAATACCCATAACCAACAGCTTCTTTTGCAACATTTTCCATTTCTCAAGAATCAAATTTTGATCTGATCATCGTCCCCAGTGATTCTAAAGCATGGCTAAGCATGGATAAAATATAATCGCATATACCCATGGTAACATTAAAATGATGTCTAACTTAATCTATGGTTATCAAGGTTCACATATTCATACTTATCAAGGAAGTTTCATGAGACAACAGGTATAACTACCAGTACCACAAAATAGCAAATTTACAGAAAATAAACGCATGCATGAAACATTTTAATAAACACAATGCAAATTAAATATTGGGATCAAGATGATCAAAGGAGGGTGCTTGCCTTGCTTATATATCGCTTACGACGAAGATGAGGTCGCAGCTGACGGAGGCAACGATGGAGAAAGGGACGTCGGGTTCTACACGTCGATCGATCGAAAAATATAGCAAAGATCCAACTTTAATGATAGCAAAAAGAAGACAGACAGAAAATCAAATAAATGTTCACTGCAGAAAGCAGGAATGATTTAAGGTTTGAATTATAAGATTTCAGGATCTCATGATTTAGATGGTTACATATTCATATAGGTAATGACTTTTATTATGATCAAAACAAGGTTCATTCTATAGGTTATCTATTCTTGAATTACGAATTCAAGAGGTTAAAATTATGAATTCTTGTATTTTTAACTTCGAATTCTAGATGCTAAAATTATTTAGATTAAAAGAATTAAAACACTAGTTAGGGTTAGGGTTATGCAAATAGCACTTAATCTTAAGCAATTTGCATAAGAAGGGGTTTTGAATAAGATAAATTTGCTAAGCTAGGTTACTAGATGTAGTTATGGTTTTTAAGAAGATTCTGGTGATACAAATATATTAGCTACAAACCTCTACATTACTACAAGGTTCAATTATTCATATTGTGAAGTTCATTAAACATGACACTTAGGGTTATTTGGCTAATAGAATTTATATGCAAAACATGATGAAATAAGATTATTTCTTCAGCATGTGATAGTCTATACTTTGAAGAACATTTGTAAGCTAATTTCATACATTTTAGTGTTTAGACGAGACATTATATTCACTGTTGAAAAAGCTTATATGATATTAAAGGTTACGATGAACATAATATTTTAGGGTATTGAACTAACAGGATTTAGTTGAAGAGTAAATTACAAATAAAATATTTTTCTAGATTATGGTAGACCATATCCTAAATATCATTTCTAAACTGATTTCCATAATATTTGCATTTAGACGAGGGGTTCTACGAGTTGTTGAAAACGCTTAAGTGTTACTATAACTACACGATAAAGATTCAGTTTTGATATAAGATTGCGACTACACCGTCTAGGATAATCTACCCATTTTTGAGGTATTAACGGGGTATGACACTAGGAGTGATTTAAAGTTGGTTTCGCGGTAATTGGCTTTTATTCGAGATGTTTTCCATTTAAGAAATCATTAGGGTTTAACATGATCCTTTTTCAATCTAGCACAAACATAAAATATTTTTGTACAAACAGCAAGAGTATTATTTTTCAAGGTTATTGGATTTGGTTTTATCGAATTTGGAGTTTATTTGTGAAAGTTATAACTATTCCAATTATGCAAGTATTTGCACTTTGACTATTAAACATTTACTGTTTTATATAGTAAACCTTAAATATTTTTACACATCTGAGATCCTTGTAATGCCAGGGATATAACAAAACTATTTTGGTGATCATTAGGATTCATTTGACCCGTATTTTAACTATTCGACTTTCTATGCATATATATGTACATTTGCACTTAGGTTATTTCATATTTTTCAAGATAGTTCAAATCAAGTTCATTCCTTAATTACTTTGATAGATTCAGGTTTTCTGCTGTCTTACTAATTTTTATAAATCAAATTTATTTATTTCTTATTCCTTTTATTACAAGATGTGCTTATTTGAATTCCTAATACATTGAATGAAATCTTTAATAGAGAGTAGTTCAAACTTTAATGAAATTTAAATATTTTTATATATTTGAACTCCTGGAAGCATAAGAATTTTTCTAAAATTGGTTCCATTCAATTCCAAGTTTGTTCACAGAAATTTTATGTGAAGCATGTCTTTAGCCCCCTTATTCAAATTTAAATTTCAATTTCACCCAGTGAACCTTTTCAAAATATTATTGTATATTCTGAAAGGAATTGATTTTACATGAATATAGAAATTTATTTCATTCCATTTGGAGTTATAATACAAAATCTACAAGCTTTTGAATTGGTTCGGTTTCTGGAAATTAAAACGAAATTCGGAAATACGCTTTCACAGAAGAGAAAACGTCTTTACCCTTTTGAACTGGAATCGCTCACACGGCTGACAGAGGGGTCCCGCAGTGCAGCGACTGAAAACAGGGGCGGCGCTAGGGCTCGGCGGCGACGGAGCTACGGCAAAGGTCCGGCGAAGGGGAGGGCATCTAGACCACAAGCTCGGCAAGGCGCACCTTCCAGTGGGTCTCAACGTCGGCGGAGATGGCCGGAGAAGCACGCCACCGAAGGCCTACGGCGGAGGAAGAGGCGGCTCGTCGCAGAAGAAGATGTGTGTGTGTCTCCGGCCGAATCGGTAGTGGTTTAAGCATCAGTGAGGCCAGAGCACTCCATTTTGCCGGTTGGTTGGAGCGGAGATCAGCTGAGGAAGCGCGCCACCGTGCGCCGGCCGTGGGGAAGAAAGGCGCCCGGTGAGGATGCTCTGTCGGCGAAGAGAGATGAAATTCCGGCGTGATCAGTAAACTAGGGTGTCGGATAAAGCTAGAGAAGGAATCAATTTCAAAGATTGATACCAATTTCGCCCGAATTGAAGTTTTCCCCCTCATTCGGGTTTTCAGCAAAAATGGCGAAGAACCGCGGTTTTAGACTCTAGCATTTGGTTCAGGGAGTGAATAAGAGAAAGAGAGCCTCAATGCGACGTAGGATTGGTATTTATAGCCGCGAGAAGTTTGCTTCACAGGGTCTGAACGGGCGAGCTGAGGTTGCGGCGCTTCTGGCGTTCTTGGTGAAGTGGCGCACGTCCTCTTGCCAGCAAGAAATGACACGAGGTTGACTGAGCATGGCGCGGGAAAACCAAGGGGAGGCGTGGCTTTGGTCTGGCAGAGGAGGCGCGGTGATGCGCTGAACCGGGCGAAGGCGGCGCGAAGGCTCGGGAGTCTTGGTCAGCAGAGAGGGGAGAAGAGAGGGGGGTGAAGCCAGGGGCTGACGGGTGGGTCCGACCCCACCGGGCAGAGAGAGAATCGTTTTTCCGTTGCTCGCCAACGAACCGTTACAGCTAAAGTCTGGCCCACATGTCGGTGAGAGAAAAAGAGGCAACGAGATAAGGCTTCAGGACAGCACCACGTTCGGCATTAAAATGGCTATCAGATCAGGTTTAAAAATTGCAAAACTTTTTACCAACATCTCCTGGTAGTTTCTAACATCCGGTAAAAATTTGAGTTTAAAATATATTACAATGAATTAATTAAAATTCTGACACTGTGCATCAGCCAAAATTTCTATTTCGGGTTTTTATTTATTTAATAGTTCAAATTGTATTATTTATTTTTAAAACTTTTAGTAAGAGTTATATTTATGTTAATCATGTCTCCATAAAAATTTCAAGTCAAAATATTTGGTATTTATTTTATAAAAATTCTGACATCATAATTTTCAGATTTTTGAAGCCTCTGTTTTTGAATTTTTATAAAGTCTTAATCACCTGATAAATTCCTGAAATTTTTACCAGAGATAAATTTTACTCTGAGGGTATTATTTTATTTTTTATGGCTCCAGATAAACTGCGAATATTTTTAATTAATTCAGACTTACACTATTTCTAGTCAAAAGAGGTGTCAATCATTTTATTTATTTATTTTTGTGTGCATAAAATTTTTACTTGTTGATTTTACTTACTTACCAGCATGGTTAGGGTTCCATGGTGAATTTTACAAAATTTTACTTTTGCCTTTTTATCTTTTTGCCATTATCCATTCTTTAATTCTATTTGTTTGATTTTTCATCCAATACAAAAATCCAGGAAAATCCAAATAAATTATAATAATGCCAGAAAAAATCAGAAATAATTATATTCAAATTCAAAATATTAATTTTTATATTATTGCATTTTTCGGGATGTTGCAATTTAGCAATTAAGAATGACACTAAGATATAGAAGCAATAATTGCAAATTCACACCTATAATCTCTAGCAATCACTTAAGATACTTCGTCAATTCAAGTGTAGCAAAAGCACTTCTAACCACAAAGACTACTAATTTTTGCTATCCATGAAATATATCACAAGAATGAAAAATACAAATCATAAGAAATAGGAGACAAGAATTTTAACCCGTGGTCTCGGAGACTTGCCGGCCTCCCCTACTCCACGTTGAGGTGACTTGAACCACGTCAATCCGGCTCCACTCGCTTGAGCCTTCCTCGATCACTAAGGTAGTTCTTCCCCGCTCCGGGTAGGCGAACTCCGGCCTTCACAACTTGTCGGGGCTTCTCACAATCTTCGTTGAGAAGCTCACCGTGCACGATCGCCTCCAAGCCGTCT
Organism: Otatea glauca; assembly: GCA_036346275.1. NCBI lineage: Eukaryota > Viridiplantae > Streptophyta > Magnoliopsida > Poales > Poaceae > Otatea > Otatea glauca. Next base: position 29,368,462 of record CM070725.1, on the reverse strand, counting down.
AGGAGGTGGCAACCTCCAAGAGTAATAGACCTTGAAGCTTGCTTGAGGTCAAATATTAGTGTCTAAAGACTCAATCGCTAAATGCAATACTCAACCTTGCTCCTCACACTCACAAAAGGAAATTGAATGCACAAAAGAGTGGAGAGCACTTGCTAGAGCTCAAATATCAACAATGAGGACCAAGAGAAGCTCTAGAGTGCATGTGGGGATGTATTTATAGCCCCCACCAACTTTTCTATCCGTTGGAGCTCGAAATGGGCAGAAATCTATTTTTTCGGTGGTACCACCCATGTTGGACCGGTAGCACCGGGCTCTATTTCAACGATTAGAACAGTGCATTAAATGCACTTGCCAAAGATCGTTACATAGGGTTCGGTGCTGCCGCCCAACTAGGGCCGGTAGCACCGAGCCCTTTTTATTTTTTCTTCGTCATATTTTGACTTCTCTGGAATTTAAGCACCGGGTTGAGGGCCGGTACTACCGCTCGCTAAGTAGCACCGCACTACCATGGGCGGTAGCATCGGACTGCCAAAATGCCCAAAAACATACCTCTCTGTGATTTTCACATCAGGTTATAAGACCGGTGCTACCACAGGTCCGGTAGCACTGGGCTACCAAAATGCCCAAAAAGAGCTTCTCTGGAATTTTCACAATGCCCTACTGGGCCGGTACTACCGCTCACCCAGTAGCACCGTGCTGCCATGGACGGTAGCACCGGGTTTCCAGATACTTTGGTATATTTTTAAAATGGTCTTCAATTTTGGAACATGTATATCATAATGCATGTGCTTGAATGTATAATTTGAGCCTTTAAACCCTAAAATGACATCAAGACAATCATCAAGATCCCTTTTTATAGTACGGCCCTATTCTAGCAACCTGATCTTTTCTCCAGACTCCAAGATAGATAAAAAGCTAGAGAAAGGTCCTTATATTTATACCTTTTCACGTTCTTGATGTATTAACCTTCCCTTTGCGCCTTTCTTGGTATTTCCATGGTCACCAAGCCTGGGATTAATCTACTTTCAATGTTCTCAAAGAAAGTATTAGTCCTTTGACCAAATTTCTCATTGATTATCGAAACCAAAACAACATGGGTGCCTAGAAGCTTTCACCCACGGTCAAGGGCGGGCGAGGTACGCTTTCACATTATAGATTTTATGGTTTTGGTTTAAATAAAATGGTGGTTTGGGAATCAGTGAGTAGATGGAACTCTCGGGTTATGGTTTGGCAGATGGAGCCAGTCAAGTAGATGGTACCTGTTTTAATGTCATATCAAGTTCAATTATTACAACTACATTTGGTCAAATGATGCTTTGTGAAATTACTAGTCGTATTTAAAGTTAAACATTGTTTTATGCTAAATGAGCCATATTAAGCCTTCATTTGTTGAGCCTTTCATATAGTTATCATGCATTATGTTTCCAAGATTTGCGGAGTATATTTTGTACTCACCCTTGCAACATCCCGATTTTCCACAGAGGAGTGCGTAGAAGGTGAAGGTGACTACGAGTTCTTTGCTTGTGGTTACAACGAAGACGATCCGGATTACTAGAACGCGTACCCTAGTCGATTGCATGTTGGGCAAATGGATGGACTTATTCTGCTGCTGTTTATTTCGTTTCTGCTATTATTTTGTTGAACTCAAACCATATGGCTATTTATTTGTAATGATTGGTCATAATATCTTTTGTTTAATTAATATTATTTGATTCGTGATATAGATGCGTTACCATCACTGTTTTTACTGTATGCACTAGCTTAATTCGAGACTAGTATGGTTATATATAGAGGATTCAGATTTGAAAATCTGATCCGGACAACAAGATGGGACGCCGTGCCTCCCATCTCAAACGACAAAGCCTAAAGGAGATGCATGATCTGCAGGGAACCAATGCTCCAAAATATTCCCACTGCAACAAAGCATCGAATGCTCTCACTGCAATGGAATAGAATGATGTGGGACGTTAGGTAAGTATAGTACTGTTGCTGAAGGCTAAGCCAAGTATAGGACTCTTCAGGGGGAAGAAAGAATGCTTTGCTTTCCTCCAGACATTGCAGATAGCATCGAATGCTTTATCTGCAATTAATAAAGCTAAAAAGAGGCCGTCGACGATGACTTCAGCTGATTAAAGCGAAGTAAATTACTCTGCTTCTTTTAACTGCATGCCTGCCCTCAAGTATCATAACTAGCACGTACATACATACAATCGCTTCAATCACAACACGTTGTCCAACTCCACTACTACAGAACTGGGCATCACAACCGGTCTATTAGAAGCGGTCTGGTGCGAACCCTTGTGATCTTCGCACCAGAAGCGGTTCGTTGGCAACGGTCCGGAGAGGGCTTCCAGAAGCGGTTTAAGACACGAACCGCTTCTGAAGGTTGCGTTCTAGACGCGGTTCTTTTCTCAAACCGCTTCTGATGAGAAAAGAACCGCTTCTAGAACTCAACCTTCAGAAGCGGTTCGTGTCTCCAACCGCTTCTGGAAGCCCTCCCGCGCAGCGTATTTAAACCCTTCTTCCTCCATGCGCCAGCAGAGGTACGAATACGATCGAACAGAGAAGGCCGACCAAGCGCTGTTCTTGGGGAGGTGCTGTCCAAATTTTTAATTGAAGGTGATTAGCTCTAAATTAAGTGTTTCAAAGTTAGTTACATCATGTGAACATCCTTCTCACCTAGATATTGCTATTTTTTTCAATGGATGTGGAGAAATCTTGAACTTTTTAAGCATTATCGAAAATTTGTTTTTCGTGCCTTGTTTTTGTTGTTGTATGAAGATGTAGGGTGGAGATCTAGTTCAAAATATGACATTATAAGGTAAAGGTGATTGGAAGCTTTAGATCTAGGTGGTTGTTAGCTTTAGAATCTTAAATATCACAATATTGGAAGAGATCTAGGTATAACATTGCAAGGAAGTAATTATTGGTGTATGAAATAAAATAGAAAAACATGTAGAAGGATAAAAAATAATTACAAAGGTAGGAAGGGATACAAAATAATTAGAAAGGTAGGTCTTTAATTGGATGACGGTGTAGGTGGAGTTTTTTTTGGTTGGGTTTAAATGTTACGAAATTTAAGTTAGGTTATAATTTTTCTAACGGAATTTGTTATAATTTTTAATGAAATTATAACTTGGTATAGATGAATCGGCAATGGATGTACAATGCGGACCGTCGCTCGAGAGAGTTCATTGATGGCGCGCGTGCTTTTCTCGATCGGCCATTGCATTATTGCCTCGAGCGACTTCATATGTTGTCCGTGTGTAGATTGCAAGAACGAGAAGGAGCATTCCCAGCGATGGCAAGTTATGAACCACTTGATCATGAGAGTTTTTATGCCAAATTATACCTGTTGGACCAACCATGGCGAAGTTGAGGTGATTAGCCAGAAGACGATGAAGAAGACAAGGAAGAGGAAGATGGATTCAATAAGAACCGGACGACACGCAATCTTGTCCGTGGAAGAAACACTTGGTGACTTTGGTGATGATGAGCTAGACCAGATCTTTGCGTGATGGAGAGGGAGACTACAGATGAAAGACGATTCGAGAAGTTCCAAGCGCATGTTAGAGGACCACGAACTCCTTTGTACCCAAAGCGTAGGCGGGGCCACAAAAAGCTGCGTACCACACCTGGAACTCTTGCAATGGAAGGCTAGAAATGGTGTGTCGATAAGGGATTCGATGAGGTGTTATCACTCGTAAAGAAGGTGCTTCGAAGATAACACTCTGCCCGAATCTACATATGAAGCCAAGCAAGTCGTCATCCTTTGGGATTGGAAATATGTAAGATACATGCGTGTCCTAATGATTGTATCTGTATCGTAATGAGTATGCCGATTTGGATGTTTGTCCGGTGTGCGAGAGAATCAAGGTATAAGGTGAAGCGTGACGATCCAGTGAAATAGATGGGAGCGTAAGAAGAAGAGACCTCGGCTAAAGTGTTGTGGTATTTCCCGTGATCCCCGATTGAAACGTATGTTTGCTAACAAAGCGCATGCCGGATGATGCGTTGGCACAAAGAAGAGCGTAAGGACGACGGATGCTTAGACACCTGCAGATGGCTCACGGTGGAGGAAAGTCGATCGGACGTGCGGACTTCGCAGATGAGGTGAGAAACATAAGGTTTGGGTTGAGTACCGATGGGATGAATCCTTTCGAGAATTGAGCAGCAGCCATAGCACTGGCCCGTTACACTATGTATCTATAACATTCCTCCATGGTCGTGCATGAAGCGAAAGCACATCATGATGCCGTTGTTGATCCAAGGCCCCAAACAACCCGGAAATGACATCGATGTCTACCTGAAACCATTGGTTGAAGATCTTGTGACGTTGTGGGACGATGGTGCAATGGTATGGGATGAGTACAAAAGGGAGTATTTCACCCTACGTGCATTGTTATTTGTAACAATCAACGATTGGCCTGCTCTCGGTAACCTGTCCGGCTTAACTAACAAAGGATATAGAGCCTGCATCCAGTACTTAGATGAAACGGACGGCACGTACCTGAAAAACTCTCGGAAGGTTGTGTACATGGGTCACCGTAGGTTTCTTCTTACGAGTCACCCGTTACGGAAGGAAGGCAGAAAAGTTAACGGGCAACCAGACCTTCGTGCAAGGCCTCAGCATCGTAGTGGGCCACGTGTGTTTGCTATGGTAAAGGATTTGAAAGTAGTATTTGGAAAGGGTCCTGGAAGCAAACATGTGCAGAATGAGGATGGTCATGCACCCATGTGGAAGAAGAAGTCAATATTTTGGGACTTGCCTTATTGGGAAGTTATGGAGGTTCGTCACTCACTTGACTTCATGCACATCACGAAGAATGTCTGCTTGAACTGCTAGGCTACATAGATATGTACGGAAAATCGAAAGATACACCGCAAGCTCGGAAGGACCTTAAATTCTTGGAATTGAGGAACGACCTACATCCCGAAAAAGAGAGAAAGGACAACATTACCTACATCCTGCGAGCTACACTCTAAGCAAAGAAGAGAAAAAGCATGATAGAGTTCCTAAACAAGTGTGAAGGTCCTTAGGATACTCCTCGAATGTAAAGAGACTCGTAAACACGAAAGAGAATAAAATCGTATACATGAAATCTCATGACTGTCTTGTGTTAATGACACGATTGCTCCCGTGGGTGTGAGAGGCATACCGCCCGAGTGGGTACGAGGACAATCACAAAGCTGTGTTCTTTTTCAACGCGATTTCACGAAGGTCATCGACCCGGATAAACTAAGTAAGCTGCAGGATGACGTGGTACAAAGTTTGGTTAGCCTTGAGATGATCTTTCCTCTTGCATTTTTGATATTATGGTTCATCTCACTGCTCACCTTGTCAAAGAGATAGGTATCCTTGGACCGTGTATCTACACAACATGTTCCCTTCGAGAGGTACATGAGTGTGCTAAAGAAGTATGTTCAGTAACCGTTCTCGTCCGGAAGGATGCATTGCCGAGGGTTATGGGACGGAGGAGGTGATTGAGTTTTGTGTGGATTACATTAATGATCTAAACCCGATCGGCGCCCTATATCACGCCATGAGGGAGGCTACGAGGAAAAGGGACACTAGGAAGGAAAGCAATTGCATGCAATGATCTTCTTACATTTAAGCAAGCACATTTCACGGTTTTGAAACAATCAACTGTAGTGGCCCCGTATGTCCTTGAGCACAAGAGTATTCTACGCCGCGATTTCCCGGGGAGGTATGAGGATTGGATAACACTGAAGCACATGGATTCTTTCGGCGCTTGGTTACAAAAGTACATCCTTTTGAAAGGGTCAGACAATGAACAGTTGCAACGCTTGGCTCGAGGACCATCTAGTGAAATCGTGACATTTAAGGGGTACGAGATAAATGGTTAAATATTTTACACCAGATCGCAGGATAACAAGAGCACCAACCAAAATAGCGGTGTCCGTATAGACGCCGAAGACAACAAAGGCAAGGTGGATACATATTATGGTTTCATAGAAGAGATATGGGAGCTTGACTATGGACCTTTGAAGGTCCCTCTATTTAAGTGCCAATGGGTCAAACTGACTTCAAGCGGCGTGAAGGTAGACAAATACGGTATGACAATCGTGGACTTCACCCAAGTCGGCTATAGGCGCGAACCGTTTGTCCTCGCGAACGATGTGAGACAGGTCTTCTACGTAATGGACATATCAAGCAAACCTAAGAAGCATAAGGACAAGCAGAAAGATTGTAGTACTAAGCCGAAGCGACACGAGGTTCTACAAGGCAAACGAAGGATTGTTGGAGTTGAGGACGTCACAGACGAGGAAGAGTATAGTCAGTTCGACGAGATCCCTCCTTTCACTGTGGATGTCGACATAAGCCTCCTCAATGACACAGACGTGGATACTCCTTTCATACGTCGCGATCATAATGAAGGAACACTTGTAAAGACAAAGTACGTTACTACTTAAGATGTACCCCTACTGTATGAACTATGTATATGTAAGTCTTTACAGTAGGAAGTGTTTATTTGGAATGAATGTAAAGTGCCAAAATTCTGGAATGAAACTAAAGTGCTCAAAGCATTTTGTAAAAATTATGGAATGAAAGTAAAGTTCTAAAAGCTTCTTAAAATTCTGAAATGAAACTGAAGTGCGAAAAGCATTTTTTAAAAATTATGAAATAAAACTGTCATGCTAAAAGCATTTTTAAAAATTATGAAATGAAATCAGTAAGTAAAAGAATTTTTAAAAATCTGAAATGAAACTAAATTGCTAAAAGCACTTTTTAAAAATTATGAAATTAAATCAAGTGCTAAAAGCATTTTTTAAAAATTATGAAATGAAAAAGTGCTAAAAGTATTTTTAAAAATCTGAAATGAAACTAAATTGCTAAAAGCATTTTTTAAAAATCAAATGAAATCAAGTGCTAAAAGCATTTTTAAAAATTATGAAATGAAACTCGAGTGCTAAAAGTATTTTTAAAAATTCAAATGGAATGAATTGCTAAAAGCCTTTTTAAAAAATTATGAAATGAAATCAGAATCTGAAAAGAATTTTTAAAAATCATGAAATTAAAGCTAAGCGGTTTGAAAACGAACCCCTTCTAGAGTGCAACATTGTAAACGGTTAGTAATAAGAACCGCTTCTAGAACGCAATATTCGAAGCGGTTTTAGAAAAGAACCGCTTCTAGAGTGGACTATTCGTAAACGGTTAGTAACACCAACCGCTTGTAGAAGTCATCCTCTACAAGCGGTTGATCTAACTCGCTTGTAGAGATATTCTAAAGCGGTTCGTTCTCTGAACCGCTTGTAGAAGTCCTCCTGCATAAGCGGTTGGTTCTAAAACCGCTTGTAGAGATTTTCTACAAGCGGTTGGTTATTAGAACCGCTTGTAGAAGTGCTCCTGTATACATTTGAAACGCCCGCCTTTTCTCACACCAAATCTTCTAAGTCCCAGTCCACCCGCGGCGCCAAGCCTTCTCGCCACCCTCGTCGCCGTCACTCCACCCCCGCCGAAGCCTTCTCGCCACCCCACGACGCCTTCTCCGCCACCAAAGCGCGCCACACGCCGCCCACCAGAGGACCGAGGTAGCTGCTTGTGCACGCGTCGTCCTCCTCTCTAGTTCTGCCGCCCACCATCTGCTCGGTGAAATGCCCACAAGTGCTCGCTTGCTTGAAATTTTAATTCTAAATTAAACCAACACGTATATTTTTCACTTAGTATGGAATTACATAACAATGCATGTTTTATTTTTCTTTTATTATTTTGTTGTTTTTATTTAATTTTGAATTTCAGTTCTAGTTTAGGATTTGTATATAAATTTAACTACTAATTTCATCTAATTTTTATTCCAAATTTTAGCTATGTACATATTTTAGTTTCATCTATTTAGTTTTGCATATCAATTTTAGGTAGAATTCATATACAAAACGATCAAAACGATCAAATCATCACGATCAAAATGACTAACTAATAAATATCATCATGAGTTCGTGTTTGATCCTTGGGCTAGTTCCAACACGCCGTAGTACTTAATGCTTGGTGTAGAGATTTATGTAATAATATGCTTGTGTTGTAATCTGTAATATGGTTGTTTCAAAGTAATATGATATTTATGTCAACATTTTTTCGGAATTAGTATAGATGGCGCAACCAGGACGTGGTGACCCTACGTTCGATGAGGGAGAACAGTTCTTGTTGGACTCCATCGCGCTGGGTACCATCGAAGGTGATGGTAACGCTGCTGCCGCTGGGGCTAATGGTGGTTCCGGTGAGGCCGTTGAGGCTGCAGCTGATGAAGCCATTGACGCGGGAGCCGCTGAGTCCGATAACACTCGTTCCGGCCAGGATGAGGTACAGCCAGAAGAATATAATCCCCGTAGACATGTTAATTAATCGCAACTCATTAATATAATACACTCTGACACGTTTGTACATATGTTTATGTATTTCAAGCCCCGTGCATCGAGCAACCAATCCAAGCATCGGGGACCTAACAAGAAGCCGTCCACGAAGCACGTGTTTACCGACGTTAACAACGAAGGGATGCCGGTTGCCCCTCTTTTAGCAGTTGGGCCGTACAACAACGCTTGCGGTTACCACGTGAGGGATCACGTCCCAATTAGCATCAGAAAATGGGCCGAAGTTCCTCAAGCTACCAAGGACCTGCTCTGGCAAGATATTAAGGAAAATTTCACATTTCCTCAAGGGTCCGAAGACAAGGCCAAGAAATTTACTTTGAAGAAGATGGCAACAATGTTTCAGGCTTGGAAGACGTCTCTCAGCCGCAAGTACGTGCAGAAGGGAGAAAGACCCGACTTCAACCAATTTCCTAAGTTGGCGGATCACTGGGAAGCATTCGAGGAGTTCAAGCTGTCAGCTGAAGGCCAGGCCGCGAGTCAGAAGAACAAGGCCAATTCACAGATGAAGAAATACCACCACCATCTTGGCACCGGTGGTTACATCAAGGCTGTACCAAAATGGGAGAAGCGGGAAGAAGAATTAATGGCGAAGGGCGCCACACCGCTACCGCTCTGTGGGAACAGCGCCTGCGCAATTGGTTCATGGGTCATGGGGGGAGCCTTTCAGATGACGGCAGTTTGGTGATGGCACCAGGAGTACAAGAGGCTGGCCAAAGGATTGTACAAGCTGTTGAGCAGTCTCAGGCAGGTACATTGGTGCCAGACAGGGAGAATGACGAGCTAACACATGCCCTTGAAAACCCTGAGCACCCAGGACGGACACGAGGTATGGGCAAGCTGACGCCGTGGAAGTATGGTTTCGCGAAGGACACACATACGTACAGGAGCCGGCATAGAAGCAAATCAAGAGAATCACGTAAAGTGTACCAATTGGAACAAGAGCTCAGAGCAACCCAGGCTAGCATCTGCGACATAGTTGCGCAACAAGTACAAATTGCCCTCAGCAAGCTTCAAGGACTAGGTCCGAGCAATCAGCCAGACGCTGTGACCAGCCCCTCCGCGGCGAAGTAGCTGCGCGTCCACCGGGCCCCCTGAGGCGGACACCTTGCTATCCCGTTATCCTGTGGATGACATAAGGATTCGCCGCCAGTGTGAGCTGCATGTTGATGTGCGTAACCTCTCCATCAAGGTGGCTTACGGCATGGCATATCCGGTGGAGCTGGGCCAGATGTTCCACTGCAACGAGATACCCCCGGGTTACTCAAAGGTCGCAGTGGAGGAGGTGCCGAGCGGATTTGAAGAACTTCACCTCGATATTCTTTGGAGGCGACGACGTGACCAAGCTTGGACAGGCCCTCCACAATATCATCCTTTGGCGCAAGCGGTACATCATATTTCCACTGCTATGGACGCGTCATCTCCACCACGGCGACTCCACGCCTCCAACGTCACCGCCACGCAATGCCTCGCCAAGAAATAGAGCGAAGCCCTACTCCACCACCACCAGCCTCTGTGTCTCCACCCGCTCCACGCAGAAGCCCTACTCCACCACCAAAGATCTCAAACAAAAAGAACCCCTAGGAAAACCACGCCTCCACCATCTCCTCCGAGGAAGAAGCTCGATAATAGAATGAAGGCTCCCGCAACACCTGCTCCCAAGAAGGCGGAGTCCAGCCGATCGACCAAGGTAAAGGAACCTCCAAAGAGGGCATATGATATGAATAAGGAGGAGAGTGACGCGTCACTAAAGCGTATGGCTGCACACTTCGCAAAAAGAAGGTAGAGCCAAAGGTACCAACCGATCCAAAAGCGGCAGAACACTTCGCGACATGCGTGCAAAGTCGCTGCTGTGCCGCCCAACTATGAGCGGACAATAATTAAGGCTACAGAAGAATAAACGTGGTCAGGCGGCGGCAAAGAAGAAGAAGAGAGACCAAGATCAGGAGAACCTCGAGAGGTTTATGAAGGAGGCAGGACTCAGTTCCACAGCTGCAGCTCTTGGATTAACAGATGATATCCCAATGGCAACAAAGGTCAGATGGCAATTTCAGTTGAGCCAGGAGCTGATTGACCCAAATGAGATAAAGGATCTGCCAACCAAGATGCGGCAATTTCACGAATGGTACATGACAGAGTCCACTCAAGGAAGAAAGATGTTCCCCCTCCGTATCAAAGAAGATGATTTTTATCGCGGGGACAACACCATATGGCTCAAATTTGACGACTTATACAATATTTACCATGCCGACTCCATCAACGTGTCTCTCATGAGCTGCTGGTGCCTGTAAGTGTCAAGCTCATACCTTTACCGTGTGCTTCCTCGTACAATAAAATTGCAACTATTAAACTTATACCTTTCTATGTAGAATGGAGATACAACGATGTAGAAAAGAGAATATCTTCAACGTGGGCTTCATCGACCCAGAGATTGTTAACGAGTTCGTCTTTGGATACAACCGAAAGGAACTTGAAGATTACATTCTCGATGCATTCTTGGGACAGCACTACAAACCGTACATACTTCTGCCCTTCAACTTCGAGTACGTATATATACAACCTCTCGTTCTTATATTTTCCAAGGCATTTATAATACTACTAGCTAACTAGTTACATATATGTTGCAATACATGAATAGGTTTCACTGGATCCTGCTTGTCATCAAGCTTGATAGCAGCCAAATCATTGTTCAAGACTCAAAAAGGACTCCGGTGAAAAAATTTCAATTTATCATTGACGCCCTAAACAGGTATATAGCACATATATATACGATGGTTTTCCTTATTATATATATTGAAATACCTTGCTAATTATTCCAACTCTGATAATTACCATTCATACTAACGCATCACACAGGACATTCGCACGGTTTCGAAAGAAGCAACAAGGAGATTTCGAGAACGAATTTGATGTACAATTAAGCACTCGAGTACGTATTAAAGAATATTAATATGCCGTAACAGTTTTTCATCCCAATAATCGTGGTCCTTTCAAATTTCATCGCAGGTTCTCCAACAGACGGGTGGAAACAACCTATGTGGCTATTATGTGTGACACTATATGCAAAGTATTACCCACGGTGATGTGCCGACAACCAACGCCGAGGTAGTGTGCACATGTCAATTTCTTAGTACTTACACTTTAATAATTACATGTCCAGAGATTTATTTACCTCCGCTTTGTCACCCAACATCAATGTGCAAGACGTGATCCCGCAGCACGGGTTGCGACAATCCAAGAACAACTCATCGGCTTTATTGTCGATTTAGATTGTATCCACCAAAGGCGAATTTCACGCAAATGGTTGGAGAGATTGTCCTGAAATAAGGACAGGTGAACTGACATCAACGTCGACCAAGGGCACAAAGAGCGACGCACGCAAGAAATGAGCTCAACATTCGCCCTTTTATTCTTTGAAAGTTGTAAAAGACGTGGCTAGCTTATTATTTCATGCGTTAATCGATCAACTTGTTCATTTTTAGTGATCTGTAATTATCTGAATGAATACTAATGACTAATATATATATATATATATTTAAGTGTGTCAAAAAAACTCATAAAGTTCTATTTATTTTAATTGTCAAAATCTATATCAAAAACCCCTCTGAAAACATATTCTATATTGAATATAATCAAAAGGCTACGCTGTCAGACTCTTCACAAGCGCTTGGTAACTCCAACCGCTTGTGAAAATGTCGAACCACAAGTGGTTTGGGGAACCGCTTGTGATACCCGACGGGGTATCACTCCCGGTTGCTTACAAGCGGTTCTAAAACCGCTTCTGAAAGCGGTTTCGAACCGCTTGTGCATGCCCGATCCGCAGTAGTGCTCCAACCTCACAAACCAAAGCCTGAGAGCGAGGGAAGCTTGCGGGCATGGAGGTGACGGCGGTGAGCGTTGGCAAGGCCGTGCTGGATGGCGCGCTCGACTACTCCAAATCCAAGGCGGCCGAGGAGGTCGCGCTGCAGCTCGGCGTCGACCGAGACGTGGCCTACATCACGGACGAGCTGGAGATGATGCAGTCCTTCCTGATGACGGCCGATGAAGAGCGTGACCAGAACAACAAGGTGCTCACGACATGGGTGAAGCAGGTCCGTGATCTGGCCTACAACGTGGAGGACAGCCTCGTGGACTTCGCCCATCAGTCGCAGCTGGAGAAGGCGTCTTCGTGGTGCATCCCCCGCAACCCGTGTGATCGACGCCGCATCGCCAAGGAGGTGAAGGAGCTGAGGGCTACGGTGGAGGAAGTGAGCAGCAGGAACCTGCGCTACCGCCTCATCAAGGATGTCGCCGGCTCCAAGCGTGCCGCTGCAGAGGAGCAGGCCAGCATTGCCAGTGCGGCAATATTTGGCATTAACGAAGCAAGACTTGCCGCCGTGGAGCAGGAAAAATCGATGATGAACCTCTTCCAGCTGATCACCGACAAGGAGGAGAAACGTATGGTGATTGCAGTCTGGGGAACAAGTGGTGATCTCGGGAAGGTGTCCGCCATCCAAGAGGCCTATGATGACCCAGCGGCGAAAAACAAGTTTGGACTGCGTGCTTGGGTTAGGTTGATGCATCCTTTCAATCATAAAGAGTTTCTTGAGAGCTTGGTAAGGCAGTTCTACAAAGATTCTACTGACGAACCTGGAGCGGTTCTGATGAAGATGGAAAATATGGGGCTAAGTGATTTGGTTAACGTGTTCAATGCACAAGTGGGTAGCAAGAGCTTCCTGGTTGTGATTGATGACCTATCGACAATAGTGGAGTGGCATTCCATAGAAAGCTACTTTCCTGACAAGAAGAATGGAAGCCGAATCATAGTATCAACACAGGAGGTTGAAATTGCAAGCTTGTGCACAGAGCAACCATATCAAGCGTCAGAGCTTAAGCAGTTATCATCTGATCAAACTCTTTACCTGTTCCACAAGAAGGTAATGCGGGAAACCTGTCAATCATCTAATACAACCATCGCTATTATTCTTTTCTTTTTTTCTTGATTACTCCCAGTTATTTCTTGAATTGCATGTCTATGAATTACAATTGGCTTTGTATGAATCGATATTGTATTCCATGCATGGTTACTATATTCCAACAACACTCATATTTGAGCTAATCTTGGCATTTAGCTAAAACATATTTAACGGATTTTAAAAATTTGTGGGGAAACAAAACCGAGACATTTTGAGACATACCACAAAGCATTATTAAGCATGAACAAAGCAGAGTTTCAGATCCATTCGTCGTGTGCAACTGAAGTTGATGTGCCTACAGTAGAACCTTTCTATAAGGAGCTAATATCAGCCTCCTTTTGTCAGTTACGTGTATGGAAAATTTTGTCTACCAGTACCTCAGTCCCACATTTTACTCCAATTTCAATCGGAATGCTACATCTTTCAATTTCGGCAATCAGTTCTACTTCTTTTGGAATTTCACCAACTGGATCCTTTCCGTTACTAAAATTATCAAATCGCTAATTGTTTGATCAACATTGGCATTTTTGTAAAAACTTGAGAGAACGGATGTTGCGTTGTCTCTGGAAACCTCCATACCCTTTATTTACGGTGCTTAGATTACAATCAGACACTAACGAGACTACAGTCTCCAACTTTTTTAAACTCTAATACTAACTCAAGAGTCATACCGACAATTCTGAATTTCTTTTCTGTACTGCCAGTACATAACTATTTCGGTCCTTTGATGTTAAAACTGATGATAGATAAAGTAATGTAGCTTGTTGGACGTATTACTCTAATTGAAATTGTACACCTGAAAATCATCAATATTTCAAAGACAAGCAGCTAAATGTGAATATGACAGAAATTTCTCAACGATATACTTAAGTGCAGGTTATGCCGGCATCAGATTCTGTTGAGCCCATCTCCAACTCAAACACAGAGACTACTGGGAAGAAATCTGCAATGTCTGATGGTGAGAAAAAGGAGGAAGATCAAGAACAGCCTAAGGGTGCAACTGCTGGAAAGAATTTTAATCACAGCAGGACGATGGCACTGGTTGATGAAGTCACTGGGCGAACAACAGAAAAATCTAAAGTGATTGAACTAATTGGTCAACCGGAGGATGAGCATGGCTGTAAGGTGATCTCGGTGTGGGGAATGGGAGGTATTGGGAAAACCACTCTCATCCGAAACGTCTACCGAAGCGAACAACTTGGTGGCTGGAAGCGTGCTTGGGCCACTGCATTGCGCCCTTTCAACCCTGAAGTGCTCATCAGAAGCTTAGCCTTGCAACTACAGAAATATGTTCAAGAAGATTCTACTGGACAAAGTGGAACAAAAAAGATAGCAACAATGGGACTTCGAGATTTGACTGACGAGCTAACTAAGCTTCTAAAAACACAAAAGTGCCTCATCGTTCTTGATGATATATTATCCACTGCAGAATGGGATTTGGTCAAAAATTGCTTAGAAAATGCTAGACGGATCATAGTTACCACAAGGGAAAAGAATATTGCCAAACATTGTTCAAGAGAATACGAGAACATGTACAGCCTTAGAGGTCTAAAAGATGATATGGCACTTGACCTCTTCAAAGAGAAGGTAATTTTAAAATTACAGTTATTTCTTCCCTTTTCGCTGAGTTAATTTACTTCGCACACACTTTTAAGGTACACCACTTACCCCTTAGAGGTAAAATGAGTATGTAATCGTAGTCGTTGTTTATCCGGGATAGTTAATAGTTTTACTAAAAAGAAGGTTACACTCCTGTAAATGGTCATAGAGCTAAACATAACAAAGTAAGAAATTGAAAGTTTTCGCTGAAATTACTAGCCGATGGCTCACATAGAAAAGAAGGAACATCTTAAATGGCTCCAATAATGTTGCTCAGGAATAAATGATGCTTACACATACTCCTTCTATCGTTATGACATTTGAAAGACGTGCACATTAGAGTAGTATATACTATTGCATTAGTACATTTCATTCTACATTTTTTTTTGCAATTTATTGTGCAAGGACATCTCACTCCTAATTGGTATTTGGTATTTTACAAACATGAAGTAGTTAAGATCAACCTCCATGTACTAAAATAATAATTTTGACTTGGTATTTCAATTTGGCATGTAAAATTCTGTTATAACTTGAAATTTAAAATAGACATATTTTTTATTGTCAGAATATTAAAAAATCCAATATCAGATTCGGAATTCTACTGCATAATATAATGTATATTATATGTTGAAATTTCCGCTTAGGTTGCTGCAGTACTAAAAACCCAAACATGACTCCATGAACAACACTGATTACTAGATACAATTAAGATTACGTGAACAGCAAGGAATCACAAATCAATTAGAATCAACACAGAAAAATTGTGAAGCTGTGCATAGATACACAAACATTCAAAACTTCGATCTAAATTTTTATATCCAGATATGTATAATTGCATAATTACAATGTATATAATTCCAATGAATGTGTCAAACCAATACTTATATATATTTAAAAATACATATATAGATTAGGATTTAAGAATTAAAAAGAGCGTGTTATACGCATATATAAGAATTCACCAATATGAATTGGAAAACAATTGTTATATCCAAGTATGTCAATTTGTAAATTACAAATTGTAAAAACCGTGGCAAGAGAACAATATCTATTATAAATATATAACAATTAGATAAATTAAAGTTTTAATTTGTATAAAATTGGAAAGTGAATTGAGAACCAAATTTGTCTAATGAATTTGCTTCTAAGAGAAAATTTCATAAAACTACAGGTTATATGTATGAACTATCATAAAACTTCATATTTTAGCATGTATTCCATAGAATTCCATATTTAAGGGACATTTATTTCACAAAACTACATATTGTAGCTCCTACCGTAATTTGCAGTACTCTGATTTGGTGTGCCCCATATGGCAGCCATAAAATCCCAGTTTTCTGGCTGCCATGTGGGGCTCATCTGTCATAGCGGAACCAAATAAAAAGATATACTACAACCTATAGTTTTATGAAAAATGTCTCTTTAATCTGAAGTTCTATGAAATACATGCTAAAATATGGAGTTTTATGATAGTTTGTACATAAACCTATAGTTTTATGAAATTTACTATTTTTTCTAACAAAGTTCATTATATTATCAATAACATAAGATTGTTGAAACCTTGTAACCCATGCGGATGCACGGGTTGATGACAAGTGCTTTTCAATGACAAATGCCAAAATATGATTTGTTTGCTTGTTTGCAGTGTAGTAATTAACAATAGTGTCCTTTGCATCACAATAGATAACATATTTAACTCCTGTGAGGTAATTGGGATCTCATCCTTGGATCAAGCAAAATGGATGATTCAAATTAATCTGGTATATTGTAAAGATCCTTACTTCACTTAAGACTTATACAAAGCTTGTTTCATACATGCAGATGGTTCTATAGTGTAAAGATCCTTAGTTCACTTAAGATTTATACAAAGCTTGTTTCATACTCCTCCGTATATGTACATACTTCCACTGATATACCTCTTCAACACATTTTATACCTCTTTATGAATTTGAATATACCCTAGGAACAAGTCCATTTACCCACTTCAACTCTTCCTGGAGTCCAAAAAACAACCATCAACTACGAAATTGTCCACTTTACAATCACCCCCAACTAAAACAGCAATTGTTGACAACGATTTTGTCCTAAGATTAAAATATAGATAATAATGTAAAAAATTATAATATCAAATAAATAAAGAACACTGACGGCTAAAATTTGTCAGAACATAAAAAATGACTAAAGGCCATGAATTATATTTAAATAACAATCGCTATGACATATGTGGACTACAGGACTAGCAAATAGTCTGACAATCAATATTCCACAACAAAAAAATGTTAGTATGTCTAAATATTTAATAATGCTTAAAGTCCTTCATGGATTGGACTAATATGATAATTCCTTGGTCATGTATCAGACAAATAGTGCATACTGTATACACACATAAATTATATGCCTCATAAACAAATATTAATTAATTAACTAAGCTCTTGGGCAGGGGTGGACCTAACAGGGGTCAACCAGGGCTGGTGCACCTCCTACAGTTGGTCGGCCCCGTGGGTACCCCCCCTAGCACCCCCAACCCAGAGAAGTAGAGGACGACGTCCCGCTGGTGGATTGCATCATGGCGTAGAGGTGGCCAATGAGGCGGAGGAGGCCTGAGCAATGAGGAGTTGGTGAGAACAGCGACTGGCCGAGGAGGCCTGAGACGGCCCCAAGGGGTGAACGCCCGAGGATCGATTGGTGATCTCCAGAGGAGGAGGAGGCCTGAGCGATGAGGAGGAGGTGAGAGCGGTGGATAGCCGAGGATGCTCGACCGGCGAGCCGAGGAGGACGACCAAGGAGGAGGAGGCGGAGCCCGGAGCGTGGCGAGGGTGGCAGTCGAATGAGGAGACTCGAGCCGACGAGGCCGAGGAGCCTTGAGTGGCAAGCGTGGCTACCAACCGACAAGGCTTCAGAGGCGAGGCCCGAGGCGTAGAGCAAGCTTGTGTTTGGACGGTAGAGCCTTGTGTGTGTGCTTGTGTGTGGATGGCAGTCGGCAGAGAATTTATCATTGTGTGTGGATGGTAGTCAGCAGCAAGCTCATTTTCTCAACAAGGTCATTTTCTTCACAAGCTCACCATGCTTATTTGTTTCACTTCTTATAAATTTATTTATTGATTATTGACTACTAGTATTTATCAAATCGTAGATTTGTAATAGGCGGACAAACGAACATTACATAAATATTTTTCAAGCAATACAAGTAGTACTCGAGAGCAAGAATCAAATAAAGAAGCCTCGAGTGGCTTTTAATCTCAATGAAATTATCTTGGATGTAGAGAAATGCATGTCAACTGACGATAGGACTGAAACCAGGCGGTAGGGGCCTATGGTAGTGCGCCAAGGCGCCGAGTGGCATGCGTGCATGGCCATTAGGGCTATAGCGACAGAGGTGTAGGGTGGTGGCCGGCGGGGTGACGGGTGATGGACGGACCGTCCGTGCGAGCCGATGTGCAAGGAGGCCAGGTGGTTCTCGCGGGCGTGAGCCGACCGAGCGGCATGCGAAGAGGATTTTCAACAAGCAGGTGAGCAAGTTCCATTAGCATCCTGTTGGGACCAGAATATGCAAATCCGGATGCTCTATATATATCGCACTAATCCAGGATCACGCTAGCGCACACAGGCTCAACATAGATGAATATCACAATCATACACAGCGAAAATATAATAAAGGACATCATATATTAAATATTAACCTATTGAATGACCTTACGGTCGAGCTTACATGATTATGCCTTACAAGGCTAAACTGTGAATAACAAATTGAACTACAATGGAATGAAACGTAGATAACCTCTCAGTATACCACAGGCAACTGACAAGCTTCGCACCCTAAACATTCACCTCCTCCTGATACTCGCTCTTCAAGAGCTGGTGTAGATTTTTCCTTAACTGGTGATTTTGTTATTGGTAAGGGTGAGTACTTAAAGCACTCAACAAGTTGTGCACAGAATGCAATTCTAACATAACTATATACAAGGCTTATTCCAAAGGAATGGCTAACATGGTTATTTTGTAGTAAATAAGCATTTACCAATGAATACAATAAATAGATTGAAAGACAGTAAAACAAATAACAATAAATAATAACTTTTAACATTTCTCAGATACACATGGCATCCACTCCTAAGTCAAATCCAAACTTTCCAATTGCAACCTGCCTTCCCACCTAAGTTTTCATTTTATAAAATCTAACCCTTGACTGTAATCCCTAAGCATTGCTCAATACTGCGATCATGGTTATTCGAATAGATTTTAACACTCTGTAGAGATTATGCATTTTACCCACACGACATGATCGTCTCGTGTTGCCATGCAATTAACAAACTTCCTTTAGTATGTCGGCGGAGTGATCATGACAAAACCTTTCAGAAACCTTTACCTTTACCCTGACACTGACCCTCCTAGTAAGCCGTACACTATCCCTTCCCTCAGCGGAGGTGGAGTATAGAACCGTCATACCATTGGATTGATGTGTGATCACAGTACACCACATCCTCTGCTATAACCACACTTACATGCATCCACACTGCCATGTGATTATTCACTTGAGGTACCACATGTCAAGATATCGGTAATCCTACTTAGTTAGGTCCGTCCCATACCAAACATATGGTTGCATGATTGACTCAGTTCAAATACTTGCAAGGTTAATTCTTTAATTGATAGAGGCAAAACTTCCACAAACCCTCTGCCCTTCTGACCCACCTTAGCACACTGCCCCTTGCCACTTGCCCCAATATAAATTATTTATGTCATGACCTAGAAACCGCCCAGGAATTCAGTTTTGGATAGAGATTGTATACCACCTGCTTACAACAACAAAAGACAGCGGAAGTAGGTTAGAAAGAATAATACATGGCCTATTGGCTGAAATCATAAGTATGTAGTAGGCCATCGGCCCAAAGTTTAACTTAAAAATCTACAATTGAGAACAAACCCACAGGAAAGGCCTAACTGCGGTCGTGACCCTATACACCATTATTGTCAAAAGCAAAGGTAACCAAGCGATGATCTTCTTTCTCATTCTTTGAATAAGTGTCAACAAGCAAGGTTGAGTACACGTATGTACTGGCAAGACTTTAGTGTATGAAAATAAATTACATGCAAGATTATTCCAAGGAATCAAGCCTCTATACTAAGTTTTATTTTCAGCATAGAGTAGATTTTATTTGCAAGAGAGTAGTTCATCAAATGGTGTCGAAATTTTGAAATGAGTAATTGATATGAAACTAACAGTAAGTAAAGTTCAATTCCATCATTTCACGGCCCTCCATGGCCATGAACAGTAATAAAATCATAGCCAACCTTGGCTTACAAATATACCAACCCGTCACAACACATTTTCCAAATTTTTTGCAAAAACAAAGATATACTTGACATTACTTCCCTGAGTTGCTCATGACTATGTGCATGGCTAATTAATTAGATTTAAATCTCTGTAGAGAGTGTACACTTTACCCACATGACACATTCTAGCAATCATGTCAACCATGCCTCGTGATACCTACAGTACCTGATTTGCTAAGATTGTGACGAAGCCGTCAACTAGCTAGAGCCTAGCCTTGCACCAGCTTGGTGATGACAAACCCTTGCTATGGTGCTGGAAATCCGAACCTGTACACACAGTACTAACAATGGGTTACGCCTCATCGCGTCCTTTCCCCATAGCAAGGATTACACCGTTGTATTGGAATATTTAACCCCAACACCTCAGTGAAGGGAGCACCTACGAGCAACACCGTACCCTGGTATGCCCTTACTACTTCAGCCTACCATAATGCAAGGCTAAACCCCAGCTAATCTACTAAGTTAAGGCTATCCCATACTAGCACATGTGGTTGCACTATTTCATTTAGGTGATAGCATCAAGTTCGGTCCTTAATCGACTCAGGCGAGAATCTCCCCTTATCTATGCGCGAGGTCCCTCCTCACGCCTCAAGTTTAATTAGTATCTCGCCCGCATCTAAGCCATAAGTTTTTAGATTGGGTTTTTATCAAAATACCCAGAGACCATAACTCAATCCCGTACTTCAAAAATTTGCCCAAGTCTGAATAAGAGTGTAGTTCAACATTTAAATGACATTCTAAGAAAGCATGGCTAAGCATATACATAAGATATTTCGCTAGCGACACCCATAGTGACATTATCTATTGTCTAAATCATAAACTAAAATTGCAATAGCAGGTAAACCAGTATCAAGGTAACGGTGATGCATATAAATAGGAAGTATATATTGGTACCCACAATATAGCAAGTTTAATTTAACATACACGCATGCATATATCATTTGATGAAACAACATAAATACCGTAAAATAATAGGATCAACATGATCAAAGGGGTGCTTGTCTTGCTTTTTGAACAATTGGTCTTGCTTTGGTTGATCGGAGTGCTACTTACGTCACCTAGTCCAGAACCTCTCATATAGGCTCACGATTCATGCGCACACTCTAACGTCAACATACATACAAGCAAATAAATTCGAAGTTACTATTCTTCGGTGTAAACAACATACATACAAGCATTATACAAGTTCATATATATGAGAATAATGCTTATAAGGATGATGCATGCGAGAATGATGCATATGGGAATGATGTGACGACCAATCCTACAACTCCTAGAACATTTACTATAAAGGACATGTATCTTCTAAGCAAGCTATATCACTTACTAGGTGCTATGATCTACGAAAGACCCAAAAATTTAACATGCATATCCAAATACACAATTCTCTTAAATGTTGCTCGTCAATGGTTTCACAAGAAGTGTTGTCTAAGCAAATAAACATAAAGCCGTGAATAAATACCGACGAAACCTTAGTTTGTGTCATGCTCAAAATGCACAAAATTTACACAAAATATAGAGCATGATTTATCATGAATTTTGCAAAAGGTTTCACAATTTTCAGAATTTATTTGCACTAGTTATGAGCTTTTGAACTTTAAATATATTGAAATTCATCTACTTATGCAAAATTTACACAAAAGATAGAGCATGATTTATCATGAATTTTGCAAAAGGTTTCACAATTTTTAGAATTTATTTGCACTAGTTATGAGCTTTTGAACTTTAAATATATTGAAATTCATCTACTCATGCATTTGATACAAACTAAGCTCAAATCTTTATATTTTCACATATTTGGAATTATCATGGCCTCAGGAATACATAGAAATTAGTTTCATCATTTTTGGATTTGACTTGTGAAAATTTTACGTAGTACACATTCTAGGCATATAGTTTAAATTTGAGCTCATTTACTGTACATTGAGCTCATTTTGTTGCTATCCAGATTAAAGGCCGGATGTTTTACTTTTTTGTGAGAATTTCTAGCATTTTCTATTTTTTCTTAGCAACTCTCCATGAGCTTTATATATACAATAGATGATATTGTCCACAAACAAATATAGGGTGTATTTCATATTTCAATGTAAAATTAATACGATGTGCTCTCTATACCATTAATAAATATCCATCTTTACTTTATATTATCTACATGCGCACCTTGAATATAGTTCTTAGAGATAATAATTAGGGGTAGACAAGTTATTTTCTTACCGTCGACAGTCGGGATCGCCTGACCGCACACTACTACAGAAAAGCTTATCACAGACGGATCGAAACCTCATCACTGACGGTTTTGTGAACCGTCTGCAAAAATGTGTCAGTGATGAGAAGACACATCACAGACGGTTTCCGAACAGTCAGTAAAACTAATATGAGAGACGGGTCTATCTACGAACCGTCTATGATAATCTTTTGTCTTAGACGGTTCTAAGATAGAACCGTCTCTAATGATAAGTAATCACAGACGGTTTTAATTAGAACCGACAGTTTTCAAATAGAACCATCTGTGATATGGTTTTTTCCTTCTAACTTGCATCTAGAGTACCATAGAGATTTTTCTCATCAGACAAGCTGTTGCCTCAATGCATCTAGGATGTTTTGATATTGAATTGCAAAATCTATAATTGGTTGTGTCTTGTAAATGTCATTGCATAAATATCTAAAGTGAATAAAATTTCGAACTTCAGATACTAATCATGGAAGTTCTGCCAAGAGAGTTAGGGGAAACATTATTTCATAGGTTAAGGCCAGAAGACCATACCACAAATATGATACCACAAATATGATAACAAAATATTTTATAGTTCAGGTAACAATACATTAATTAACAAAATATGATATATACCACAAATATCAATAAGTGTTCAGCTAGAAACCACATTATTTCGTAATTCAAACAAGAAAACCTTATAGTTTTTTCATGTCTTCCATCATATGTGCCATAGCTTCCGCAATAGAGGCTTCTCGATTCTCTCTGAAGTTCCATAACTCCAGTACAGCACTGATTTGTTTGACACCAATAACCGATTGATCTTCAGTCATATCTCTCAATCCCTACAAATTAAAAACGATTATGTTGTTGTGAGAAGGGCAGTAACCACATTGAATTCAGTACTAGAAACCTTCATATTACCTCTATAAGCTTAGCTTTAGCTTCTT
Source organism: Otatea glauca (assembly GCA_036346275.1). Taxonomy (NCBI): domain Eukaryota; kingdom Viridiplantae; phylum Streptophyta; class Magnoliopsida; order Poales; family Poaceae; genus Otatea; species Otatea glauca. The sequence goes on along the minus strand of CM070725.1, from coordinate 29,345,027 downwards.
CCAGCTCTGCATTCGCTCTGCGGTCCTTATTGATGAGTGTCGTATAAGGGATTTGATATCTTGCAAGCGATCATCTACGTCTTTCAGTTCTTGTTTGATCTCACAAATCTTTTCTGTTATCTCGGATTTCCCCTTCAGTTGTTCGATCTCCACTTCGAGTTTTTGTTTAGTTTCTAACAGCTTTTTCATGTCTTTACCATAAATATATTATAATGAATTAGGTGTTCACTTCAGTACGAGGATGCAAGATAGAGATAGGATGACACGTACATAAGTTTCAAACATATTATCACCTAGTATAGGCACAAAAGAGGCATTGAACATTGAACACATAGTAGCTTCAAAACATCAATCCTTGTGTGATATAACAAGTTTAATGTTGAATTCTAGATTATATGAATTTTATGTTCTTATATATATAACTCAGGTCTAGCTAGCAAACTAATGAGGCATTAAAGCTTGCTAAGCTATATATATGCAGCTTGCTAAGAATTTTATATTTGACCTCTCATGAATCCTATATCCAGTTTTGTTCAACCATCATGAATTGCCTATATACAGCCTCATTCCTTCTAAACATTATTCACAAACATCATTAATTCACAAACTCAAAATAGTTTCCCTAGTCAAGCATATCGGTTTCCCTAGTCAAGCATTTGAGCTACAATTCTTTAGTTACAGCCTCATTCTTTCTAAACATCATTCACAAATATCATTCACAAACATCATTCACAAAGATTATTCACAAACATCTTCACAAACATCATTCACAAATATCATTCACAAACACAATAACCTAGTCAAGCATATCGGTTTCATACACAACTAACCGACGGAGATGAGGAGGAGGTGCTTGCGGACGAGGTGGTAGCCGATGGGGAGGAGGAGGTTCTCACGGACGAGGAGCTAGCCGACGGGGAGGAGGAGAAGGAGGTGCTCGCCGACGAGGGTAGCCAACGGCCGAGGAGGAGGAGGAGGTAGCCGATGGGGAAAGTGCTCGCGAAAGTCGTCTGGGAGAAGTAGGTGCTCGCGAAAGTCGTCGGGGAGGAGAGTAGCCGACGAGGAGAAGTAGGTGATCGCGAAAGTCGTCGGGGAGGAGGTCGCCGAGAAGGAGGATTGCCGGGGGCTAGGGTTTGCAGGAGACGAAACACATGGATCTGGCGCTACAAATTACCTCTATCGGTATGGTTATATAGGGGTCTCAGGTCATATCACAGATGGTTCCTAGTTAGAACTGTCCGTGATATGATCACATACGAGTTTTAACTAGAACCGTCTGTGACATGACTGACGGTTCATAAATAGAACCGTCTGTGATTAAATCACTGACGGTTACACTAGAGAACCGTCTGTGATGTTTGTCATAACAGACGATTTTTTGAAACCGTCTGTGAAGAGGAATCTAATATAAACCTTTCTATAGTAGTGGCAAGAAGAAGGGGGGAGTGATGTAGGAGTGAATCCAAGATCGTGCTTGCCTGAAGGGAAGAACTCTGATCGCCGCTTTGAGGGTCAGAGAAAGAGATGGTTGACACGAAGAGTTATACTGCTTCGAGCCCCCGATTCGGGTAACAGTTCTACTCCAGTCTTGCCTGGAGGCTAAAGGTAGTTGATGATGTGCTGCGGTTGAATACAAGAGTTGCCCAAGCTCGGTAGTACTCGAGTGTGTGTGTGTGTGCTTCTCTCTATATCTGTCCTCCTCTTGTCCCACGCAGGGAAGGTCTTATACTCCTAATACAGACCATTACGAAAAAATGGCTTTGCCCGGAGAAATCGGGAACATGGTGTTAAACTCGGATCTAGGCGCAGTAAAGTTGGGTGGTAACTGCCCAGAAAATGTAGTCTCCACGTTTGCCTTGACTCCGTCTTTAAAGCCCTTTATTTGACTTGGTAACCGCTAGCTTCTTTAAACCTGGCCCAGCCCAATTTTGCTAGGCCAAGCTGGGCCCTCATTCTTCTGCTCGAGCTCGGGAAGTACCTACTCGAGCCTAGGATCTCGTGCTTGAACTCGAGAGATATACCCCTTGAGTTTGAGGGGTATTTACTTGCACAGAGGTTACCGATCCCCGACACTTTCCTTTCTGGTCTATGTACCAAGATAAAATACGCCTTGTAAACTTGAACAGAGGGAGTACTATTTTATATTTTCAATCTAATAATAGTCATTCTTTAATTCTTGTACATAACAATGCTAAATTATATGTTTCGTAGGTATTCAAGGATAACAACGAAAAAATTGATTTACGCCCTGACATGAAGGAGCAAGCAATACTTATCCTAAAGAAGTGTGATGGACTTCCCCTTGCAATATCGACAATAGGTGGATTCCTAGCCACCAAGCCCAAAACTGCTATTGAATGGAGGAAGATGAATGATCGTATTAGTGCTGAATTGGAGACCAACCCTGATCTTAGGACAATAAAGACTGTCCTTATGAGGAGCTATGATGGTTTACCCTATCATCTCAAGTCTAGTTTCTTATACATGTCTATATTTCCAGAAGACCACAAAATTAGGCGGAAACGTTTGGTGAGGCGGTGGATCGCAGAGGGTTACTCGAGGGAGATGCATGGCATGCTTGCAGAAGATGTTGGTGCAAATTACTTCGATGAGCTTTTCGATAGGAGTATGATCCTGCCAGGGGAAGGGGTAAATCATTACACTGGGAAAATTGATTCTTGTCAACTTCATGATATCATCCGTGAAATATGCATCTCAAAGGCTAGGGAGGAAAACATTGTTTTTACACTGGAGGAAGGATGTTGTTTGAGCGCTACTGGAGGTGTAATCCGCCATCTTGCCATAAGCCGCAGCTGGAAGAGAGACAAGGATGTGTTGGAGAGCATGTTGGACTTGTCGCATGTACGGTCGTTGACCGTATTTGGAGAGTGGAGATCATTTTTCATCTCGGACAAGATGAGGTTCCTCCGAGTGCTTGATTTGGAAGACACGACCAGACTACGGGATCATCATCTTTATCAAATTGGGGAACTCCTTCACCTGAAGTACCTTTCTCTACGAGGATGTCGGAATATTTACCACCTTCCTAATTCTTTGGGGAAGTTGAGGCACCTCCAAACAATGGATATCAGAGGCACATGGATATTCAAACTGCCAACAACGATCACCAAGCTCCGGAATCTACAGTGCCTTCGGGCATATGTTTCATTTGAACGTATCAAGGATGACGTTGACCTATTTAGGAATCGTGTGTATGACAGGGAAGATATCGGTGAATCACTTTTTTCACCACGTTGTTGCTGTGCTCCTTTTTTGCGCTGTGCAGAGCGTCTCCGTCCTAATCAACAAGGAGATGGCCCTAAAGAAGCCTGTGAAGATGGTGATCCCCCGACCACCACCACCATCAGAAAGAGACATGGTTGCAGTTGCCGTCGTTCTTTGCTATTCCGCAGCCGCACCATTCTTTGGAGGGCGTGCACCTTGTTGTCTATGTGCCATCTTTTTTGGAGACCACAACTTGTAGAGGATGGTTTGAATATGCACGACATATTCAACCTATACCGATTATATACCATATTCAATGAAGATAAAGATATGATCAATGGTGTCAAAGTTCCGAGAGGGATTGCAAAATTGAAGGCCCTGCACACACTGGGTGTTGTCAATGTTGCATGGGGAAATGGAAAGGGCGAAGCGACTCTGAAAGATCTTAGAGAGCTTACTAAGCTGCGTAAGCTAAAAGTCGATGGCATCAGCAAGAAAAACGGTGAGAAGTTCTGGTCTGCCATTGCTGGTCACAACCAACTTCAATCTTTGTCAGTGACTCGGTACACCATGGGAGATGAGTTAGATGGTTGTTTGGGTGGGGATTTGTCGCCACCGAAATGTCTCGAGAGCCTCAGCCTGTTGGGCAAGCTAGTGAAGGCGACAGAATGGATCCATCAGCTTCAGAATCTATGCAAGCTGCAGCTACGGTGGACCGAATTGAACCAAGATGCTGCCATACAAGCACTTGGGATGCTACCAAATCTTGCAGTTCTACGTCTGAGGATGGATTCTTTTGTGGGGCAGCATCTCCGCTTCCAAGGCTCCTCTTTCCGGAGCCTCATGGTGCTGAATCTTCATGGATTACGTGAGCTCAGATCGTTGGAGTTCGAAGAACACGCAATGCCTAAGCTCGAGCTGCTACAAGCCGACTGGTGCTTCTTCCCGCGGGAGGTCGGGAAAATTTCTGGGCTACAGTTTCTGACAAGCCTCAAGGAAATCCAGCTGGGTGATTCCATCAGTTATGCATTGAAGGAAGAGGTGCGGAGGCAGCTTGAGGAGAATCATCATCAAAACCGTGTCACGTTGAAGCTGGGTATCTGGCGAGGCTAGCATATGATTCCATCAGTTATGTATTAAGATGGTTCATATGATCATATGTCAGGATGCATGTACGCTATTCTTCTCACGTACTTCATAATTCAACTTGTACGCATAAAAATTGTTCGTGTGTTGTGTGGTAAGGAAGACTTTGCTATATATACACAAGGCGGCCTTGGGCGTGGGCACGTCTGTTGGTACGAGAATCCAATTTTATCTCCTCTTTGCGTCAACAATTTTGATAAAACCAAGTGCCGCACTTTTCACGACCACCCTTCCGTTCCTTTTTACCATTGGTTAGTATTGCTAGTGTTAACGAACCTCGCTATCGAATAGTCCGGGGTTCCCGAACAGACTTTAATTGGAGAACAGAAAGAGAGAGAGAGACAGGTATATGGAGAGCAGCGACGGAATTCTTTATTGCTTTCTGATTGCATGTACATAGAGGGGACCCCCCTCCGCCTTATATAGCGCTCACCTAGGGTTTCGGCTAAGGGACCATCGTGGGCTTTTCATTAGGCCACGTGGTTTCCCAACACTCCCCTTTGGGCTCTTTGCCGCGAGATGCATATGCCTCATTAAAACTCCAGAAAAACCCAGTGGGAAAAATACTTGGAGAAAGAGTACATAGCATACGCTTACTTTGTTGCACGAATTGCCTCTTTAAAACCTTGTGCAAGAAAACTTCATGAAAAACTTGCTAAGGAAAAAGAGTACAATTCACCCAAACTTCAATTGCTAATCTTCGAGATTCATGTTGGGTATTCAAAATTCACGTTCGAGATTTATGTGGGAGTATGTGAAATATCTCCCCCTGAAATCTGCACTTCTCTAAGTCTCATCATCCCAATTCCTTTTACGCACCTTTCAAAGGTAGATGCTGGGAGTGATTTAGTGAACAAATCTGCGAGATTTTCACATGACTTAGTATGCAATATCTTGATCTCGTTCATCTTATGCAATTCATGAGCATAGAAGAACTTGGGGTTGATATGCTTCGTGAGATTGCTCTTCACATAACCCACCTGTGCTTGGGCAACACAAGCTGCATTATCTTCATAAATGATTGTGGGAGTTTGCTCAACGTTCAAGCCACATGACTTCTGGATGTGGTGAACCATTCTTCTGAGCCATGCACATTCACGAGAGGCTTCATACAAAGCGATGATTTCGAGTGATTTGTCGACGTTGAGACAAGGGTCTGCTTAGACGACTTCCAAGAAATTGTTGTTCCTCCACATAGGAAAACATAGCCAGTTTGGGACTTGCCAGTATGCGGGTCTGCGGGTCTGATAAGTACCCAGCATCGACGTAGCCAACCAAATTCAGTTCATAGTTTCTTCTAAAGAACAAACCAAGATCTTTGCTTCCTTGGAGGTAACGGAAGATATCCTTGATCCCTTTCCAATGCCTTTTGGTGGATTACGCCTTCATCATCGGCTAGCAAATTCACAGAGAACGCAATGTCCGGCCTTGTGATATTCGCAAGGTACATGAGCGCTCCAACTGCACTCAGATATGGGAATTCTGCTCCCAGGACTTCCTCCCCCACTTCTCTAGGTCTGTATGGGTCTTGGTCTGCTTGGAGTGACCATCCGACCATTGGAGTCTTTACAGGATATGCTTTTTCAAATCCAAACCTTTCCAACACTTTCTGCGTGTAGGTTGATTGGTGTACCAAGATTCCTCCTTGGACATGCTCAAGCTGCAAGCCTAAACAAAACTTGGTTTTACCCAAATCCTTCATTTCAAACTCAGACTTCAAGTATGAGCATGCTTCTTCAATTTCTTCATCCGTCCCAATAATGTTCAAGTCATCTACATAGACGGAGATTATACAGAATCCATTTGGGGATTGCTGTATAAACACACATGGACAATCTTCGCTGTTTGTGTAGCCTTTCTTGAAAAGAATGTCACTCAAGCGATTGTACCACATTCTTCCTGACTGGTTTAGCCCATACAGTGATTTCTCCAATTTCACACTGTACAGGTTTCTATTTGCTCCGTCTTGGTTCGGGATAGGAATTCCTTCCGGTACTTTCATGTATATCTCCGAATCCAAGTTTCCATACAAATATGCTGTGACAACATCCATTAGCTTCATTCTCAACTTCAAGTTGACTGCCATTGAGATCAAATATCTAAAGGTGATTCCTCCCATGACTGGAGAATAGGTTTCTTCATAATCAACTCCAGGACATTGAGTGAAACCTTGAGCTACGAGCCTTGCCTTGTACCTTACAACTTCGTTGTTTTCATTCCTCTTCCGAACAAAGACCCGTTTGTGACCTACAGGGTTTATATAGGGAGGTGTGCGGCATACGGGCCCAAACACCTCTCTCTTGTTCAGAGAGACTAACTCTGCAGTGATTGCCTTTTTCCATTCTTCCCAATCTAGTCTTTTCTTGCACTCTGCGAGAGATGTAGGCTCGGGATCATGATCAATAATTGAGGCAATCTTCTTTGCAAAGTATGCATCAACATTGGCTGTTGCTCTATTCAGGGATTCTCCTATTATTACAAAGTTTATGGCCATTTCTTCATAGGGTGCTTCATGCACTTCTACTTGCTCTTCACTGCTATTCCCTATCGCAGGAGCAAGTTCCTTTAGCTTTTCATCGCCTATGTGTGCGCACATATTATTTTCGGTGGCTTCCTTCAGTGGAAGATTCAAGTCTGGAATTGCCTTTCCTGTTGGCTTCTTTCGGTGCAGTCTCAACTGGCTCCCCTTCTTTCCTTGGGGCATTTTCGTGATTGGTAGTGGTAAGTCCTCTCGCCCAGTTTTCTCCAGACGTCTCCGCGTACTTTGGGTTTGAGGAGCCAAATTTTCTGTTCTTTTTCTTTGAGGCTTCTCAACAGGATGAGGGATACCTTCTATTTTCTTTGGTATTTCCACCCTCTCTGGTGCATTCCTTGCGGGTACATGCGACTTAACCACGCCCTTCAGATCACAAAAATGATCAGGCAGTTCATTTGCTAAATTATGCAAATCAATTATCTTCTGAACTTCTTGATTTGCTTCATTAGTGCGGGGGTCATGTGCGGGTATCCCAGTGGAATGCCATATGATTTCCCGGCATTTTTCATCCAAAGGTTGATTTCCTCCCCCTAATGACGGGAAACGATCCTCGTCAAAGATGCAATCAGCGAATCGGGCTGTATGCAAGTCTCCAGTCATGGGTTCCAAATACCTGATTATGGATGCACTCTCATAACCAACGTATATCCCAGACTTGCGGAGAGGGCCCATTGCAGTCCGCTGAGGGGGTGGTATAGGTGCATATACCATACACCCAAATTTTCTGAGATGGGAGATCTTCAGAATAATCCCGTGCACAAGCTGCATAGGAGAATGGATGTTGTAGGCCGAAGGTCTGAAATTTATGAGAGCTGCTGCGTGCAGGACTGCGTGTCCCCAACAAGTGTTGGGCAAGTTACAACTCTGCAAAAGCGGTCTGGCAATGAACTTAATCCTCTTTATTAGTGCTTCAGCTAGTCCATTCTGCGTATGGGCGTGCGATGAGTGCTCAACTGCTATCCCTGTTGCCGTGCAATAATCATCAAATGCCTTTGAAGTAAATTCTCCAGCATTGTCCATTCTAATGGACTTCACGCGATGATCAGGGAAAGCATTCTTAATTCTTATGATCTGCGAGATTAGCTTTGCAAAAGCATAGTTTCTCGTTGATAATAAGCATACATGCAACCATTTCGAGGAAGCATCGATGAGCACCATAAAGTACCGAAACGGCCCTAACAAGGGCTGAATCGGGCCGCAAATATCCCCCTGGATGCGTTCCAGGAATGGAGGGATTTCACTTTGCACTTTTATAACAGAGGGTCTAGTTATTAATTTCCCGGTGGCACATGCAGGGCACACAAAATCTTCTTGATTCGGGAAACTTTTAACATTAATGCCATGACCTTGTGAGTTGTTCACTATATTCCTCATCATTCTAAGATCAGGATGGCCTAATCTACCATGCCATAAAGAAAATAACTCAGAGCTTCTAAAAACAGTCTTCAAGGAAGTATACACTTCGAGTGCATGAATATTCGGGTAGTACAACCCAGATTCATATGAGGGTCATTTTTCTAATACCATTTTTCCACATACCGCGTGCTTCACAATGCACAAGTATTCTTTGCCATTTTCTTCAGTGGTTTCTACGTGAAAACCATTGGCGCGGATGTCTTTGAAGCTTAAGAGAGTGTGCGTTGATTCAGGGTACAAAAGGGCTTCTTCGATTACCAAAGTTGTACCCATAGGCAATATAATAGTGGCTCTTCCTGAGCCGATTACATATGAGTCGCTTCCTGCGATCGTACTAATCTTTCCAGCGTTCTTCGTGATCGACTGGAAGTATTTAGACTCTCTTAAGATGGTATTTGTTGTGCCACTATCAACAATGCAATCTCTTCCATTTGGGCGCTACACGATTTCTAGATAAAAGAAATATAATTTTTATCAGATAGAGGCAAAATAAACCAAATATGGCTTGCAAATGAAAGAATACTGGAATAAAGAATAAATTGCATATTTATTCATGAGAGAAGTATGCTCTTCTAGAGCTTACAATTCATTATTCAAAAGAAAATGCTAACAACCATAATCTAAAAAAATGCATTAAACAAAATCTGTAAAATATGCATTAATTTCTGCTTCTATGTCATCGGCAGAAGTTTTCTCTTCATTTGCCATAATATTGGCTGCAGCATCGATGTCCAGGCTATTCTGTGAGGATGAGACAAGTGGGGTATCTACATCCATGGCATCATCATCACCGATGTTGGCGAAGTGCGCCTCTGCGGGGGCGTTTTCCTTTGCCTTCCTCTTTGCCTGATATGCGTTGATCACTTCCTTGGATTCCCGACATATCTTCTACCAATGTCCCCAAGTGCCACACTTGAAGCACGTTTGGTTTTGCTGTCCATACGGCTTGGCGTGTGCCTTTTCTTTGTCATCCTTTTTCACTAGGGCTTTGGACTTTCCTTTGGCCTGAGTCCTCTCTTTTCCACCCTGCTTGCCCTTCTTTCTATTAATGGGCTTTCTCACCTTATAGCTATTGGCATTGACTTCTGTGCCAGTGCCTTGTCCAGGTGGCTGCGAGACATAGTTCTTGCGTAGAACATCGTCTTGCGATTCCGCAACTTGCATTACATCAATCAGTTCACTATACTCCTTGTATGCGTCCTGACGATAGCTGCGAGCACTCTGGATAGCATTTGGGTGGAAGGTAGAGAGAGTTTTCTCAATCTTCTCTTCATCAGTGATCTTCTTGCCATATAGAGAGAGATTAGTACAAATTATGTGCAAGGTAGAATTGTACTCAGCCACTGTTCTGAAGTCTGCAAACCTCAGGCGGACCCAATCTTGCTGTGCTTGGGGCAAGATGGTGTACTTGAGCTTCTCGAACCGCTTCTGAAGTGCAGTCCAAAGCTCAAGTGCACTCTCCTCAGCCATGTATTCGTTCTTCAAAGTGGCTGAGAGGTGGTGCCTGAGAAAATGCAAGGCTTGATCGTTCTACTCGGCGGTAGGTTTCGCGTCCTGCGAGGACCCTAGACCAATCACGGCGCGGAGCTTCTTGCCCCCAAGAACGATCTTCACGTCCGATGCCCAAGTGAGATAGTTCTGGCCGTGCGGGGCCAGTTCTTCAAACTCACGATTCACGATGCCAGACATCTGCATGATTTCAAAATTTCGATTTAGATTATTGCGTGTAATCTGATAGAAAATGGTTGCAAAAACATAAAGTGCAGAAAATTAAATTGCTATGCATTGCAGTATACAGAATAAAGCAATGAATTCAAAAATCATAAAATATATTCATAAAATAGAGAAATAAAGCTAGAAAAATTAAAAACAGAGCCAAAAAATCTTCTAGATTTTCTGGCAATTTTTCAAAATTTTCTGCTATTTTTTCTTTTTCTTTCCCTTTTCTTTCTTTTTCTTTTTCTTTTCTTTTCTTTTTCTTTCCTTCCAGCCGAATCGGCACGCTGGGCCTCCTTTTTTCCGGCCCAAGATCACGCGCGACTAGGGTTTCCCCTAGCTGCCGCCGCCACTTCCTTTTTTTTCTTTTTCTTCCGCGCGCCCCTTTTCTTCTCCCGTGCGCACTCCTCTTCCTCCCCCGTGCGCTCCCCCTTTGCGCGCCGCCTCCCTTCCCCTTGCTCACCGCCTCCCTTCCCCTTTCTCGCCGCCGGTTCTTCCATGCGAGGCGACGTGCGGCTTCGAGCTGGGGCCGGTGGCCGGCTCCCTCGGCGCGCGTCCCCGGCGAGGCGAGGCACTGGCGTGGCCAATGCGAGCGAGGCGCGGTGCGTCCGGCGGCAACCGTCTTTGGGCCGACCAGCAACGACGATCTTTGCATGTCGGGGTCGTACGGCGCGGTTGTGGCAGCGGCGGCGGCGACGGGGGCGAGATGGCGAGGCGGCAAGCAGCGCCGCATCTTGTATGAGCCGAGGCTGCGGCCGGGCGCTTCGCGCTGTGGCGCGGAAGCCAAAGCTGCGGTAGGCTTCTAGTCGGCCGTCGGCGGCAGCAGACGAGGCCGGAGGTTGGAGGCGGCGGAGGCTGCGAGCCGGGCCGCAAGGCGTCGGGCGCAGACGAGGCCGGATGGCGGCGGGCCGGGCGCCGGAGGGCACGACTTCATGCCGGAGGCTGGGGCTCGCGCCGCCAAGCCGGAGGCGATGGCGGTGGCTGCGAGCCAGCCGCAAGGCCGGCGCAGACGAGGCCGGAGGTCGGAGGAGGCGGAGGGCTGCGAGCGGGGGCCGTCGTCGGTGTAGACGAGGTGGATGGCGGCGGGCGGCGCCGGAGGGGCACGACTTCATGACGGAGGTTGGGGCTACGCTGGCCAAGCCGGAGGCGGCGGCGAGGCTCTGAGCCGAGTCGTGCCTCGGACGCAGACGAGGCCGGATGGCGGTGGGCGGGCGCCGGGAGGGGCACGGCTTCATGCCGAGGCTAGGGCTATGCGCGGGCCAAGCCGGAGGCGGCGGCAGCGGCGCTTTTGAGGCCGGGGCGACGCTGCGGCGACTTCATGTCGTGCGCGCGAACCAAAAACCGATAGCCATGTTTCCTCCTTTATTTTTCTTTTCTGTGATAAACAGTATTGTAGCTTCGTGCTGTACTGAGTTGCTTCGAGCGTTCTTCTAGTAGCTTCATGCCACGTAGGATAGATGCATGCATAGAAAAAGAACCGATTAGATTCAATCGTCGAATTCTCACCTTTCTCACCTTTCAATTCTGATCTTCGGTAGAGCTTCGTGTTGATAACGTGTTAAGGAACCTCGCTATCGAATAGTCCGGGATTCCCGAACGGACTTTAATTGGAGAACAGAAGAGAGAGACATGTATATGGAGAGCGACGACGGAATTCTTTATTGCTTTCTGATTGCATGTACATAGGGGGGACCCCCTCCTCCTTATATAGCGCTCACCTAGGGTTTCGGCTAAGGGACCATTGTGGGCTTTTCATTAGGCCACGTGGTTTCCCAACAGCTAGTACTGCCAGTAATATATGTAGGGATCTAACTCAATTTTATTTTGTTTTTTATTCCTAATTAATTTTAATTTTCATTGTTTTTTATTTAATTTGTATATTAGTTTTATATTAAAATTCATATACAAATTCAACTGCTAATTTTTATTCTAAATTACATCTAATTATAGGTTTAATTTTTTATTGTTTTATCATTTATTAAATTTGCAATTGGGAATTCAAAAAAATATTTATATTCTTTTATCATTTATTAAATTTGAACGCCGTGGATTCGAAAACCGTTTATGATGTGTCCTTATTATCAATAGCACATGTAGTAGTGTGGGAAGACAATTTGATTGAGGTGTAAACTGTTATTTGCATGAAATATATATATAAACCATGTTCACATCATATTTGTAAAACTATTATCTGCAGAAAAAAATGTAGATAGTTTGTTCTGATATGTAGATGTAGCTTATGTTGGTTAGTCTATACCCCTTTATAATGCACATAAGCAATTTTTGCTACGTCCACCCTAAATAATGCACTTCACTAGAGATGGCCTAACGTTCGTGCACCCAACAAAATATCCTCCGAAACTTGCATTCATCAAAATGAACATCTCAGATCTTTCCTCAGCTTTACTCACCCACATCCGATGGCCATTATTTATTGTGTCTAATCATCCCTGTAGCACACAACAGACCTCCCCCACCTACATATTTGGAAGGAGAGCGAATCAATAAAGGAAATAAATAAGGAGGATCCGCATGCAAGGAAACCAGACTTGAATTTTTTACTGGCCAAAATTGTACGTACTACATATTTGGAAGGAGGGCGAATCAAACAAGGAAATAATAGGGAGGATCCGCATGCAAGGAAACAAGACTTGAATTTTTTATTGTCCTGGCATTGTGATCGTATTTGTTTTCTGAATATGACTCTTCTCGAGATTTTTTTACGGATCTAGCCCCATAGAGACTAATTTTAGCGCACGGAGAGCGCTGAATTTTTGTTTTCATTTTTATCTAAGGAACCAATGGTCTGTGAGTGCTGCTTAATTTTTTTCAATTTTTTCTCGCGGAACCAGCGGCCGGCGAGCTGTGTTTAATTTTTATCTTTTTTTTCCTTGCGGATCCAACGGTCGGCGAGCGCAGTTTATTTTTCCATATTTTTCCGAATTCATACCTGTGGCCCACAACAAACCTTCCCTCACCTCCAGCATCAATAAGGAAAAGGAAATAAACGTCCTGGAATCAAGAAAAAGGAAACAAATGTCCTGGAAAAGGAAAGGACCATACATTATGTGCTGGGAGAAGGAAACAGAGAGATGGGGCAGCGCGGCGAGAGATTGCACGCGACGGTAGGGCGGCAATGACCGAAAGAACGCAGGTCTGCAATGGCTCCACGGTCGCCATCGGTGGCTTTGCCGACGCGGCGAGGTTGCTGGTCGGCGACCTCGCGGCCGTCGTGCCTCAGCAAATTTATAATTTAATTTTTTTTTGAAAATAATTTTATTAAGTACAAAATAATCGAATGTTTTTTTGAGAATTTTTTTAGAATTTTTTAACCTAATATGCTATCTTTTCAAAAATCCTTCTATATTTAAAAAAAATGAAGGCAACCCACCTGTAACTTCTTCTAGCTGTAACCCAGACCAGAGAAGCTTCTTCTCTTCCCTCCCTCCATTAAAGCAAGAAAAAAGCTCCAAAGCTTCATCAATCCCACACCAAATCTCCTCTTTCCATCTATGGTGTTAATTCCCCAAATTTAGTGATCTATTGCCAAAATTTTCTCCCAATCTGATTTGATCCCAAATTATGGTTTCCATAAATATGCTTGTTTCGGGGCTATAAAAGTCGGTGAGCTCTCCTCCACCCCATCGCATTGCGTAAATCCCAAGTGCTCCCTCTTGTAAAGATCGTCGGATTTTGGAGGTAACCTAAGCCATCACCGTCATCTTTCCGTGAAATTCACATAACCGTGACTCCTCCCCAGTGCGGTGTCGACGATCTCGTCGCACCATGCCGACCCATCTGCGACCAAATGGCTACCCGACCTTCCCCTCCCCTTGCGTTGGCCAAGCCGGAGAGCACTGTTGTGCTCTTGTGGAAGCTACAAAAAATAATCTAAAATCAGAAAATTCTTTTTTCTTTCTCTTTCTTGATTTAAAATCTTTTGGGAGCCCGTTTTCGCCCATTCGACCTCCATTTAGTTCCGTTTTTCTTTCTAAATTCATTTAAAATTCTAAATTTCTCTTTTATTATTAAGTGTTGTATTCATACTTATCTTCTCATTTAATTGATAAACGGGTGTACTGCCGTCGTAGCGTTAGCACAGGCACTATACTAGTTGGCAAATGAGGTGATTTCACCAAAACAAAGCAACACAACGCAGACACAAAAACTGATCAAACGCAGCTCTAAAAAGAAAAGAAAAAAGTCCAAAACAAAAAATCGGCAGCATGTCGCACCACTTCCATGACTTCTGCCGTGACTCTTCCTCCTCCTCCCTCTCCGGCGATTTTACCGCCGCCACTGTCACGACCACCTCCGCACCACCGCTCCCCTCCCCCATGTCCCCAGCTCGGCGTACCACTCTCCACCGCTGACTTCTGCGCCACTGCCTACGAGCTCCTCATCGCCGCCTCCCGCGCCACCGGCGGCAAGCCCCTCATCTACATCCCCAAGTCTATGTCCACCTCCTCCTCCTCCTCCTCCACCGCCACCCATTCAACAACCTCCACATCCTCCATTTCCACCTCCTCGTCCTCCCTCCAGTGCTCGCTGACGTCGATGGCGGCCAGCAATATGAGGATGGCGCTCGGGCTCAAGTCCTCGGCGTCGTCCGATGGCGGCGAGACTGAGCTGGTACAGTTGAGGGTGATGGAGCTGGCCGACGCGAGGATCCACCACGGGCTGCTCCACATCACCACCGGCCAGGTCGGGATCTCCGCTTCTTCTTGAAATGTAGATTTATTTATATAAGATTGCTTGTTTCGGTGGTTTTTGAGTGTCAGTGGGATGTACACTTGTACAAGATCTCGGTTTCGGTTCAGTATCGATTTGCTTTTTGGGATTTGGGAGGTCATGGAATTTAGTTTTCGAAATGAGATGAAATGCATCTAAGTTTGTTTTTCTCGGGTTTAATCGTCTTTTATCAGGAGAGGGAGTGAGTTTGGGTCATCTAAGTACTCGAATGGTTGCTTAATTATGATGTTTTCTTGCTTTTATATGGGCCTGTCTGTGCTCCAATCATTAGCCGTATGTTGGTTTTGTTAGACTAAACTTGTTGAGAAGAGTCCCAGGTTTGTTTAAAGATTGAGTTTGTTTCGGGTAGTTTCAAGTCCGGAGTAATTACGGCTTGTTATTCAGTTAGTTTTCTGTCGGTTAGGCTAAGTGCCGGATTAGGAATAGTATGTTGAGTTAGGTAAGTTTTCTAGTTTAGGTAACAGAGTCCGTTTTGGTTAAGAGTTGATTTGAGAGATCTCCAAAATCATATCTGTAATCTTTTCTATATAAGAGTAATGAGAAAATAGAAAATGTTGCGGCGGCATTGCAGCACCAAAAGGATCTGACCTCCGTTATTGCGAGTTCTTTTCGTTGTTTTCTTTCTGATTGTAGTTACGGCGGAGCTCAGGCGCTCGGTGACTGAGTTGGACTTGAAGCCAATCAAGCAGAGAATCAAGAGAAGAACCAGACGCAATTTGAAGTGGGGAGATACAACAATTGGTATCATAACTGAGGCTTAGAAACCATGGAGATACCACCGGCCATAAGAAGAGGAAGCGATCTGTCAGGGAATGAAGCAGAGACAAGTTCTTTAGCAAGAACGCCATCAAGAGCTGGGACCGTGCTGATTCAATACCCGATTCTCACAGATTCCAACTACATCCTATGGGCAGTGAAGATGAAGATCATCTTGCGGTCTCTCGGTGTTTGGGCAGCAATTGAAGGAGCCTTACCTGTAGATGAAGAGAAGGATCAGGGAGCTCTGGCTGCAATTTCTCAAGCAGTGCCAGATTCTATAATGCTATCCATTGCAGAAAAGGAAATGGCAAGAGAGGCTTGGGAAGCCATCAAAGAGATGCACGTTGGAGAGGATCGAGTCAAGAAGGCGAGGGTGCAGATGCTGAAGAGGCAACTTGATCGGCTGGTAATGCAAGATTCTGAATGTATTGCCAATTTTTCTCAAAAGCTCACCGGTTTGGTGGGTGAAATACGTGCTTTGGGCACAGAGGTGAAAGATGGCGCAGTACTAGAGAAGTTGTTCAGTCCTATGCCTGACAAATTTCTTCCCATAGTCAGCACGGTCGAGCAATAGGGGGACTTGTCAAGTATGTCATTGACAGAGGCTATTGGCAGATTGCGCATATTTGAAGAAAGCATCAAAGGAAGGCATCAACGCAAGGAAGACGGAGAGCAACTGTTGCTCTCGCGGACCCAATGGGAATCTCTGTCCGAAAAAAGAAAAGAGGGGCAAAGGAAGTTCCAATGGCGGCGCGAAGAGAGGCGGAGGTTGTGGCTGGAACAGGGGTCGTGGTCGCGGCCATGTAAATGGCTAGGGTGACGATGCAGAAAGAAGGTTCAACCGAGGCAACTTCAATGGCCATGGAGACGACGCAAAAAGGAAGCCATACCGAAAGTTTGATAAAATGAAGATTAAATGCTTCAATTGTTCCGAGATGGGACATTTTGAATCAGAATGCACCAAACCAAAGAAAGAAAAGATGTATTATGTTGAGAAAGTAAGGGAGGATGAACCAGCTCTATTAATGATTGAGGCCTGCGAGATTTCTAATGTAGCAGACTCTGTGTCATAGGCTTTGACAATGTTCACTTCCGGAAACACAGGAGTAACGACGACGGGCATGGCGGGCCGGGCGAGGCCATGGATCGGTGTTAGTCACGTGAAAGCAAGCGCTGGAAAGGGCTATGGCCAGGTCGCAGATTAGCTTTGGAAAGTATTTACTAGTAGTTTGGATTGTTATGTAATCTTTCTTTCCGTATGATCTTTGCTTAGCTAAGTTTTTGGTTAGTCAAATAAACTTTTCGTCTGTGTTGATCCGAGGGGATCACGACGTGGACTGCTATTTGTACAAAGAAATATCAATGAAAAGGGCATGCTGTATAGCCGCAAAATTGTCTATGGCGGTGCCTTCCGTAGGACAAGGCCGGTAGCTCCGTTCGCTAATTCCTCCGCTGGCGTCCATCACGGCGTCGATGTCGTCCGCTGGCCGTGCGGGTCATCGACCAGGCACGCGGCTGTACAAGCAAGTTCATAACAAATTGGTATCAGATTCGGCAGATCCTTCGACCATGGAACAACCCACCATCGAGGATCGCATCGGCAAACTGGAGATGTCCATGGACGAGATGAAGACGTCTCTAGGTCTAGGACTTCGAAGCTCTCCACAGGAGACCCCGGCCAGCTGAGTCATGCACCAGAGGACACCAACCATCGCCCCGAACCGTGGCCAGATCGCCGCGATAGAATTTCCACGATCGAACCTCCGGCTTGCTGGCTTCCGGCCACCGCACGCCCAGCACGCCCGCGCGCAGTGGAGAGGGGTCGGCGCGAACGCCAACCATGGGACAATGGCGGTCACCCCCCCGGCGACGAGGGTGACCCTTTTAATCATCGTTGTTGGGCACCTCGTGCCCCCCGACTTGAGCTTCCTAGCTATGACGGAACTGAAGACCCGCTTTCATGGCTCCGCCAGTGCGAGCGCTTCTTCCGTCTACACCAGATTCCACCACACGAACATGTTGACCTCGTTGGCTTACATCTTCGTGGGGAGGCCCAGGAAGTACTTGATAATTGGATGCTTGACGCAGATTGGATTTCATGGGAAGACTTCTTCGATACCTTTCTTCAGCGTTTCACTCGTCACTCGGGCGCGGGACCATTGGGCGATCTAGTAAACCTCAAGCAGGGCACGAGCCATGTCGACGACTACGCCCGCGAGTTCCAGCGCCTTCTTGCGCGTACTTCGCACATGTCTCGGGCGGATCAAGTGGAAACCTTCACCGCGGGGCTGTCCCGGGCAATCGCGGCTGACGTATATCGGGAGCGCCCCCACGATTTGTCGGAAGCTATTTGCTTTGCCCGTGATGCGGAGGAGCGCAAGGACCTGTGGTTGGCTAAAGCTGCACAAGGACTAGCCCATCAAAGTCGAAGCCGTGCGCCTTTCAGTAGAGGCACACCATCTTCCGTGTCCGCTACAGCATCACTTCCAAGCGGTGTTTTTCCAGGAGGCGCGCCGGATGGGAACACCCGTCCTTCATTCACGTCGGCTGCAGTGATGTCTGGTGGGGTCTCTTCTGGCACCATACCTGTCGCGAGCGGCAGCAACAGAGGACCGGCTAGTATGCTCTCTAGAACGGCTTCTGCAACGCCGATTCCGACGCGAGTGCAACTAAGTGCCGGTTAGTTGGCTGAACGACGAGCCAAAGGCCTCTGTTTCCGTTGCGATGAGTTCTATTCAAGGGGGCATCGATGTAAACATATGTTTGCTATTGAAGTCTGCAATGACGACAATGAAGTTACCGATAACTTAGCGCTTGTCTAGGCCACTGCCGAAGATGGCGACACACAAGTGGAACCTTCCTTGTCCATGCTCGCTATGCTGGGGCCCAAGCCTGGAGGCACCATGCAGTTGATACTGATAATGAGGGGCTATGCTCTACGGTGCCTCATCGACAGCGGTAGCACTCACAATTTTCTCAGTAGTCATACGGCCACTCACATGGATCTGGGACAGCGTCCGGGGCCTTCGCAACAAGTCAAAGTGGCAAATGGCAGTCAGCTTCCTTGTCTAGGGAGCGCACCAAATGAGGTCTTCACCATTGATACGTATTCATTCACCACATCCTTCCTTGTCATTCCTCTGGATGGATTCGATGTGATTCTCAGGGTGCAATGGCTTCAGACACTGGGAAATATCCACTGGAATTTTGTCACCCTGACAATGTCCTTTATGCTTACCGGCAAGCCAGTGATACTCCACGGCATTACTTCTTGTAAGAGCTCACATCTTTTGACTCTTCAGGGCGATCAACATTTTACCGACTGGCTCACAGATTTTTAGGACATCTTTGCCGAGCCGCAAGGCTTACCTCCTGACCGTGCATGTAATCACCGTATATGCCTTTAGGAGGGTACGGACCTGGTGGTGGTACGGCCATATCGGTATCCATATCGTCAGAAGGACGAAATTGAGCGTCAGTGTTCCTCTATGCTTGCCCAGGGTATTATCAGGCACAGCCGTTCTCCTTTTTCATCACCAGTTTTGTTGGTTCGCAAAAGTGATGGCTCCTGGCGATTTTGCGTCAACTACCGAGAGCTCAATGCACGGACCATCAAAGACAAATTTCCAATCCCAGTCGTCGAAGAATTACTTGATGAACTGCACGGTGCCAAGTTCTTCTCCAAGCTTGACCTTTGGTCGGGATATCACCAGTTGCGCATGCATGAGAACGACGTCAAAAAAACAGCATTCCGGACTCATCACGAACATTATGAGTTTCTTGTTATGCCATTTGGTCTCTCCAACGCACCATCAACATTCTAGTCGCTTATGAATGACGTCTTACATGACTTTCTCCGTAAATTTGTTCTCGTATTTTTTGATGACATTCTTATCTACAGCCGTTCGGCGAAAGAGCATCACACACATGTGCGAGTGATCCTGGAACAATTGCACCTCCATAAGTTATACTTAAAGAAGTCCAAGTGTGTATTTGGCCAACGTCATCTCGCCTACTTGGGGCATATTATTTCAGATGAAGGGGTTGCGGCCGATCCTGAAAAATTACAGGCTATTTCCGCATGGGCCCAACCCTCGACAGTCACAGCTCTGAGGGGCTTCTTGGGCTTAACATGATACTATCGGTGTTTCATCCACAAATACACCGATATTGCCGAACCCTTGATGGCTATGCTTCGGCGGAACAATTTCCAGTGGACACCTGAGGCAGCACAGGCTTTCCACTGCCTCAAAACTGCTCTCACTTCGGCACCAGTACTCAGTTTACCAGATTTTTTGGCTCCATTTATTATTGAATGTGATGCATCCGGACACGATATTGGGGCCGTTCTTCAATAGGAAGGCCATCCGATCGCATTCTTCAGCCGCAAATTGGCGGATCGCCATATGAAATTGGCAGCTTATGAAAGGGAGCTCATTGGATTGTCCAAGATTGTTCGACATTGGCGACCTTATTTATGGGGTAGCACCTTCGTGGTTCGCACGGATCACGCCAGCTTGAAATTTTTGTTAGAACAAACACTCATCACACCACCACAGCAGCATTGGCTTAGCAAGCTCATGGGGTTTGATTTTCAGGTTGAGTACAAGCCCAGGAAGAACAATCAAGCAGCTGATGCCTTGTCCCGGATTGATGACACCGCGCTGACTTGTGCCGCAATATCCAGCCCTCAGCTTCTGGTGGCAGAAAAGTGGCGGGATCACCTTCGCTCGGACCATGAAATCATCCAAAGCTGCGCCCAGTTGCCGTCATCGCCAGCAAACACAGAGCTATGGCGACCTCTTCAACAGGGTGCAGTCCGACAGGAATCCGCCCCTATGACCGAAGGGCCAGATTGGCAGGTTTCTGACGGTCTCCTCTACCGCAATAATCGCCTTGTTATTCCGGCTAATTCTCCACTTATTCCAGAAATTGTTGGTGGCAGTCCATGACTTGACGCACGAAGGCATCCAAAAGACTCTCCATCGGCTGCGTCAAACTTATTTTTGGCCCCATCAGCACCGGGCGGTGGCGGACTACATTGCGCGTTGCAGTATTTGCCAGCGCAACAAAGCGAGTACTCTGTCTCCAGTAGGCCTTCTACAGCCGCTTCCTATTCCACATCAGATATGGGCCGATCTTTCTATCCAGTAGGCCTTCTACAGCCGCTTCCTATTCCACATCAGATATGGGCCGATCTTTCTATGGACTTCATCACCTTCCAAAATCTCAAGGGAAAACATCAATTCTGGTGGTGGTCGACAGACTGTCCAAATATGCACACTTTATGCCTCTTACAAAGCCTTCATCTGCTTCGGTGGTGGCTCAACTCTTCTTTGACACTGTCGTCTGTTTGCATGGCATGCCAGAGTCCATTGTCTCCGACCGCGACCCGATATTCACCAGTGCATTTTGGCAAGACCTTTTCAAGCGAGTGGCACCACTCTACTCCTGTCGACGGCATACCACCCACAAACAGATGTGCGGACGGAAGCGGTAAACAAAACAGTGGAGATGTATCTTCGTTGTTTGACAACAGATCACCCGACTACATGGGTCAAGTGGCTTTCTTGGGCGGAATTTTGCTATAATTCTTCCTTCCACACAGCTCATTGCATGACACCGTTTGAACTGGTATATGGGAGACCGCCACCGCCTCTCATTCCTTATAATCAAGGCGCCACTATCATCCATACAGTTGATTGCCAATTGACTGATCGTGACGCTCTTCTCCATTGTGCCCGTCAACATCTTCGTCACGCACAAAATCGTATGAAACAATATTATGACAACCACCATCGCGATGTTTCCTTGGCGGTTGGTGATTGGGTTTGGTTACGTCTGCAACAGCATCGTCAGTCTTCCGTTCGGGCGGCTGCCGATCACAATTTATCGCCGCGGTATTTTGGTCCTTATCAGATTGTGGAGAGAATTGGTCAGGTTGCATACCGCCTTCACCTTCCAACCGAAGCCCGACTTCATGACATCTTTCATGTTTCTCTCCTCAAGCAGTACAAAGGCGAGCCTCCTGCGGCCACACCAACGCTACCCCCGGATGTTGTGTCCACTCCAGAGCCCGACCATCCGGAACCACATCAAGCGTTGGCACAACATTTTCTCAAGGGCAGGCGACAGTTGTTGATTCATTGGAAAGGCGAGTCTGAAGATGAGGCAACATGGGTTGATGCTACTGTGTTGCGTCGGTCTTACCCTACCTTCCAGCTTGCGGACAAGCTTGGATCGGGAGGGGGGTAATGTCATAGGCTTTGACAATGTTTACTTCCGGAAACACAGGAGTAACGATGACGGGCATGGCGGGCCAGGCGAGGCCATGGATCGGCGTTAGTCACGTGAAAGCTGGCGCTGGAAAGGGCTACGGCCAGGTTGCAGATTAGCTTTGGAAAGTATTTACTAGTAGTTTGGATTGTTATGTAATCTTTCTTTCCGTATGATCTTTGCTTAGCTAAGTTTTTGGTTAGTCAAATAAACTTTCCATCTGTGTTGATCCGAGGGGATCACGACGTGGACTGCTATTTGTACAGAGAAATATCAATGAAAAGGGCATGCTGTATTGCCGCAAAATTGTCTATGGCGGTGCCTTCCGTAGAACAAGGCGAGTAGCTCCGTTCGCTAATTCCTCCGCTGGCGTCCATCACGGTGTCGACATCGTTCGCTGGCCGTGCGGGTCATCGACGAGGCACGCGGCTGTACAACCAAGTTCATAACACTCTGAAACTGAGTTTGTTATGCTTAATGAAGAGCTTCTTAAACCCAATCTGGGACATGAAGGTGTAGAGCAGGACTCTAAAGACGTATGGTATCTAGACACGGGGGCTAGTAACCATATGACAGGATGTAATAATGTATTCACAAATTTGGATAATTCTGTGATAGGTTCAGTGAAGTTTGGCGATGGTTCAATTGTTGACATCCAAGGGCAAGGCTCAGTACATATCAAGGGTTTACTTAATGAACATAAGGTTCTCACTGGAGTATATTATATTCCTCGGCTGCGAAGTAACGTGATCAGTGTGGGACAACTTGATTCATCCGGTTGCAAGATAGTGATCGGAAGTGGATGGTTAAGTATATTTGATCAAGAGGGTAAGCTGCTGATCAAGGCAAAGAGGTCCTGGAATCATCTTTACTCTTTTCATCTGAACCGCACAGATCCAGTATGTCTTTTGGCAAGGTATGATCAAAAGGAGTGGTTGTGGCATGCTAGGTATGGGCATATCAATTTCAGAACTTTGAAAGATTTGTCTTAGAAGGATATGGTAGAAGGTATGCCATACTTAGATCATGTAGAACAGCTTTGTGAAGCTTGTTTAATGGGAAAGCAAAGGTGCAATCCATTCCCACAAAAGTATCTGTACCGAGCTCAGAAGCCACTAGAACTTGTTCATGCCGATTTATGTGGACCAATAAGTCCACCAACACTAGCAGGAAATAGGTGCTTCTTGCTCATGGTAGATGACTATTCACGATTTATGTGGATATTGTTAATGAAGACTAAAGATGAGGCTCTGTCTGGCTTCAAGAAGATCAAGACGTTTGTTGAAGTTAAAGTGGACAGAAAAATCAAGGCGCTTCGCACTGATCGTGGGGTGAATTTGTCTCACATGAATTCGATGATTTCAGTGCACAGCATGGGGTGAGAAGACTCCTTACTATGCCATATTCTCTGCAGCAAAACGGAGTGGCTGAATGTCGAAATCAAACAATTGTGGGTATAGCTAGATGTCTTTTGAAGAACAAGGGCATGCCTAGCTGTTTCTGGGGAGAAGCTATAGCTACTGCAGTATATTTGCTGAACTAATCTCAAACACAAAGTGTGGAGGCAAGAACACCATATGAGATGTGGTAGGAAAGAAAGCTGAGGGTTCAGCATCTTCGTGTTTTTGGGTGTGTTGCTCCATTAAAGTAACAACACCACATATTAAAAAGCTTGAATATAGGAGTAAAAAGGTTGTATTCGTCGGCTATGAAACTGGCTCTAAGGCCTATCGCTTTTACAATCCAGAGACTAGAAAACTTTTAGTTAGCCGTGATGTATTTTTTGATGAAGAAGGGCAGTGGAATTGGGCTGCAGAAACCGGAGTTGTTTAAGACAGGACAAGAAACGTATTTGAAGTTGATGCGGATCTTATTTCTGTTGAAAGTCCAGGTATACAGACTCTAGAAGATCAAGAAAATATTGCAGGTTTGTCACATGAAGAACATGATGGTCAGTCGGGTGGAGTTGTCGGGGCAGATTCATCCACTCTAGGGATGCCTGTAGCACCTGATTCTCCTGATACAGGAACTTCTGAACACTCACAAGATCCGTCTTCATCAACTCCAACAACTCCGAGCTCGGCGACAACGTCTTCTGAAGGTTCGGTCAGGTATCGATCTTTAGAAGAAATATATAATGAAACTGATGAAGTGGAGTTCCCGATAGATGACCAGTTAATGTTGTCACTAGAAGAGCCATCAAATGAATTAGAAGCTATGAAGGAACCCTATTGGAGGAAGGCTATGGAAGAAGAATTGAGTTCCATACAGAAGAATGATACATGGGAGTTGATGCCATTGCCTAAAGATCAAAATGCAATAGGTTTGAAATGGGTTTACAAAGTGAAAAAGGATTCTGCAGGAAATATTGTGAAACACAAGACACGCCTTATCGCAAAAATTTATGCACAAAAACAAGGTGTGGACTTTGAGGAAGTTTTTGCTCCGGTGGCTCAACTTGAGACAATACGTTTGCTCATAGAATTGGCAGCACTTGGAAATTGGGAGGTGCATCATATGGATGTTAAATCTGCTTTCTTGAATGGGGAATTGAAGGAAGAAGTGTATGTGTCGTAACCTCCAGGCTTTGTTAATCAACGCAAACTTCAGTTGGTGTTAAAACTGAAAAAGGCAATGTATGGTCTTTGGCAAGCTCCCAGAGCATGGAATGCGAAACTGGACAAGAGCCTTGTGTCATTGGGCTTTGAAAAATGTCCATTTGAGCATGCTGTTTATATGAAGAAAAGTGCAGGTGATGTTTTACTTGTGGGAGTATATGTGGACGATCTAATAATTACTTCGTCTTCTCTTGATGTCATCACTGAATTCAAGAGACAGATGAGGAAATTATTTAGTATGAGTGACATTGGACTATTGAGTTACTACCTTGGAATAGATGTGAAACAATCGACTCAAGGTATTACATTGTGTCAAGGAGGATATGTAGCAAAAATCCTTGAGCAAGCTGGGATGAAGAACTGCAATCCGTGTCAGACTCCCATGGAGAATCGGCTAAAACTGAAAAGGCAAAGTGATGATCCTGCTGTGGATGTGACAATGTATAGGAGTATCGTGGGGAGTCTACGGTATCTGGTAAATACACGGCCGGATATTGCTTTTGCTGTTGGGTATGTTAGTCGTTTTATGGAGAAACCGACTACTCGACATTATGCTGTTGTCAAGCAAATATTAAGGTATGTGAAGGGAACCTTGGATTATGGATGCTTTTATCCAAAGGACAGCAGTGAAGCAATGAGGTTAATTGGGTATAGCGACAGTAATCATACTGGCGATATAGATGATCGGAAAAGCACCTCAGGTTCGGCATTTTTCTTGGGATCGAATTTGATCACCTGGCAGTCACAGAAGCAAAGGATTGTAGCATTATCATCTTGTGAGGCTGAATATATATTTTAGCAGCAACTGCAGCTTGTCAAGGGATATGGACTGCTCGATTGCTGGGAAGTCTATTGAAGAAGCAACCAAAAAAGTTCAAACTGAGGGTAGATAATAAAGCAGCTATCTAATTGAGCAAGAATCCAGTATACCATGAAAGAAGCAAACATATTGATACAAGGTATCATTACATTAGAGAATTTGTTGAGAGTGGAAAGGTTGAGATTTCATGTCAGGACTGAGGAGCAACTGGCTGATATATTGACAAAGGCATTGGGACGCATTAGGCATACTGAGTTACGACAGAAACTAGGACTAATTGATGTAAACATAGCACACCCAAGTTTAGGGAGGTGATATGTTAGACTAAACTTGTTGAGAAGAGTCCCAGGTTTGTTTAAAGATTGAGTTTGTTTCGGGTAGTTTCAGAGTCCAGAGTAATTACGGCTTGTTATTCAGTTAGTTTTCTGTCGGTTAGGCTAAGTGCCCGATTAGGAATAGTATGTCGAGTTAGGTAAGTTTTCTGGTTTAGGTAACAGAGTCCGTTTTGGTTCAGAGTTGATTTGGGAGATCTCCAAAATCATATCTGTAATCTTTTCTATATAAGAGTAATAAGAAAATAGAAAACGCTGCGGCAGCATTGCAGCACCAAAAGGTTCTGACTTCTGTTATTGCGAGTTCTTTTCGTTGTTTTCTTTCTGATTGTAATTCTGGGCGTAGCCTGAACGCTCGGCGACTAGGTTCAGACTTGAAGCCAATCAAGCAGAGAATCAAGAGAAGAACCAGCCGCAATTTGAAGCGGGGAGATGCAACAGGTCTGGGATTCCATTCTGCATATAAGATGAAATAAAAGAAGCATAGTTTTGTTTTGGTTTTAGTTTTTCTTTTTATGCTCTACTCACTTCCAGCGCTGAGTGAAGGTGTTCAAATGTAAATTATTGTGTTCGGCAGTTCTATATATCTCACGCGATCTATCTGAACTGTGAGGGTGCCTAGTTTTTCATTTGGATGTCTTCGTGGCTTGTATTGGCCATTCACTCCGATCACTCAAGTACTTTGCTTGAATAACATCCTATCAATCAAGTACTTTGCCTAAAAATAGCATCCTATCAATCAAGTACTTTGCCAGTTTCGAGCGACAAAGCCTAAAGGAGATGCTGACAATAAGGCATCGAATGCTCTCACTGCAATGAAATAGAATGACGTGGGACGTAAGGCAAGTATAGTATTGTTGCTGAAGGGCTAAGCTAATTATGTATAGTACTCTGCAGGGAGGAGAAAGAATGCTTTGCTTTCCTCACGACATTGCAGATAGCATTCAATGCTCTAACTGCAATTAATAAAGCGAAAAGCCTAAATTACTCTGCTTCTTTTGACTGCATGCCTGCCCTCAAGCATCATAACTAGCACGTACATACATACAATCGCTTCAATCACAACACGTTGTCCAACTCCAACCTCGCAAACCGAATCCTGAGAGCAAGGGAAGCTTGCGGGCATGGAGGTGACGGCGGTGAGCGTTGGCAAGGCCGTGCTGGATGGCGCGCTCGACTACGCCAAATCCAAGGCGGCGGAGGAGGTCGCGCTGCAGCTCGGCGTCGACCGCGACGTGGCCTACATCACGGACGAGCTGGAGATGATGCAGTCCTTCCTGATGACGGCCGACGAAGAGCGTGACCAGAACAACAAGGTGCTCACGACATGGGTGAAGCAGGTCCGTGATCTGGCCTACGACGTGGAGGACAGCCTCATGGACTTCGCTCATCCGTCGGAGTTGGAGAAGGCGTCTTCGTGGTGCATCCCCCGCAACCCGTGTCATCGACGCCGCATCGCCAAGGAGGTGAAGGAGCTGAGGGCCAGGGTGGAGGAAGTGAGCAGCAGGAACCTGCGCTACCGCCTCATCAAGGATGGCGCCGGCTCCAAGCCTGCCGCTGCAGAGGATCAAGCCAGAATTGCCAGTGCGGCAATGTTTGGCATTAACGAAGCAAGCCTTGCTACCATGGAGCAGGAAAAATCCAAGGCGGACCTCCGCCAGCTGATCACCGACAAGGAGGAGAAACGTATGGTGATTGCAGTCTGGGGAACAAGTGGTCATTTCGGTAAGGTGTCCGCCATTCAAGAGGCCTATGATGACCCAGCGGCGAAAAACAAGTTTGGATTCCGTGCTTGGGTTAGGTTGACGCATCCTTTCAATCATAAAGAGTTTCTTGAGAGCTTGGTAAGGCAGTTCTACGAAGATTCTACTGATGAACCTGGCGAGGTTCTGATGAAAATGGAAAATATGGGGCTAAGTGATTTGGTTCACGTGTTCAATGCACATGTGGGTAGCAAGAGCTTCCTGGTTGTGATTGATGACCTATCAACAATAGTGGAGTGGCGTTCCATAAAAAGGTACTTTCCTGACAAGAAGAATGGAAGCCGAATCATAGTTTCAACACAGGAGGTTGAAATTGCAAGCTTGTGCACAGAGAAACCATATCAAGTGTCAGAGCTTAAGCAGTTATCATCTGATCAAACTCTTTACCTGTTCCACAAGAAGGTAATGCGGGAAACTTGTCAATCATCTAAAACAACCATCTCTATTATTCTTTTCTTTTTTTTTCTTGATTACTCACTGTTATTTCTTGAATTGCATGTCTATGAATTAAAATTTGCTTTGTATGAATGTCCAGTTAAAATCGACATTGTATTCCATGCATGGTTACTATATTCCAAGAACACTCATATTTGAGCTAATCTTGGCAGTTAGCTAAAATATATTTAACGGATTTAAAAAATTTGTGGGTAAACAGAACCGAGACATTTTGAAAAATACCTCAAAGCATTATTAAGCATGAACAAAGCAGACTTTCAGATCCATGTTGTGTGCAACTGAAGTTGACGTGCCTACAGGAACCTTTCTATAAGGAACTAATATCAGCCTCCTTTTGTCAGTTAAGTGTATGGAAAATTTTGTCTATCAGTACCTCAGTCCCACATTTTACTCCAATTTCAATCGGAATGCTACATCGTTCAATTTCGGCAATCAGTTCTTCTTCTGGAATTTCACCAACTGCATCCTTTCCGTTACTAAATTTATCATATCTCTAATAGTTTGATCAACATTGGCATGTTTGTAAAAACTTGAGAGAATGGATGTGCGTTGTCTCTGGAAACCTCCATACCCTTTGTTTGCAGTGCTTAGATTACAATCAGACACTAACGACAACTCTCAATTTCTTTTCTGAACTGCCAGTACATAACTATTTCGGTCCTTTGATGTTAAAACTGATGATAGATAAAGTAATGTAGCTTGTTGGACGTATTACTCTAATTAAAAGTGTACACCTGAAAATCATCAATATTTCAACGACAAGCAGCTAAATGTGGATATGACAGAAATTTCTTAACGATATGCTTAAGTGCAGGTTATGCCGGCATCAGATTCTGTTGAGCCCATCTCCAACTCAAACACAGAGACTACTGGGAAGAAGTCTGCAATATCTGATGGTGAGAAAACGGATGAAGATCAAGAACAACCTAAGGGTGCAACTGCTGGAAAGAAGTTTAATCGCAGCAGGACGATGGCACTGGTTGATGAAGTGCTCACTGGACGAACAACAGAAAAATCTAAAGTGATCGAACTAATTGGTCAACCGGAGGATGAGCATGGCTGTAAGGTGATCTCGGTGTGGGGAATGGGAGGTATTGGGAAAACCACTCTCATCCGAAACGTCTACCGAAGCGAACAACTTGGTGGCTGGAAGCGTGCTTGGGCCACTGCTTTGCGCCCTTTCAACCCTGAAGTTCTCATCAGAAGCTTAGCTTTGCCACTACTGAAAAATGTTCAGAAAGATTCTACTGGACAAAGTGGAACAAAAAAGATAAACATAGCAACAATGGAACTTCGAGATTTGATTGACGAGTTAACTAAGCTTCTAAAAACACAAAAGTGCCTCATCATTCTTGATGATATATCATCCACTGCAGAATGGGATTTGGTCAAAAATTGCTTGGAAAATGCTAGACGGATCATAGTTACCACAAGGGAAAAAAATATTGCGAAACATTGTTCAAGAGAAGACAAGAACATGTACAGCCTAAGTGGTCTAAAAGATGATGCGGCACTTGACCTCTTCAAAGAGAAGGTAACTTTAAAACTACTGTTATTTCTTCCTTTTCCCGCTGACTTTATTTCATAAGCTCTTTTAAGGTGCACCACTTATCCCTTAGTGGTAAAACGAGTAGTGAAATCCTAGTCATCGATTATCCGAGATAGTTAATAGTTTTACTAAAAAAAGGTTAAACTACTGTAAACAGTCAAAGAGTTAAACATAACAAAGTAAGAAATTGAAAGTTTTCGCTAAAATTACTAGCTGATGGCTCACATAAAAAAAAGAAGGAACATCTTAAATGGCTCCAATAATGTTGCTCAAGAATAAACGACGCTTACACATACTTCATTTATCATTAGTACATTTGATATACGTGTACATTGGAGTAGTATATACTATTGCATTAGTACATTTCATTCTACATTTCTTTTTGCAATTTATCTTGCAAGGACATTTCACTCCTAATTGGCATTTGGTATTTTACAAACATGAATTAGTTAAGATTAACCTCCATGAAGTAAAATAATAATTTCCACTTTGTATTTCAATTTGCCATGTAAAATTCTATTATAACTGGAAATTAAAAATAGACATATTTTTTATTGTCAGAATATTAAAAATTCCAATATCATATTCAAAATTCTACTGCATAATATAATGTATATTATATGTTGAAATCTCCACTTTAATTGTCCAGATCCCCACCCGGGCATGGAATACCCGAGAGCCTCGTGTGTATATCATACTAGTCCCATGATCAGTGACTAGTACACACATTGATAATGTTGTTATGATATCCATACTCAACAATACCATAGATAAAAGAAAACATAGGTTTTATATACAAAAGGTACATTATTGTTACAACAAGAGGGACATTGGCCGAATGGAAAGAACATTAGTAAAACATAGCGAAAAAGTAGTAAAACTGAAGTCCAATAGTATGACTCAATCCAAAAATCCACAGGCAACCGACTAGATTAAGCCCAAGAAAAGATCGTCATCATATTTCCCTAAACATGTGGTAAAGTATTAATCATCGGGGGTGGCGATTTCTCCATCCTTTGAGTATCAACAAGGGTGATTACATTTGTACTCAGCAAGATTTATAGTGTGTCACAATTATAAGTATATACATGCATGGCTATGTCAAAGGAATGACTATCCTACCTTGCTCTCAAATTTTGCATAAAGAGAGATTTACTTAACAAAAACAAGTTGTAGATTACAAACGGAATTTATAAAGAGCAGTTGCCAAGTACGTGAATAACAAGTAGGTAACATAAATATGAGCAAATCATAATCCTCAATGATTGGGATTAATGATCTATTCCCAACCATACACCTAGGATAACATTGCTACCCACAAATTTTCCAATTCAAATCCTTGCTTAGAATTCAAAACTAACTAGTGTCAATACACCAAGTCTCTCATGACCGTGAGCATGACTTCTAAAAAAGATTTACACTCTATAGAGTCATACAGCTTTACCCACAAGAGATGATCAACTCATATTGTCGGCCATTACATGCTTTCTTTAGCATATGCCTGAGAGATCATAACAAAACCGTTACATCACTAGACCAACTTTGCACCTGCCAAGTGATGTTTGACCCTCGCTATGGTGGTGGAAATAAAAATTCTTAAACATATAGTACCAATGACAGTCCATCCCTATCATAACCATTTCCCCCATAGCAAAGCATACACCGTTGTATCGACAAGCTTTAGCCCCAACACCTCGATGAGGTAACCCCTTTGAGCAAACCTATCTGGAATGCCCGTACTACTTTGGCCTTCCAATGTGTAAAGCTAGTCCTAGACAACTTAGTAGGTCAGAGCTACTCCATAAATAGCACTTGTGGTTGCACGGATATCTTGGATTATACAACACTACGTTTGGCCCTTAATCGACCAAGGCGAGAACTCCCCTTACGCTACGTGCAAATCCATCCCTCGCACTTCACAGATTATATCAATAACTCGCTAGTGTTAAAAGTTAGTTTTTAGTTTTGATTTTATACCAAAATAATAGAGGTAGCCCTTCTGGTTCATCATGTCAAAATTCTCATTTCCAAACAAATGTTTCAACTATCTATTTGTTCTTCATAATACTAAACCATAGCTAAGCATAAGTATGTACAATCGAGTATACCCAATGTTGACACCAAATATTGTCTAACAATATCTTATGGATTTCAATAGTGATATTATCTATTTATCAGGAAAGTTTCATGCAACAAGTAGAACTATCTATTGATACCCACAATATAGCCATTTTATAGAAAGTACAAGCATGATACATAAATTGGTAAAGCAACATATATTATGTGAAATAATAGGATCAGTATGGTCAAAGGAGGTGCTTGCCTTGCTCATTAAATTCTTAGGTTTGCTCTGGTTCGACGATGAGGGTTTCCGAGATGTCGGTGTCTACACGCATAATATCTTAAATCAAAAATAAGAATGAAACGAATACATATAGAGACCAAATACAAATACTTTTATTGATTCAGAAAGATCATGATTTTAGAAAATAAGAAATTGGTTTTTTAGAAAATTAGAAACTGGCTTCACTCAATTTGGAGTTTATGTGCAAAAGTTATAAGCATTTGAATTTAAATAGGCTGGAATATCCCAAAAAGAAAAGGGGGGTGATGTCGAATGCGTATTCTTAGAGATAACGTCTTCCAACAAAGAAGTTGTACTCTCTATTGGTTTGAAAGTGCATTTCACAAATAAGGAAAATGATTTTTCTTTTAGTGAGGCTAACAGGTGGGGCCTACGCGTCAAGATTTTATTATTTTATGAAAAGGATTGACAGGAGGGGTGCACATATCAATGATTCATTTCTAAATACTGGTTTGAATTATTACTGGTTTGAATTATAAACTAAGTCATTATTCGTAAAAGGGCCCACATGTCACAGACTCATATGTTTTAAACCAGATTAATTAAATTAACTTGATCCTAATAGCACCCTAACAAGTAGGGCCCACTTGTCAAAAAGGCAAAAAAAGGAAAGAAGCTAAGTGACATGGTCGAGCTCACTCCTAAGCTCGCCGATAGCGAGGCAGCAGTGAAAAGGCATGGGCAAGGCCAAAAACTGAAGGAGGAAGTCACAACGAAGCTCTAGGAAGTGACGGTGGCTGGAGACGTGGATGGAGGCGCTGGCGTTGAGCGGTGAAGGCCTTGAGTCAGTGAAGGACTAGGCAAAAGAGAGAGAAACAAGGGGATTGGGTCTTCATGCTAGCTAGCTGTCGGGACCCGAATATGCAAATCCGGACCCTCTGTGTATTCAGCACTAGTCTAGGATCACGCTAGTGCACACAGTCTCAACATAGATGAAATATCACAATCATACACAGCGGAATAATAAATAAAGCATTCATCTATTAATATAGAACTATTGAACGACCTTAAGGTCAAACTTACACTTGTGAGACCTTGGTGGCTTCAACTCAAAATAAATAAACAGCAGCAGAATGAAGAACGTCGACGAATCCTATCAATATGCCACAGGCAACTGACAAGGTTCAACTCCTAGATATTCGCCTCCTCGTGGAACTTCTCCTCCTTCGAAGTTGTAGTCTTCTCCTCAACTGATGATTTTGTGTGTTGCAAGGGGTGAGTACATAAAGCACTCAACAAGTTGTGCACAGAATGCAAGTCTAGTATTCTATATGCATGGCTTAGTACAAAGGTATGGCTATCATGGCTATTTTGCAGTAAAGCAGCATTTATAAAAGAATACAGTAAATAGATTGAAATTGCAGTAAAACAAATAATAATAATAGATAGATTCAACATTTGACAAGTAAACCAAGTTTCCAATCCTAAGTCAATTTTTACTTTCCATGGCATCCTGCCATCCCAATAAGTTTTCTTTAATAAAAGTCTAACCCTTAACTGTAATTCCTGAGCATTGCTCAATACCACGAGCATGGCTATTCGAATAGATTTTACACTCTGTAGAGGTTATGCACTTTACCCACACGACATGATAGTCCTTTGTTGCCAAGCTATTAGCACACTTCCTTTGGTGTGCCGGCAGGATAATCATGACAAAGCCTTTACAATGCTCTATCTAGACCCTGTACTGCTCGCTGAGGTTTTAACACGGAAGGGACTGGTTACCACACTCCGGGCCCCCTCTTGCGCCATATGAGTCTACCCATACACCCGGAACTCACTATACACCACAAGCAGAACCGAAATCTAGACATCACAAATTAGTCGGCCAGGCTGTCCCATTCCAGACATGTGGTTGCAAGTAAGACTCAGTCAAAGGCTTGCAAGGTTAAGTCCTTAGGGTGACTAGGACAAGACTTCCACATTCCTCTCGCCAATCTGGCCCACCTGGCTGCCGCCCTCGCCACTTGCCCCAATCTAAATCATTACCATCCCAATTGATTACCAAGCACCACATGCTATCAACAAGTCAACCTCGTTGCGTGACATCCACTCGTCACCACAACGCAATCTCATTGTGTGACCACACATGACACACAAGTTCATAACATTGTTCCATATTCCATTAGTCAAGATTAATCAGTGATGATTCAACACATGTGATGACATGGCATGGTTAAGCAATCTACGACGGTCTAACCATCCCATGTTGATTATCAGTATTAATCAACTATTAATTAATCATCCTAGGGTGACAATTAGATCATGGCATACAATGGCAAGGCAGGGTATAGATCAATTTGGTAGATTAACTAGATCCCAATTTAATGTGAAACAGTATATATTTGAAATAACATGCAATAGGTAAAACAATATAGCATCTTTATAAACATGGGTTCAACATGATCAAAGCACAACTTGCCTGGCCCTTGCGATTTTTACTGTTCTTTATTCTTTATTTTGATTCTTGATCTTCGATCTTTAGTCTTTACCTTCTTGATCTTCAGCTCCTTAGAACAACTTCTAGTCTAACGATTAAAGAAGAAGCAAATACAAACCAACTCAAAAGATAAATCAAATAAAATCCAAATTGAGAACGGATAGAATTAGATCACAAAGACTTAGATGAATTTAGGAACTTGAATGGATTAGATCAGAGATTAGACAAAAGAGAACGAGCTTTTGGAATACACCGAAAAGGAAAAGACTGATAACTGAGAAAGGAAAAATAATATTCCAAAGAATATTTCTTCTAAAGTTATTATCTTGATTGGATAGACAATGACATATGGGCTCTCGATCTATAAACCGGGTCCATAAAGATACGTTAGTTCGCAATGAACTAAACTGATGTTCAATGCTGACTTTTGTTGACAACAAAAGAAAGATAGACTAATAGATTAGATATGGTATAAGGATATGACATATGGCCAATGGTCTATCGACCAAGTCCACGGATGACTTCTAGGTCAGTGGAAGATTAGATTTTCAAGAATAGGACATGGACAAGCGGGGTCGACATTCATGCGATTCGATCTGAGTTCAATTATTCGTCGATCAAGAGGCTTGACGATGACAAGGCAGCGAGGAAATGAAGACAATGCTAAACTCATAGGTGATGGGGTTAGATTACA
The DNA here is from genome assembly GCA_036346275.1 of Otatea glauca. Lineage (NCBI taxonomy): Eukaryota > Viridiplantae > Streptophyta > Magnoliopsida > Poales > Poaceae > Otatea > Otatea glauca. The sequence goes on along the minus strand of CM070725.1, from coordinate 29,310,164 downwards.
ATAAGGCGATAGAGAGGATGATGATATTACACTAGGGCTTTTGCGATTATGCACACATGCGAGGATAGCAAAGCAACGACATAACACTCATGCAAATATGAGATGTCGATTGTCAGAACAATGATATGGTAGCAAGGTTATGATATGGCTCAGGATTGATCTGCGAGTTGCGAGGTTTACATGACATGATGCATCGTCAACGATAGATTGGACCCAAGGTTAAGTTAGGGTTTGAGAGGAACGACTCGCGGATAGATCTACTTGGCATAGGGATATGATAGGTAGGGTTGGCTCTGTGATAAAAGATTACCAAGGGTGGCTAACCGAAACAAGATCCGATAATGAAAGGGACTAGATCGAAGACGACATGTAGATTCTAGAATATGGCATTGATGGCAACCGAAGACAAATGAACTCTAAAGATGAGAAAACCAGAGAATGATGGCCTACTGGACATGACGACACGACTAAGGCGAACTAAGATGGTTGACGGCAAAAGACGGCGCGCGGCACTGACGAAAGGCAGCGGCTAACGAATATTAAAATTTTTGGTAGATGGAAAAGCAAAGGGGAAGTGAGCGGATTTGGCGGCAACCCAATGGACAGATCACAAACTACCGATGAACGGCTGCTAAAGCTAATAGATCAAACGGTGATAACTATTAAAATAATAGATGAAACCTAACCAAATTTTTCAGAGAGCTATCTGGGACCATAAGGCACAATATGACGTGAAAGGATCGGAGTTTTACCTTCTAGATCAACAGAGAACGCACGAGGAAGTTTTCAGTTGTACGAACGCAGTCTGATCGGGGAAGATTGAATTTTCTGCAATAATCAATTAGACAAAACCTTGAGTTATGGTGAGCACTGTGTAGAGGACATTAAGATGAGTCTACAGTAAAAATTTCATGGTCAAATTCACAAAAACGAAGGAGAACGGGCGATGCCAATATTAGAGTTTGGAATGGTCGTAACTTTTGATTTGCTAGATGAAACTACACCAAATTTGGTGGAGCGGTAGATTAGACCATAAGGCACGAAATGACGTAAGAGGATTTCAGAAAAACTCACCAAAACGACAGAGAACGCGATGCCAAGATCAGCCGACGATGGCGGTGCACCGGAAGACGACGGCTACGGTTTTTAGGGTTTGGGAGGTGCTCTGGGGATTAGAGGTGCGTGGGAAGGGTCTTAGGAAACTTATATAGGCTAGGGAGTCGTGTCATACAAGGAAACACGAAGAAAAACCAGATTTGGATTGAAAACGGATCGGATCGAACACCTGGCGTGCAATGAACAGTAAACGATGACGTGGCGCATTGTGTTGCGTCGGATGTGGATCGAAGGGCTGCGGCTGAGAGGCGACGTGGCCGGCTCTGGAGCTGCCACGTGTATTTAACCCAATTTCCGAATTAAATAATTCCAACAATTAAAATAATTCATTTAGAGCAATTAAAATACCAGAAAAATTCTAAAAGTATTCTAGAAAATATTTTAAGATATTTAGAGCTCAAATAAAATATTTTTAACCAAACTGTATTTAAATGTTTGCAGAATTTAATTAAATTTATCAAAAGTCTTAATTTAAATTAATTCCAAATAAATAGTAAATGAACTCCGAAAAATCTCAAAAAATTACAAAAAATTCTTTAAAGCACAATGAACTCTAGTAAAACTAAATTTATTTTAATTAAAGTTTATATTAGTCAATTTAAATTGTTTTAGCATTAGAAAATTGTAGATTAAGCTTTATTAAAGCGAGAAAATCAGCGGGGATTTTTGGAAAGATGAACTTGAAGGACCGAGATGGCGAACAGAAGGGGGGTGAATGGTCGCAAATAAAATTTCCCCCAAAATACTCCAACAAAAACCTCGGCAAGATCGCTCAAAGGAAATCGTGAAAAACCTGAAAAACTAGACAACTATGTGTACCCCAAACTTGCATGGATAAGTACCATAAAATATGTGGGGATTTTTGAGTCACAATACTGGTTGTCTAGTGTCCAAGATAAAGAGGAATCAATCAAACTCTTGCTTTTAGAAAGGACATCAATTAAAATCACAAAAGTCACTTTCAGAAAAGCAAAAGCAGAATTTCCAGAACTTGTCCTCAATTTGCACAGGAGGTTGGTGGGATTCTGCAGCTCACAAAATTTTGAGACTTTTTCTCCCTATGAGCATTAGAGTCGTGAAGAACTCCACCAAATTTCTCCTCAAAAAGCCTTACAGAAAAACAGGAAAAATCTAAGAACACAGTCTGCTCAAGAACTTCGAGCAGAAAGTTTGGGGCTCGGTTTTCACCTCATGGCACCCAAACGGTGCAACAAGTGAACTCCAAATTTTTTCATAAATTGTATATCAGATTCACGCACCTCTTCCAACAAGAATCACTCAAAAAGGATTTTTATAGATTTTTACAAAAATCAAACACTGACTGCTGCGTGAAGAACAAGTTCTGAACATAGTTGGAACTTGAAAGAAAAGATGTTCTCTACTCAATCCAAGAGTGCAGAAAAGATGTAAAACCATATGAACACACTCAAAACATCCAAGATCAGCAGCATTTAGAAGGAGGGGAGGCAAATTCAAATTACATGAAAGTAAATTGTGAGAATGTAATTGCGGGAAAGTAAATGCTGAATTTAAATTGCGTAAAGTAAAGACATAATGTAAATGCGCAAAATAAATTCAGAGGTGGATGGATAAAACTTTCATTTCTAGAAGGAGAGATTACAAAGCCTCACTTTCATGTGGGCAAAGCTCAAAGGAGCATTCACAAACCTCAAAACCTTCAAGGGAAGGAGGCTACCCCTCCACCCCTATTTATACTACTCTTGGACCACTACCACCCTTGGATGAGTCCCTCAACCATAGAGCACTCATCTAAGGACTAGGATTAACCCACACACACAGCCATGCAAGGGCTAACCCAAAACCCACACACATACCGGGTTTTCTTGCACGGTTTTCAAAGCATGCTACCTAGACCCGCTAACCTATCAACTAGACCTCAATCCGACGGCCCTCATTGATCCACGCGGCATCTAACTAGCATCAACTCCTTTCCTTGTCTTCTTGACTTGCCCGGACTCCATCTCCGATCATCTTCCGGCGATCTCCCAACCGTCTGGACCTCCGACGCTCCTCGCCTAGTCCCGGTCATCCTTCGCCTCACCATGACCTAGCACCGTCGTCCTGCAGCCATTAAAAACAAGGAAACTCCTCACATAGCAATGCCCACAAGGATGTGCAATAAACCATCCAACTCATCACTACCGTGTCCATACGACCGGTACTGCCACTCCTGGCAAAGACAACTCAAATTGCTTCATTTTAAAAATCAATCCAAATCAAACTCAAACTTGAGCACACCTTGCTCAAATAAAGTCAAATACTCATCACAACATGGATGGACCTCCACATGGTCCTTCAGAACTAAACAAAAGATTTTTGAAAACCCAAATTTTGGGATGTTACACTAGCTGGGTTCTAGGCGAAGCTAATGCTAAGCGCGCAAGAACCAATGGTTGTTGGAGGTGAGCTGGCAGCATGAAATACGATGGCGTGGAACTGAGCTATGGTGACTACCAAAGAAACTGCTGCTTCGAGCTCAATTAAGCAGAGCAAGATAGACAGGAGCTCACTACGATCACCAGGATGTGGTTAGAGACGATGGGGGTGGTCTAGAGTGGCTGGATGACAGCGAACAATGAAGGTGGAAGGAAGCTTTGCGGTGGTAGCCAAGCACGGAGGGAGACAGCTGTAAAGGAGCTCAAAGTAAGGTTTAGTGGTACTAAAAATGACCATGTTCAAGAAAGGGGGCTTACCGAAGAGAGAGGTATCGCTCGGGCAATAGTGTTTGGATTTAGGGAAGAAGATGCGATTTCGGCACGACACTCACTACTACACAAAAGCTTATCACAGATGGTTCGTAAATCTCATCACTGACGATTTTGTGAACCGTCTATAAAAATGTGTCAGTGATAAGAAGGCACATCACAGACGATTTTCGAACCGTCAGTAAAAACTAATATCAGAGACGGTTCTATCTACGAACCGTCTGTAATGACCTTTTGTCTTAGACGATTTTATGATAGAACCGTCTCTGATGGTAAATAATCACAGATGGTTTTTAATTATAACCGTCTATGATATGAGATTATCACAGACGGTTTTTAAATAGAACCGTCTGTGATATGATTTTTTCCCCTAACTCTCTTAGCAGAACTTCCATGATTAGTATCTCATGTTCAAAATTTTATTCTCCTTAGATATTTATGCAACGAAATTTACAAGACATAATCAGTTATAGATTTTGCAATTCAATATCAAAACATCGTAGATGCATTGAGGCAACAGCTTGTTTGATGAGGAGGGTCATAAAATATGAACATTTGTAACACTTTTATCACCTTTCTTATTCTAATATTGATTGATTCCAACGCAAAATCCAATTTCATGAACAGTTCATCCTGAAAGTTCCTGCTCTGATTTATTTTTCATTCCATCCTCATCCCCGAATAAGAATACTATATGCAGCCCATTTTCACTATGATTAGAGTGAAAATGGGCTGCATATGGTATTCTCATTCGGGGATGAGGATAAAATAAAAAATAAATCGGAGAACAAAATTTCAGGACGAACTGTTCATAGAATTGGATTTTGCATTGGAATCCATCGATATTAGAATAAGAAAGGTGATGAAAGTGCTACAAATGTTCATATTTTATGACCCTCCTCATCAGACAAGCTGTTGCCTCAATGCATCTAGGATATTTTGATACTGAATTATAAAATCTGTAACTGGTTCTCTTTGAAGTTTCACAACTCCAGTACAGTGTCGATATGTTTGACAACAATAACCAATTGTTCTTCACTCATATCTCTTAATCCCTACAAATTAAAAGCGATCATGTTGTTTGTGAAAAGGGCAGTAACCACATTGAATTCAGTACTAGAAACCTTTATATTACCTCTATAAGCTCAACTTTTGCTTCTTCTAGCTCTGCATTCGTCTTGCAGTTCGTAATGATAAGTGCCGTGTTAAGAGATTCAATAGTTTGCAATTTTTCATCTCTGTCTTTCAGTTCTTGTTTCATCTCATAAATCTTGTATGTTAACTCAGACTTGCCCTTCAGTTGTTCGATCTCCACGTCAAATTTTTGTTTAGCTTCTAACAGCTTTTCCATATCATCTATTTTACCAAATTGGATTTCAATTAATTTGGATCAGAAACATATAGGAATAAAGAGAGCATGATTATATAACATGATGACTGATGCTCATCATAAGTGCTACTTGACTGATGTGCATAGTTCTTTTTAATACAAAGTCTACATAGGCTTGAGCAAAACACCATCTTGATGAAGTAAGGAACAAAATAGGTCTTCTTCACCCATCTTTTAGTGTATCTGTGAGATTTATCTACTAGGAGCAGTTATGTAAAATGTTATTACTGTATAAGCAAAAGCATAGGTTTCATAAAGCTGAAAATTCTTCAAAAAAAAAAAGACGTGGATCACACATTGTTGCTTCGGCCTTCAGTTGTTGTTATCAAAAAGAGAAACCAAAGGATTCTTACCTATAGTTCCCATCGTTAACATACGAAATTAAGGTGCTACACCAACAAAGATGAAGCACTTTCAAGGATGAAGCTTTGGAATGAACAAATTTTCTGAGCAGTAGGCTTCAACTTTAGAAAGGAGCCCAATCACTTGCCAAAGATTTCGTTACACTGTATGATACGTAACAACCATACGCTAAACATGGTGATCTCAACGAGCAAGAATTAAAAAAAATTCACTACACAACGAGCGCCATCAGCCACTTTCATGCAGTCTACATGGATGCATCTAAAGCACCCAAAATTACATAGCAAAACAATCGTGTAGAAAAGTCTGTAAAAACTCGGGCTTCCTATTTATTTTTCATGTGAAATCATGGAGCAAAACAATAGCACTAGCACAATCTTGGGTTTTTGCCCACTAATCCAGTAAAAGCTACAGTAATCCATGGCGAAAGCTATAGGATGCAGGATACGCTAAACCTTGGCCTGCAGGATGGCGTGCGAGGCAGCGATGGGGACCACTGGGAGGAGGCGCAGCTTGGGGAGACGCCGCAGGGGGAGATGCTCGCCGGGGATGCGTTGAGGCTGGGGGCGTCAGTGAGGTCGGTAGGAGATGAAGCGTCAGCTAGGGTTTTGATAGCTGAAGAGTGGTACGTAACTGAACGATCTATGTGATGGACCTATTTTATACTAAGACAGTGGTATCATAGATGGTTATATGAAATAACCGTCTATGATACTTCATGTACAGACAGTTCCAGCTAAGAATTGTCTGTGATACTTTATGTACAGACGGTTCTTAGCACATCATGTAGCTTCTGATTGTCGTGGTGTAAAACCGTCTGTGATTAGCTCTAATACAGACGGTTTTCGAAAACCGTCTGTGATGAGACGTCTTATATAGATCTTTCTGTAGTAATGACTACTCAAGGCACAAAATCAATTGATTCTTTTGAAGACGAAGGAGAATGGCGCATGGTGATGCGGGTGTCAAGGCTAGAGCTCACTGATAGAGGGTGTTGCTTTAGCGAGTCACGACAGAGTATGCGGGACGACAATGGCATTCCAGGATGCTCGACGAGGGAGAAGCGTTGCAACCAGGAAAAATGAGCTCATTAATGCATATTGAAGAAGAATAACAAGGTTAGGGAGCTTAAGTATGTGAGGAACGACAATTCTCCTTGTTGTCTTCCTCACAGCCATGCTCTAGATTGCCAGTTTTCTCGTGCACGGTAGAGGCTTGCAGGTAGCACAATGGTGGCATTTGGTAGGGTGCTCGAGGTGATGGGACCGCACGGCTAGCAGGCATGTGATGTGACCAAACAGGGCACATGGAGAAGGTTTTGCGTGCAGCCATGGCAGGTGCTCGCGGCGAAAGAAGGCTACAGATGGGCCCAGGCTATCAGCGGCGGGGAAGAGAAAAGAGTAGAGAAGGCGCACTGGTGAAAAGACGCCTTTGCTTGGGAAAAACGGAAAACAGGATGGCTTAGGAGGAATGATAGCGGCCGATGGGTCGGGTCAGCATGTTACTGGGATGAAAATGATTGACATGCTGGCCTAGGCTGTCAATGACAGGGAATAGGAGATTTGAAATTTTATTCTGTTCAGAGATTTTCCCAAATTTTTCGGCATAGTTATTGCCCCAAAAATTAAGAACCTTTTTGTGGAGGCACCTGTCATAGTACCGTTGTTTGTGTAAATTTTCCAGAATTTTAAAAGCCCTGGATTGTTTTCATAAATTCTTTTAAAGCCGTTGTTTTTTAATACAAGATGCAATGTTTGTTTTGCAAAAACAAAATAACATCCCAATTGAAAATTTCATACAAATTTTTGGAGAGGCACTTTAGATTATTTAGAACCCAAATAAAATATTTTTGAATTTTCACAGTTTTGAATTTATACTTAAAATTCAAAAACAGCCGCTACAAAATGTAAAAAGCATTTTCTGCAATGCAGAAAATTCTAGAAAAAGCCAAAAAATTCTGAAATCTCATGGTAATTGCAGGAGAATATTTTGGCAACTTAAATAATGATTTATGAGAAATTTGGGATGTTACATTAATAGAAGAAAATGAAAAGGCTAGAATTCCCACATTAACCTAAAAAAAGAAAAAAAAATCTAAGCCATCAATCCTTATGGATGGCTCCAATCTCACAATGATACGTGTCTGTGACAATAGACATGCAAGTGCATCTGTACTAGAAATAGAAATCTGGATCACATACATGGATGCATATATTGCTGCATTACTAAGGCTGTGATTGGTACAACTCCAGATCCACTAGATCCGTGGATTTGGTGGAGCTAGGTATTTTTAGCTCTATCAGATCCATGAAACTAGAGCTGTGGTTACATTAAGAGTATTTATATGGGTCAACTTGTTTACATTTTAGACTAAAAATATAAACTTAATTTACTTTATTTTAATCTATAAGTTTCAGATCTGAGGTGGAACTGGGATCTGGAGCTCTGCCAAATAGGGCCTAAAAACTGAAATATGACTCCATGAACAACAATGATTACTAGATACAATTAAGATTATGTGAACAGTGAGGAATCACAAAACAATTAGAATCCACATAAAAAAATTGTTAAGTTGTGCATAGATATATAGGAAAATGGCTCCATACTTCTGGGAGTACGTACTCCCACTCTAAGTATACCATTTAAATGATGTTGTTATACCTCTTTATCTTTTTTGTATAGTCTAATATTGATTATAAGATACGCCAAGTGAATTTCATAAAAAATTTGGTCATGGTCCACTTTTTATAGCATAATTTGTGTGTACACTCCTTTTACATACGGAGAAGGCTATATAGCAAAAATAAAGGGCTTGATGAAATATTTCTAGCCATGTCAATTTGGAGTATTTTAGAATTATTATTGAAGTATACCGAAAGTAATAAAGGGGTATAAGATGTTTGTTTAGGTGGTATGTTAGAGGTGGGAGTATGTACTCTGGGAGTCTGAAAGAGACTTCATATATATATATATATATATATATATATATATATATATATATATATATATATATATATATATATATATATATATATATATATATATATATATATATATATATATATACACATATATATATACATATATATATATACACATACATACATACATACATACATACATACATACATACATACATATATATATATATATATATATATATACCTATATATGTATATACCTATGTATGTATATACATGTATGTATATATATATTATTAAGAATTAAGAATTAAAAAGAGCGTGTTATATGCATATATAAAAATTCACCAATGTGAATTGGAAAACAATTGTTATATCCAAGTTGTGGTAGCCGAAAATATGAATCAAACCTAACTCGTGCGTTGGATTAGTGGTGACACCCATACTCCACCTAAGTATATGCTCACTACCACCAATAGTCTTGTGCATGAAGTATTTAACCGGATGGCCTGCACTCAACCATATATGAGCCATCCGATTGCACTATACACACTTAAGCGTCCGAGAGAGTTTTGATTATTTTTCGAATAACCTTATCGGGATTGAGACCAATCCTTCCGGGTGTAGCGTACGCCGGCTGCCTCAGAACCTTGTAGTCGCCAACACCCACCAAGAGGTGTGCATCGCAATAGTCAAGGAACGACGATTGCACGTGTCCACACATCAGACGATTGAGAACAATTCTGGGTAGCCAAATATGTGGCTGGCGCTAGTTCCCTAGATCAAAGCCTAGTGCCCACATATCCCGCATTCGAGATATATCATTTTACACATACACATATTTCTAAGCATTAACATAGTATGACATAAACTAGAGAACTATTACATTTACTTAATATTACAAGTTAATGACCGACCGGCCAAATATCATACATAGAAGTATATTGTAGCGGAAATAAACATAAACCAAAAGTAGGATAATGGTATGCCCATCCATAACCCAAAGACAACTGACTAGGAAGAGCCCTAGAGTCTAGCCTTGCACCAGCCCGATGATGGCACACCCTTGCTATGGTGCTGGAAATTCTGATCCGTACACTCAGTACTAACAATGGTTTACGCCCCATCGCATCCTTTCCCCCATAGCAAGGCATACACTGTTATATTGGAATGCTTTAACCCAAATACCTCAGTTAAGGGAGCACCTACGAGCGACACCGTACCCCAGTATGCCCTTACTACTTCAGCCTACCAAAATACAAGGCTAAGCCCTAGCCAATCTACTAAGCTAAGGCGATCCCATACTAACATGTGGTTGCACAATTTCACTTAGGTGATAGCGTCAAGTTCAGACCTTATTCTACTCGGGCGAGTGTCTCCTCATGTCTACGCGCGAGGTCCCTCCTCATACCTCAAGTTTAAATAATAACTCGCCTGTGTCTAAACCATAAGTTTTCAGGTTGGATTTTTATGAAATTACCCATTAACCATAACTCGGTTCCATACCTTTTAAAATTTGCTCAAGTCTGAATAAGAGTGTAACTCAACATTCAGTGTCAGAGCCAGGAAAATTTGAGAGCCTGGGCAAGTTCATAGAGGATATCGACAAACTCCTTGCCAGACTCTTCCATTGCCGCGCGCCACTTCAGGGCCTCCAACGGCATATCGTTGTGGACGCGGCGGTAGCTATCTGAGGCTGGCAACGACGCCGCCGCAGCGGGGGACATCATGAGCTGAGGGGCAGAGAGAGGAAACTTTAAGCTGAAGACATCACCAAATGCATTTGCAGTTCTTGTAGTACTTTAACATTTGCGGCTAGCCGGTTCTGTTGGAACACCCTTTGATACAATCTGTAACTGCACAACAATAATGAGCAAACTTCTCATCGTGGCCTGTATCAAATATTGCCGGAAACGACTTCGCCTAAATATTGAATACAATCGACTGAAACGCTTCTGTGATGCAGCGCCTGAAAACAAAATTCTGATCTTCGAATACAGCAACAAAGCAAACAACAAAACAGAGAAATCATTTTCGACGTGAAACTGCACTCCTTTTCTACTTTTCTATTCACTACTTATACCCAGCAATACGGAGATTGGATCATTATCCAACAGAACAAATCTGAACGAGAAACGACTTAACTGCTACCCTTACCGATACGACTGCTGTTGTTCCATCCAACAACTAAACTGACTTAAAACCGAGTGCTAGACACATTTAAATGACGTTCTAAGTAAGCATGACTAAGCATATACATAATGTATCCCGCAATCATCACCCATAGTGACATTAACTAATGTGTAAAACTAAGGTTACAACAGCGGTAAACAAGTGTCAAGGCAGAGGTGATGCATACAAATAGGAAGTATCTACCGGTACCCACAACATAGCAAGTTTAATATAAACATACATGCATGCATATATCATTTGATAAAACAATATAAACTCTGTAAAGGAGGGTGCTTACCTTGCTGATCATTGTCTGGTATGTAATCTAGATTGTAAGTGTTGTCGTCGTCAGCGAGTCCTGAACCGTCGGTGTCTACTCATTGTTCAACAAGAAGCATGCCAAATAGCAAACATCAAATTGTCATTTAGGGAAAAAAGAAATCAGATGTAAAACCGAATTGAAATCTACTAAAGGAGTTGAGGGTGCCCTTTTAGGGTTCTATAGCTATTGTTTTATGCATAACGGTCATTTTAGTCCCATGTTCGCAGTTTTTGGTTCACGTATAGCATTCGGTTGCAAGACAAATTTTGGGTTCGTCCTTAGGCACGACTCCTTGATTCTTATAGACATGTTGTTCTTATTTTTCGAATTTAAGAAGCAAAAATTATGTTTTTTTATGTGAGTTTTTACAAATTCAAGAGGCTAAAATTATTTGGATTTATAAAAGAAAAGGGGTTAGCATGAAGTGATGTGAATGTATAAAAGCATTTCTCGAGGGTCTTAGGCATAAGAGAGCTTTATTAAGACATATAAATCCTAAGCTTATGCTACTGTTACAGGGTATATTTTCGTGATTGTTCAATGTTTTGGGTTTCATTTCCAGGGTTTTGGCGACTATATGTGACACTCACTATTAGTTAACATTTTTAATATTGCTTGACCTTCCCTAAGTCATAAATATGTATAAACAGAGCATGAAACCTAAATATTTTTGTATAAACAAGGTGAATATCATTTTTAGATATCTTAGGATTTGTTTCACTGAATTTTATTTTCATTTGCACAAGTTACCAGCATTTGAATTTTTTGTATTTATTAAAATTTACCTATTTATACAATTGATACAAACTAAGTCAAAATCTAAATATTTTTATATATTTGGAGAGCTTGTTTTCTCAGGAAAATGGTAAAATTTGTTTCATCATTTTTAGATTTGATTTGTGGAAATTTTGTATAGTGCACATTTTAGCCCTAAAGCATTAAATTGAGCTCATTTACTTCACAGTTACTAAATCTAAAATATTTTTGTATATTCAGAATCTACATGAATTTACACAAATTTAGAGACTTGTTTCACTGGATTTGGAGTTTCCTAGAAAAAGTTATGAGCATTTGAATTCAGTCGGTTTCATAAATTAGCTAAAATGACAAAATAAAAGTATAGACTTTATGTGATGGTGCAAGGCTAATATTCAAATACATAAAATTTATACCCTAATTTATATGACATCCCAATCCATTTAATAATCAATCACGGAGTATTCTTATATTCATCACATAGGATCCATCTACCTTCATATAAGATATCAAGTCTAATTGCACATGCGTTGCTTAAATGGCACACCTCCATCGATTAAACAAGTGGTACAGTTTCACCAAATTTATCTTATGTGAAAAGTATCAATTTTACCCTATACATGCCACTAGAATAAACCTAATATAATTATCACTTAAATTAGGAATGATAAGTTTAACCGATGTAATATAAGAACCTAGGCCGACCATCCTTTATATGAATAGTAATTCTATCCTTCGAAAATCTTACATCCACCAAATTTATTTGAGAGGAAACTCTATAATTTTAACATGTCTGACCTACTAACCTATTTTTATGACCCCAATAATATTAGTCTTTGACAAGTAATCTATTAATTTAGCAATTCCAATAATCATCAACCGACAAATAGTATTTCGCTCCAACAGTTGAATTAATTAACCAATTTTTGTGCCACTCTAATGATATTCAACTATGACCTAATAATCTTACTAAATTAAATAATTCGACATCCATTGGCTCACAAATAACATTTTATGATCGAATTATTTATATGAAGCAAAAAGCAATAATTAGTAATACCATCAAACAATTAAGCCCTAATGAATAGCTATACCGGTCGTAAGCTATCGAACTAATTTTTACTACATGCATGCATGAATATACAATGGTCATGAATTAAATGCATCATACTCGATTAAAAGCTATGCATGTAAGAATAAAATCAACTAAGAAATTTTTTACCATAAGCACGAAAACGAAGAAATTCGTCGTAGGCAACTCTTAACCGCATACGACCGAAAATTGGGTTCATCACTGAAAATCTGGAGACACCATAATTTTCTCTTTTCTTTTCTCTTCTTTCTTTTTTCTTCTTTTTCACCTTGTTCTTTCCTCTTTCCTTTCTCGTGGCTGAGCCACACGTTTCGTGCACTACTACAAAATACTCCTTTCTTGCCGATCTATCAGTGATAACACTATCACTGCCAATTCATAATCTAGACCGGCACAAATGCTCGGCCAAAGAAGAACCAGCAGTAATAATAACTTATCACTGCCGGTTCTAAAACAAACCGGCAGTGATACTATCACTGTCGATTCCTCTTAAGAACCGACAGTGATAATAACTTATCACTGCCGGTTCGTAAGAAGAACCGGAAGTGATAATGGAGGAAGTATCACTGTCGGTTCGGAATCCAAACCGACAGTGATAATATTTTTGAAAAATCATAACTTTTTCATACGGAGTCGGATGGAGACAAAATTCATATAAATATTGTAGCTCTCGATGAGATCTACAACTTTGTAATTGACAACTTTTTTATTTAAAGTCATTTAGATGTCCAAATAATCATTGAAACTTTCGGATACGAAGGGATAAAAGTAAAATATATCTTATAGTAGTTGAGATGGTAAGGGGGGAGATCACGTGAGCATCAGGTCACAGGTTCGAATTCTAGCAACCGCACGCACGTATTTCGCACGAAAATCGCATGACTTGTGACTTTTGGATTTGCATTAGACTAACTATCACTGCCGGTTCGAATGTGAACAGATATCACTGCCGGTTTTAGAACTGGTCCAATATCCGACAGTGATGTCAGTTTAGAATCGACAGTGATCACGATTTTTATAGTAGCCGTGCCTTCTTTCTTTCTTCTCCCCTTCATCGTTCCTCTCTCTCTTCTTTCTTTTCTCCTTTCCTGGCTGCACAGCACTTCACCTCTTCTTCTCTCTCTCCCCCCCCCTCTCCAAGCCAGCCTGCCTCCTGCTACTCCCAGCCTCGCTGCACTCCTGGAGACGTGCTGCGCCGAGCAGCTTTGTCGCATGGCCGAGACGCCGACCACGCCGCGGAGCCAAGCTGCTGCTAGCCTGCACGCCACCGGCAGCTAGCCGGCCGAGGTCGAGCAGCACAGCGCGTGGCGTCGCTGCTCTCTTGCCAGCCATCTGCGCTCGGCTCTGCACCGCGCCTCCAACACGCCACCACGCGGAGCTGTGTAACGGCAGCAGCTACTGCTGCTCCTTCCCTTCCTCTCCAAACCACAAAAACGATCATGCATGCTCAAAATAATCACAAAAATGGGTTGCTCCTGCAATGGGGATCGCAATGATATAGCATGCATGAGCTGATTCTCGGTTTTTGTTTGTAATTGGAAGGAGATAATATCTAGAGAAGCTTGAGGATTTGCTGCTCTTTGTTTGCTGTCGGGTGAAGAAATTAAAGCACACGAGGAATTTAAGAAGAGGCAATGAATGAAAGGGGAGGGTTGTTGCCACGGAAAAGGAGGGATGGGTGCTGCTAGACAAGGACGAATGGCCGAATGGGGCAGATTTAATGCATGTGTTCTCTCAACTTTTCTCTTTTTGACTTTTTTTTGTTCGTCCGTTTGCTGTTACTCGGTACCGTTGGCTGGGAATATGGAATGCTGCGGAGGGATATTTGACAGTCGGTGGGTAAGGTCAGACCGCAATCCATTTTTTTTGTCTATCGGATTTTCGACCCAAAGTTTTATACATAAAACTAAATACAATATGTATCTTTAATTTTTACTGAGGCCAATTAAATTACCAAACCGGTTTTTAAAAATCGCGGTGTTACACAAGTATATAAATTTGTAAATTAGAAGTTGTAAAAACCGTGGCAAGTGTACAATATCTATTAGAAATATATAACAATCAGATAAATTAAAGTTTTAATTTGTATAAAATTGGAAAGAGAATTGAGAACCAAATTTGTCTAATGAATATTTTTCTAAGAGCAAATTTCACAAAACTACAGGTTGTATGTACAAACTATTAGAAAACTTCACAGAACTCCATTTGTGATATTTTGATATAATATATTATAGGAGAGAATATAGTCGCTCCATTTCAAAATACTTGTCAGATGTGACCAAAACTTTCTTTGCAAATTATTTGTAGAGCAAAACAGTAAATGTAGCATAACATAACATTTTCTATTTTATATCATCATTCTTAATTTCATTATTGCAATGTTTGTCTCTTTCTTTCAGTACTTCTTTAAGTGCACATCATATTACTTATAGCAGTACAGGCGTGTGAACACCTGTCAACGTATCACCCACTCAATCTATTCTTTCCGTGGAGGTTCACCAAATAAAGAATAAGAAAGTTTTCTCATTTTCTATAAGAATTGTTAGCATATCCTATATAATTTTAAGTGACTTAAAAAACCTGTCATCGACAATTTATATACACACAAATCAAATTCTTTACCTTATTTCATTTTTTTTCCAAATTATCACATTTCCATAATTTTAATTATGAATAAAATCAAACTTTATATTTCTCACTTTATATGGAATAAAAAACAATCTCTATTTTCCTTTTACCTTTATTGTTCTATTATTTCTTATTGTAATGTTTTATTTAATTTCAAATCTTAGGTTTTAATTTATAGTCATATGAAAATCAAATGGCTAGCTTTATTTTATTTTTCATTCCAAATTTATGTTAATCTTTATTGTTATTTTGTATTCAATTTCGTATATTGGTTTTTGGTTAGAATTCATATCCCAATACAACTGCTAATTTTTATTCTAAGTTTTAGTTTAGGGTTCGTATGAAAGCTAAATGGTTGATTTCCTTTTCATTTTTATTATAAATTTCTCTTATTTTTTTATTGTACTTGGTATAAACTCTTTCTTCCAATCTAAGTCATTAATTTTACTATTATTTTTATTTAGTTTTGAATATATAATATAGCTGCAAATCTTTATCTATTTTTTATTCTGAATTTAAGCTATGTATGGGTTTTAATTTGGAGTTTGTATGAAAATCAAATAGCTAATTTTCTTTTATTTTTATTCCGAATTTCCCTGATTTTTTTATTGTAGTTGGCATGACTCTTTCTTTTAATCTAAGATATTATAACCTAGGTCCACTAGATAAACTGTAAGACATTTTTCTTTACATAATAACATCCAATGACTACTATAGTTCAACTCAGTTAGGGACCACCATACTTAACATTTTATATATATACAAATCAAATTCCTTACCTTACTTTATTTTTTTCTCAAATTAGCATATTTTTGGATTTTAATTATGAATAAATAAAAAATGATACTTTTCACTTAGTATAAAATTAAAAGACAATCCCTAATTCCTTTTATTTTTATTATTCTATTATTATTGTTTTGTTATTTTTATTTAATTTTGAATTTCAGATTTTAATTTAGAGTTTGTATGAAAATCAAATGTCGAATTTTTTATTCTGAATTTATTTTACTCTTCATTATTATTTTTTATTTGATTTTTATGTTAGAATTCGTATACAAATCCAACTGCTAATTTTTATTCCAAATTTCAGCTCTGTACATGTTTAATTTTGAGTTTTTATGAAAGTTAAATGGCTGATTTCTTTTTTATTCCAAATTTTTGTTATTTTTTATTGCACTTGGTATGGACTACTTCTATTCTAAGCCATTAAATTTAGTGTTATTTTCCATTTAATTTTCAATAATAGTTTAAGTTTAGAATTGATATACAAATCCAACTGCTAATTTTTATTTCAAATTTTGGTTGTGTAATAGTTTTAATTTGGAATTCATATGAAAATAAAATGTTAATTTATTTTAATAATTTATTTCGAATTTTTATTATTTTTCATAGCACTTGGCATGGACTCTTTCTTTTAATCTAAGCCATTACGGTTAGATGTTATTGATATACAAATCTAAGTGCTATGGACGATTAGATGTTTTTCTTTAAATAATAACATCGAAGGACTACTATAATTCAACTCTAGTTAGGGTCCACTAAATTAAGAGCTAATGTTTTGTTTTTTGTGAGAATTTCTAGCCTATTTCTCTATTTTATTAGCAACTCTCCATATGCTTTTAATATATAACTAGCAGATTTACCTGTGCAACTGCGCGTCTAGATATTATGATACAGTTGTCTTTGATATACAACTCTACTTCCAATGATTGAAATACAATTGTATTTGTTATATAACTCTATTTATATATGATTAATCTGCATGTTATAATCTGGTCCTACGTACCAAAATAAGTGGTGGAGATCTTTTCTTTGATATACAGCTCTATTTCCAATGATTGAAATACAATTTGAATTTTTTATATATGATTAATCTGCACTGTTACAATCTGGCTCCACCAAAATAAGTGGTGGAGATCCTTCTCTTTTTCTTCTGATTCATGTGAGAATTTCTAGAATTTAGGATTATTGTGGGATTTTCTTGACTTAAAACGAAGAAGGTGTCTTGAATATCACCGATTGTTTTTATATATGTATAGATAGATGATATTGTCTACAAATATAGGGTGTATTTCATATTCTAATGCAAAAATTGATGTGATGTGCCCTATATACCCTTAATAAATAAATATCCATCTCAAGAGTGATTTTCTCATGTTGGATAGAGCCTTTTGATCCTAATTGAGGTTACTTTATATTGTCTACATGTATACATTGAATATAGTGCTTAGAGTTAATAATTAGGGATAGACAAGTCATTTCCTTACCTCTTTGGTCTATGTGCCAAGAGAAAATATGACCTATAAACTTAGACGGAGGGAGTGCTATTTTATATTTTCAATCTAATAGTAGTCATTCCTTAATTCTTTTACTTAGCAATGTTAAATTCAATGTTTCTTAGGTATTCAAGGATAGCAACGAAAAAATTGATTTACACCCTGACATGAAGGAGCAAGCAATACTTATCCTAAAGAAGTGTGATGGACTTCCCCTTGCAATATCGACAATAGGTGGCTTCCTAGCCACTAAGCCCAAAACTGCTATTGAATGGAAGAAGATGAATAATCGTATTAGTGCTGAATTGGAGACAAACCCAGAACTTAGGACAATAAAGACAATCCTTATGAGGAGTTACGATGGTTTACCCTATCATCTCAAGTCTAGTTTCTTATACATGTCTATATTTCCAGAAGACCACACAATTAGGCGGAAACGTTTGGTGAGACGGTGGATTGCAGAGGGTTACTCAAGGGAGATGCATGGCATGCTTGCAGAGGATGTTGGTGGCAAGTACTTTGATGAGCTTTTCGATAGGAGTATGATCCTGCCAGGAGAAGGGGTAAATCATTACACTGGGAAAATTGATTCTTGTCAACTTCATGATATCATCCGTGAAATATGCATCTCAAAGGCTAGGGAGGAAAACCTTGTTTTTACACTTCAGGAAGGATGTTGTTTGAGCAGTATAGAAGGTGCGATACGCCATCTTGCCATAAGCAGCAGCTGGAAGAGAGAAAAGGATGCGTTGGAGAGCATGCTGGACTTGTCGCATGTACGATCGTTGACCGTTTTTGGAGAGTGGAGATCGTTTTTCATCTCGGATAAGATGAGGTTCCTCCGAGTGCTTGATTTGGCAGACACGACCGGACTACGAGATCATCATCTTTATCAAATTGGAGAGCTCCTTCACCTAAAGTACCTTTCTCTACGAGGATGTGGGAGCATTTTTCACCTGCCTAATTCTTTGGGGAAGTTGAGGCACCTCCAAACATTGGATATCAGAGACACAAGGATATTCGAACTGCCAATAACGATCACCAAGCTCCAGAATCTACAGTGCGTTCTGGCAAATGTTTCGTTTGCACGTAGCACGGACGATGTTAACTTATTTAATGATGGTGTGTTTGACTGGGAAGATATCGGTGAATCACTTTGTTCACCACGTTGTTGTTGTGCTCTTTTTTCGCGTTGTGCAGAGTGTCTCCGTCCTAGCATACATGATCAACAGGTAGATGGTGATTCCCCAACCGCTACCATCAGGAAGAAAGATGGTTGCCGTTGCCGTCGTCTTCCATATATTCTTCGTACTTTGCTGTTCCACAGCCGCTTGCATCTTTGGAGGACCTGCGCCTTGTTGTCTATGTGCCATCTTTTTTGGAGACCACAACTTGTAGAGGATGGTTTGAACATGCACGACATATTCAACCTATACCGATTATATACCATATACAAAGAAGATGATGATAGGTTGTATGGTGTCAAAGTTCCGAGAGGGATTGCAAAATTAAAGGCCCTGCACACACTGGGTGTTGTCAGTGTTGCATGGGGAAATGGAATGGGCGAAGCCACTCTAAAGGAGCTTACAGAGCTTACTCAGCTGCGTAAGCTAAAAGTGGACGGCATCAACAAGAAAAACGGCAAGAAATTCTGGTCTGCCATTGCCTGTCACAGCCAACTTCAATCTTTGTCAGTGAGTGTGTACACCATGGGAGATGAGTTAGATGGTTGTTTGGGTGTGGATTTGTCGCCACCGAAATGTCTCGAGACCCTTAAGCTGTTCGGCAAGCTAGTGAAGGCTACAGAGTGGATCCATCAGCTTCAGAATCTATCCAAGCTGCAACTAGAGCAGACCGAATTGAACCAAGCTGCTGACATACATGCACTTGGGATGCTACCAAATCTTGCAGGTCTACGTCTGGGGAGGAACTCGTTTGAGGGGCATCACCTCCGCTTCCAAGGCTCCTCTTTCGCGAGCCTCATGGTGCTGGAGCTTTATAAATTACATGAACTCAGATCGGTGGAGTTTGAAGAGCACGCAATGCCTAAGCTCGAGCTGCTACAAGGCAGCAGGTGCCGGAAGGTGAAGAAAATTTCTGGGCTACAGTTCCTGACGAGTCTCAAGGAAATCCAGCTTGATCGTATCAGTGATGCATTCAAGGAAGAGGTGCGGAGGCAGCTTGAGGAGAATCATCAAAACCTTGTCACGTTGAAGCTGGGTAACTGGCGACGCTAGCTGATATTAAGGTGGCTCCTATCTCTGGATGCATGCATGTATGTTATTCTTCTCACGTAGTTCATATCTCCTCCATGTATATCCTTCATAATTCAACATGTACGCATAAATTTTGTTCGTGTCTTTTGTGCTAAGAAAGACTTTCCTGTTCATCTCTACTCTATAACTACAAAAGCCTGCCTTGTGCGTGGGCATGTGTGTTGGTACGTGAATCCAATTTCCTCTCCTGTTTGCATCAACAATTCTGATAAAACTAAGTGCAGCAATTTTCACGACCTTCTGTCCGTTCTTTTACCATAATAATGGATTACATTCTCTAGTATTTGTTTGTACTCCCAGTAATATATGTAGGGATCTGACTCAATTTGTAGGCAAACATTAAAATTCTCCCAGAGATCCACAACGCGGACACTGATATCTCGAATCGACAGTTCACCTTCAAGACTTGTTTTTGCTGGCATTAAATAAATTTTACAAGCTGCTACTTGCACGATATCTAGATGTGTGGTTCTGATCCATGCAACTACCAATATATTTTAGCCGGTCCTCGTTACTTACCCTTGATCAATCCCGACCGGCAAAGAAAAAAAATACCAGTAGAACTAGCTAGCTAGGTTCGCAATTTGGCCTTGTCACGTTGAATAGACAATAAAGTGAAAGAATTAGGAATTCAAAAAATATATATTATTTTATAATTTATTAAATTTGAACTCCAATGATACAAATAAGAAACATCATTTTTGGGGGGACACGGCCAAAACCATATTCGCACACATATTTTCTTACTACGGACTGAACAAAATTTTGACTGAGGTGTAAACTGTTATTTGTTTGACTGAGGTGTAGCCTGTTATTTACTTGAAATATATAAACCATGTTCACATCGTATTTGTAAAACTATTATTTACAGAAAAAAAATGGAGATAGTTTGTTCTCATACGTATATGTGGCTTAGGTTGGGTTCTGATATCACTACTACAGAATGGGTACATCACTATCGCTTCATCTGTGTCGGTTCTTAAGTTTTTAGGAAGAAACAATTGTGATAGATGACTTAGGAGAGGATTAATCATAATCACTATCGGTTCTCAAGTTAGAAGTGATAGTGATGTAGCACTAGGAACATTACAATCGGTTCTTATGCGAAGTGATAGTGATGTGCGATTATCATCACTATCGGTTTTCATATAAGAAGCGATAGTGATGAAGACGTCTGCACATCACTATCGGTTCTTATTTAGAAGCGATAGTGATGATATCTGACATCACTATCGCTCTCACAAAAGAACCGATAGTGATGTGCTCATCACTATCGGTTCTTTTGTGAGAAGCGATAGTGATGTCGATATCATCACTATCGCTTCTTATTTAAGAAGCGATAGTGATACAGACGCTTCATCACTATCGCTTTTATGGGAACCGATTGTGATGACTATGATAATCACTATCGCTTGTCTTGTAAGAACCGATCGTGATGTGCATGATCACATCACTATCGCTTTTATATAAGAACCGATAGTGATGTACCTCGTTAGTTATTTATACCACTCGAAGTGAACTCTTCTCTCATTATTGTTCCGGAGGAGGTTTTCCGCCGCCACCAGAAAAAATAGCTCATATTACGTGGTTGGAAGCAATACTTGGGTGAGAAAATTTGAAATCCTCAAGGGTGGGTGTTAAGAGGTAAATTTGAAGCCCTAACTTGAGGAGATTTCCCTCATTTTGCATAATTTGTGGTTTTCTTCAAAATGTGAGCATTCCTTCAAGCCCCTTTAATTTTGCACTATGTAATTTTGATATATCGCGAAGAAAGTTTAGATTGCACTGTATTGTGTATATCCTATCGATTTCACACCCTTTATTTCACAAGCATGTACACATGTATTTAATTATCTTAATTTGTAGTGCTTTGATGTTAATATGGAATTATTATTGTTGTCACTGATGAATGCTAGAGTTTAGGGTGCGGAACCTATGTCTCCGCTCGAGGATGCTTGTTTATAAATATACGAACGAAATGGCATATTTATGTTTAGCAGATCTCGAATTATCCACGTTCTTTGGATAGTTCGAGGATATGTGCTTGGGCAAGTTCTGAGTGTGTTGTACAAGCTGCAGAGTAGAGATTTGGTAGCGTCTCCTGGTATTCTCCGGATACACACCCTCTTGACCTGTTGTCGAGGCGTGTATATGGAGAATAGCGAGATCTGCCAAATTTTCTCTGAGTTGTACAACGGCTTAGGAACTTGTCGAACCACATATCCTCGAATGGGATTAGGACCAAACCTATTTAGAGATTAGGAGTCATCGTTGGTACCCTTGTATTGTTTCGTTGTAGTCAAAAGATCTGAGACTCTTGCACTATATAATTAGATTGTTTGATATCATTGTTCATGTTAAAAATGTATGTCTCTTATCTAGGAAATTGGAAGCTCTAATCCAGGAAGAATCTAGGTATCGATCGGAGTACATATTTCATATATGTTGCAGAAATTGTCATCTATTTTGCAAAGGTAATATTAACTGAAATGATGTCTCAATATTTCAAATAACTAGCTTGCTGTCACTCCAGTTTGTGCATAATTTATTGGGTGAAGTTTAATTGCAGATGAACCGTAAGGAATGGATGTATGCAAAAAGTCATGTGAGTGCTGAATTTGAGAGGGTGTTAAGGAGTTCAAAAATTGCGAAGAGGACATGGTGAGGAGGGTGTAAACTTCATATATTGTCCTTGCATTGATTGCACCAATCTGAGAAGATTTAACAACTCAGCTCAAATTGAGGACCACCTGATTCGACGTGGCTTCGTGAGGAATTACACGTGTTGTATCCATCATGGGGAGACAGGTAGTACCCTGCCGGTGCAATGAAGACACGGTGGAACCGGATGATGAGTTGCAATTTGATATGTTTGAGGAGGAGAATTTGGAGCAAATGTTGCGGGATGTGGAGGATAATTACACAGAAAGAGAGTTTGGAAAGTTTAAAAGCGATGGAAGACGATGCGAAACCACATTCACAAGGTTGCAAAGCAGATTACACTAAGTTAGGTTCGGTCCTTGCATTGTTCGAACTGAAGGCAAAACACCGTTGGACAGATACAAGTTTTAATGCACTTCTAGTTCTTCTATCGGATCTGCTTCCGGAGGGAAACGAGTTGCCAACAAGCATTTATGAAGCGAAGAAGCTACTATGTCCCATGGGAATGGAAATAGAAAGGATACATGCATGTCCAAATGATTGTATCTTGTACCGTAACGCACATCAGGAGCTGCACATTTGTCCAGTTTGCGGTGTGCCTCGGTACAAACAAAAGGAGAAGCGTAACGACAAGAAGCGTAAGAGCCGGGGCAACGAGGGTGAAGAGGTCACTAAAGGCGCACCAGCCAAGGTATTGTGGTACTTGCCCATCATTCCCCGTCTGGAAAGGTTGTTTGCAAATCCTAGAGAAGCAAAATTGTTGCGTTGGCATTATGATCTCGAAAGGAAGATGGCAAGCTGAGACACCCTGCTGATTCGGCTCAATGGAGAAACATCGATTGGAAATATGAGGAGTTTGGTGCCGAAATGAGGAACATAAGATTTAGATTGAGTACCGATGGAATGAATCCGTTTGGTAACATGAGCAGTCGTCACAGCACGTGGCCAGTTCTGTTGTGTATCTACAACCTCCCTCCTTGGTTGTGCATGAAGCGGAAGTATATCATGATGTCGTTGCTAATCTCGGGACCCAAACAGCCGGGAAATGATATTGATGTGTACCTCACTCCATTGATCGAGGATTTGGTAAAATTGTGGAATGACGGGGTCATTGTGTGGGATGCGTACAAAAGAGAGCATTTCACCCTACGGGCTATGGTATTTTGCACCATAAATGATTTCTCGGCTCTTGGTAATTTGGCGGACTCTGATCGAAAGGAGCAAAAGCATGTCCTATTTGTGAAGAGGAGACCGAGAGCCTATGGTCGCAATTCCAAGAAAACTATGTATATGGGTCACCGAGGTTTCTACCTCAAGTCATCGATACCGTAAGATGGATGACAAATTTGATGGGAAGAGGAAGTCCGTTCGGCACCACAAACCTATGAGTGGAAGGCAAGTATATTCACGTGTAGAGGATATCGATGTTCGAGATCGAAAGAGCGTAAATCTGTTCGTTCTAGGACCATTTGGAAGAAGAGGTCAATATTTTGGGACTTACCGTCTTTGGAAGGAGTTAGATGTTGGCATTGTATTGATGTTATGCACGTTGAGAAGAATGTCTCGACAATTTGGTTGGTATCTGCTGAACATACCTAGAAAGACAAAGGATGGTGTGAATGCTCGTCGCGACATGGCCTACATGGGAATCGTGCCCAGGCTTGCGGTGATAGAGGAGGATGGAAAAGGTCCAGTATATCCCACGCATGCTACACCTGTCCAAGAAGGAGAAAGAGGACCTTTGTAAATGTCTCCATGGTATTAAAGTTCCATCTGGATACTCCGCGAACATTAAGAAGCTTGTGTCCTTGGATGATTTGAAGTTGTTGGGCATGAAGTTCCATGATTGCCATGTCTTGATGACCCAAATGCTCCCAGTTGCAATAAGAAATATTCTGCCAGAGGATGTCAGGTTTGCAATCACGAAGCTGTGTTACTTCTTCAATGCGATCTCCTGCAAAGTTATTGACCCCGACGTGCTAGACAACTTGCAGAGTGAGGTGGTGCAGACTCTATGTCAGCTTGAGATGCATTTTCCACCATCGTTCTTCGATGTCATGGTCCACCTTGTTGTTCACCTCATTAGAGAGATTAAGATATGTGGACCGGCTTTCCTACGTTATATGTACCCGTTCGAGAGGTACATGGGTATATTAAAATCCTCGTGAGAAATCGGTGAAGCTCGAGGGTAGTATTGTGGAAGGTTATGTGCTGAAGAGGTTATTGAGTTCTGCGTGGACTATCTCGGGAAAAAACAAGCAATCGGTGTTCCTCTATCTCGCCATGAGGGCAGACTTGCTAGCAAAGTAACCGTTGGATCGAAACTAACGAGGCCACGTTTTGATATGTATTGCAAAGCGCATCAGCGACAGCCGTGAGAGCGCAGAAGTTGCGAGGTACATCGAGCGGCACAAGTCGATATTACGGAAGAGAATCCACAAATGGATGAGCTTTCCATCATGCGAGAACACAACGATAGATTTCTCACATGGTTCAAACAAAGGCGGAGGTCTCTGTTAGTGAGACTATCAAATGGTTGGTCGTGGACCTAGATTTAATGTCTGATACATGGCGAGGTGCGATATTAATGGGTACACCTTTTACACCGAAAGTCGGGATCTGAAGAAAGTCTTGTTCAAAACAGTGGTGTAAGCATAGATGCTTTTTCCGATGAACATCACTCGAAAGGAGGATCCTCAATGGCAATGAACTCTTACTTCGGGGTGATCGAAGAAATTTGGGAGCTCGATTATGGAATATACCAAATTCCATTGTTCCGATGTAAGTGGGTGGGACTCCTACATGGAGTGAAGGTCGACAAGAGAGGTTTTACTCTTGTAGATCTCAACAGACTCGCCTATAAAGATGACCCATTCGTACTTGCGAAACAAGCAAATTAGGTCTTCTTTGTGCGTGATCCGGCCAATCCGAGGTTGCACGTCGTCCTTCATGGCAAGCGGCGGATCGTTGGAGTCGAAAATGTCATAGATGAAGAAGAATACGACCAATTTGATGAAATACCTCCGTTTGCGGATGGGGCCTGTCTTAGTGGCGACGATGACACACATGGAAGAAATTACATGCGTGTAGATCATCAGGAAGGGTTGTATTGCAAATAAAAGGAGTACATCATTATATCAGTTGCTATGTGTTTGAAATGTTTGTATTGTACATAACTGTAGTTTCGTGTTTGCAAAGGTTACGTGTACGTATGAAACTTTTGCAAATTTTTTTCAATGGATTGTGGTATGTATCATCTACTTGAAGCAAGAAAAAGAAGGCACTCCACACCAAATTGTTTCTCGCAATTTTCAAAATACTCGGACTTCATTTGAGAAAGATTTGACTTTGAGACTCTTTGAACAAAAATCTAGCCTACAAAGTGACTTTGGGCTTCTTTTTTCAATGCTAACTCTTTTTCCGTAATCCTTTTGGAATAGTTTTGTAGTATCACAAAATGCGTTCTGCAAAATTTCAAAAATTCCAACTATGTTTGCAAAATTTATGGCCTTTTCACTCTTTGATCAGATATTTTTGCAAGTTCAGAATTCAAAGTTTGTCAGGAAAGCAAATAGTGATGTTTATTTTTTTGTGTCGGTTTTTTTCCAAAACCGATAGTAATATTATATTTTTTGTGTCGGTGTTTGTAAAAACCGATAGTAATAGAACTTTTTTGTGTCGGTTTTTAAAAAAAACCGATAGTAAATGTAGTTTTTTTGTGTCGGTTTTTTTATAAAACCGATAGTAATGTTTATCATTTGTGTCGGTTTTTTAAAAACCCGATAGTAATAATAAGTTCTTTGTGTCGGTTTTATCAAAAAACGATAGTAATACATATTTTTTTTGGTCAGGTTTGATCCAAAAACTGTAGAGATGTTTATTTTTTTGTCGGTTTTTCAAAAAACCGATAGTATTATTATCTTTTTTGTGTCGGTTTTTTAAAAAAACCAATAGTAATGTGAGTTTTTTTGTGTCAGTTTTTTTAAAAAACCAATAGTAATGTTTTAAATTTGTGTCAGTTTTTTAAAAAACCGATAGTAATATTGAGTTCTTTGTGTCGGTTTTTTCAAAAAACCGATAGTAATATATATATTTTTTGGTCAGGTTTGATCCAAAAACGGTAGTGATGTTTATTTCTTGTGTCGGTTTTCTAAAAAAACCGATAGTAATAATATATTTTTGTGTCGGTTTGTCAAAAACCGATAATAACTGAAAGTTATTGTGTCGGTTTTTTCAAAAAACGATAGTAAGATGTATTTTTTTGTGTCGGTTTTTTAAAAAAACCGATAGGAAGAAAAAAAATTTTGTGTCGATTTTCTTGGAAAACCGATAGTAATAAATAATTCTTTGTGTCGGTTTAATGAAAAAACCGATAGTAATATTATAGGTACTGGTATTTTTGTGTCGGCCCTCACTAAGCACGGACTCCACGCGCCTAACTCCCCACTCTCGTGATTCGCCCCAACTCCGCCGCCCTCGGCCTCCGCCCGAGCGCGACCCGTCGCCCATCCCTCCGCCGCGACGCCACCCACGCCGCCGCCTCCGCCCCTACTCCACCCCGCCGCCCCTCGGCTGCGCCCCTTCACCGCGCCGCCTCCACCTCGGCGCCCCTCCCCCCCCAGCCGCCGAGGCCGCCCCTGCGCCCCACGCCCCGGCCTCGCCAGGTGAGTGTTCTGCCCATGCTACAATGATTGCCAGTTTGAGCTTGTCATTGCGGTGAAGAAAAGGCGCTGCCTTGGTCGGTATCGGGGTGGTTTATTAGTTGCATTTATATTGAACTATTAGAGTTGATTTTAGAGCCATGTGACTAGGAAGTTGCAAATTTGATGTAAGTGCTCACTTTTTCGGCAAATAGAAGTGGTGATTTGATCCAAGTAGTGATACATCCATCGATTGCTTGTACTCGCTTGATGCAAGGCGATAATCGATATCATGCTTGCCATAGAGAAGCGTGAATTGCCAAATGCAAATTTGGTATGGGTGTGTGCAATGGGACATCACAAGAATGAAATAGATAACTTTGATGTAAATGGTGCAAACTGCAATAGTGTATTGGAATTGAAGTGGACTAGATTGTCAGTTGTGTGCACATTATAGTGAAATATTGACAACATGATGCTAATCTTTCGAGGTGATAATACGGCAAAAGTATCCTGCGTTCTGGCTACCTTCTTCTTTTAAAAAAAAGGACAAGGGCACTCTTTTCTTGGTATGAATTAGTTGGTTGCGGTTGTAGTTTCTTCTTTTGAGAGAGGGAGAGGGTTTAGGATGTTCGGTACATTCAACTTGTTATGAGAAAGAATTGTCGACTTAGTGGGGGGGTTCTGTTATGACCTAGTGAAATTGTGGTTAATAAGACTATTTTAATGTGAACTATTTTATCACATAGAAATCTCATCATCCTATTTCTATTATATATTCAATTGATGCGTTGCCCTCTACATTCAATTATTCATGATATACATGTTCCCTCATCCTGTTTCCATGAATGTTACGATGCTTTTTTTCATTACTTTCACATATGTGCTTCTGTACTCAGCATATGTTAAGAGTTTAGGTTGCGTAACCTACGTCTCCCGTTCGAGAGTGCTTATTTATAAATATGTCGTAATGACATATTTATAAGCAAGCGATCTCGAATTATCCACGTTTTTGGGCAGTTCGAGATATGTGGTTCTTGCAAGTTCTGGCGTTGTACAACTCACGAGTAGATTTCGTAGCGTCTCCTGGTGTTCTCCGGATGCACACCCTCTTGACCGGTTGTCGAGGCGTGTATCCGGAGAACAATGAAGATCTCACAAATTTTCTCCTGAGTTGTACAACGCTCAGAACTCTGCCAACACATATCCTCGAATGGGATTAGGACCAAACCTATGTAGAGATTAGGAGTTATCGTTCGTGCGTATTTAGAACAATGATTTATTATCAAGTTCACATAATAGCTACGAAATTTTCTCACGAACTTTTCTTGAAGATCATTCTTTCCTCTATTAATGTCTTTGCAATATACTAGAACAATGATTTATTATCAAGTTCACATAATAGCTACAATTGCTTTCTCTCATGTCAAATATTTGTCCATGGTAGATAGGAAAATTCAAAATATCGCAATTAGAGAGCATCGGCTCATCGCCGAGAAAAGTAGAAGGTGCTCCCGAGGCGTAGCCAACTTCAAGTGTCGAGCCGACCCAGTTGAAATGTCGAGGGCGAGTAAGGTGAGGAAGGCCGAGGACCGAGCAAAGGGCCACGGGAGAACGCCGCAAATTCTCCACTTCAATGCGACGGGCGTTTGCAGGTCCTCCCAAGTGTAAGGCGATACCGCTCATTCCTCGAGCAATGGTGAGGGAGAGAGTTCCCATAGCGGTTAAGGATTGGAGAAAGGAGGTCGTCGGCGGAAGAACCGGCGTGGGATGAGGTTAAGGAAAATGGATTATAGAGAGGAGGATGAAAACAATGCGGTGATGCGCGCTTGAAGAGGATGGGTGTGGCTCGAGGCGCCGGGGTCTACATGCACAGTGAATACGTCTTTGAAAGGCCGTACACCATTCGAGAGGTATCCGTTCGTGACTCCGATGTTTGGGAGGAGTTCACGAGGATCAAGAGTACGCCCGGCGAGGAGGCGAGATGAAGAAGCGTTGCTACCCGAGGTGAACACGCATGCGCACCACCTCGGTTCGAGGAGGCTCTGAAGGGAAGAAGCGAATGGGCACGACTAGCGAGGAGTGCGCTAACTCGGACAGCGATGCCTTACTCGCACATATGTGAGGAGGAGCACGTGGTCGGGTATTAGCGAGGACAAAGAAAACCGCGGACGGGCGGTGGTAGTACCAAACCCCACTACCGCGCAAGTCGTCTCCACCATCGTAAGATATCAAACTTACTACATTGCGGTGAGACCATTCCTCTCGTATTTTAGATCTAATTGTACTCGCTTCTTGCAGGAGGAGGTAAGCCAGAGGAAAGAGCAGGGGACCTTTCTTAGCCAAGGGTCAAATGACATCCTATCCACTGCGATCGGGAAGCTCGACCATAAGGGCCGGGTGCTTGCCGCAGGTCGGGCATCTGAAGAAGTCCTACTTCAAGATCTTTGCTCGAGTACCGGATCAAGAACATGGGAGGCACGTGCGGAGCGCCTGAAGGACACGCTTAGGGAGCAGCTGAGGGAGGAGATCTCGGAGGAGATGAGGGAGGAGATGAGGGTGCAGATGATGGCACGTGAGGAGGAGATGAGGGTGGAGATGATGGCACGTGAGGGCGCCTAAGGGCCGAGATGATGGCGATGATCTCAGTCGAGCGGATGCCCCGCCATCTTGTAGAGAAACACATGCCCCACCAAGTAGGCTGCGGTTCCAAAATGATAAGTCCGTCCCAGTGAAGGTAATAATTAATTTTGCCTTACTTAATGGTGTGAGGGTAACTCTTCATATGTTTTCTCTCAAGTTGCGCACTTTTTGCGGCGCCTATCAAGTGCCACTCACCTTGACGGAAGACGGATTTCTGTTGAAGTCGCTGCGCGGGTTGCATTTCCATGCAAGGAGACCGACACGGTGCATGGTCGGCCTTTGGGGAAGGGCTACATGAGGTCGGGTGGACTACGTCCACGAAGCCTTCTTATCACATGTGCTCGAGTTCCCCTAACGAAGACATCACCACTCTCGGGCCAGCGGATGTCGTTCATCAAGTGGCCCACGATAGGCGTCGTCTTGCTCAAGGTAAACATCCCTCACGTCTTCGTACCATTCCGGTAGTATTGCAACAAGTTACTTAATTATCGCGTGCTTTGTAGGTTCCTACCGCACTGCTACTGCTCTCTACGATCAGGTGAGCCCCGCACAAAGTGCTGAGTGGTGCATAAAAGGACTAGCACGACAACCACGAGAACCACCGAGGCCTCTGCTAAAAAGGCTAGGCTCACAAAGGCCACAGCCTCGGTACATGAAAAGCCCGATCGCCGGCCTCGGAGACTCCTTCGCCCGTAAAGGAGAGCCGCATGAGACCATAGTGAAGCCTTATGAATTTAAGGCCTACGACATGGAAAGCCCCTTCGCCTCCCAAGCAAATTGAGCGCTCTAGGCATATGGACTCGGCTCCATGGATGGTACATTGACAAAGCGAAAGATAGCGGCGTGTCGACTTCAATGTTAGATCTGAAGGGACATTTCCACGCGAGGAGGATGGGACATTCGAGTTAGTTTTGAGGATCTGTTCCGTCTGTACCAACCGATAGCCATCGATATTTCTCTTTGTCACGATCACGACGCCGTGAGTATCGCACCATGTTGCACGACCTTATGACTTCCATAGGATTTTGCATTACGCTTTTAACATTCAATGCGAGTTGCGAGGCGATGAGGCGCGGGTCGTGACGAATCGACAACTAGTTGGGTTCATCGACCACGAGCTTGTGTCCGCGATGATGGCTAGGCTTCAACCGAATGGGTTTGGCTACATCAAGAGGCGTTGCAAGGTGAGTCGAAGAAGGACTTCATTCTATTCCCGTACCATGAGGGTAAGTACTACTTCACTGTTCAATTACTTCTACACATGAAACCGTATGTGAACTTATTTTCTTCACGCATACCATTTAATAAGCAACCATTGGGTTCTACTCGTGCTCCTTCCGAGCGACAACAAAGTGTACACTTTTAATTCGGTTGATAAGAGACCGATGGCCTACGCGATCAAGCCTCCTTTGGGCGATAAGTGCACCACTCTTATCTAACATTTTCGTATTTAACTACATTCATTATTTTTTACTCAACGACATCTTTCCAATGTATTTAGGGTTTCAAGGAATACGTCAAGCGGGAGGGACACACGACGACAAAAAGGGCTGCAAGTCGGAGTATGTCCTTCAAGGTACAAGTGGCTATCATATATAAGATTTAGATTTTCGACATATTTTCTTTGTCTCTTAATTTATTTTTCTTTCTTCACAGTTGTTATCAGCAGGCAGCGACGCACCGCTGTGGTTTGTATGTCTTGCAACACATGGTGATCTTGATTGTCGGCTCAGACCGTTTCCCTGAGGTAGTACATGCATATACAATTATTCTTTCACATGGAAATTTGAAAACTCAAATTAGAGCACTCGTTTCTATCTTGCGACATACCGTTATCCCCGGAAGAGTGTAGACAAGACCTTGCACTCAACAAGATACGACCACTTATGCAGTGGTACTTGATAGAATGCTTGTCGGAGGACGAGACGGTTTAGAGATCCCAAAAGCTCCTACTAGACCAGATGTGAACAAATATTACATATCTGAATGCGATTGCATGTGTACTTATGGTTAAGCAAGTTTACGTTCTATTTTGTTAACGAATGTGATATGTGTTTGTTGTAACAAAGTGTTCATGTTCTTTGAATGTGATATGTTGTCCGTAATTTCGTGTGAATGTGATATGTGCATATTGTGTGGAATATGTCTTTGATTAGAATGTGATAGCACACCACACCCCTTCATCTCTCGGTTCTCACAAGAAAATGATAGAGATGTGGCGATCATCTCTATCGGTTCTTTGAAAGAAGCGATAGGGATGATGAACTCATCTCTATCGGTTCTTATAGAAGTGATAGAGATGAGGATATTCATCTCTATCGGTTCTTTCAAAGAAGTGATAGAGATGACTATATTATCTCTATCGGTTCTTTTTAAGAAGCGATAGAGATGATCTGATCATCTCTATCGGTTCTTTATAAGAAGCGATAGAGATGATGGTATTATCTCTATCAGTTCTTTGAAAAAAGCGATAGAGATGGTATGGTCATCTCTATCGGTTCTTTGTAAGAAGCGATAGAGATGAGCTATCATCTCTATCGCTTCTTACAGAGAACTGATTGAGATAAGACCATCTCTATCGCTTCTTATAAAGAACTGATAGAGATGACCATATCATCTCTATCGGGCAAGAACCGACTGTAATAATGCCCGCCTCATCTCTGTCTCATGACTTTGTATCACCACCAGAACCGACTGTGATGACGAAAAAGAACCGATTGTGATGTATATTTGTGTAGTAGTGTATGTAAATGTAGCTAAGTTGGTTAGTTGGCTAATGAGGCGATACCACCAAAACAAAGCAACACAAACGCAAACACAAAAACAAGGGCATTGCTAGCGCCCGGACATAAGATGGGAACTTTCTTGTCGTATGCTCTTCTCCACCGTCAGATTTCACTTATAAATAAAATCTACATCCCCTAGTCCACGTGACCACGTCCACCTCCTCCACCACAACCCATTCAACAACCACCACATCCTCCAGTTCCACCTCCGTGTCCTCCTTCCTTGTCCTCCCTCCAGCGCTCACTGACGTTGACGGCGGCCAGCAAGATGAGGCAGGTGCTCGGGCTCAGGACCTCAGCGTCGTCGAAGGGCGATGGGAGTGCGGCGAGGCGGAGACCGACGATGGCGGTGATGAAGCTGGTGCAGGTGCAGTTGAGGGTGACAGAGCAGACCGATGCGAGGATCCAGCGCAGGCTGCTCCACTTCACAGCCGGCCAGGTCCGGATCTCCGCTGCTTCATGAAATGTAGATTTATTTATATAAGATTGCTTGTTTCGGTGGTTTTTAAGTATCGGTGGGATGTACACATGTACAAGATCTCGGTTTGGGTTTAGTGTATCGATTTGCCTTTTGGGAGTTGAGAGATGATGGAATTTAGTTTTTTCGGAATGAGATGTGTCGATGATCGGGACCGTCAACCGCAAAGAAGGAGGGGGAAGGATCGTATGAGGGACGAGGTCCAGATCCTTGCTCGTCCGGGAGGGATCCTCGACAGGCGCACAGCACGGGGAGCCAGGACAATCAAACAGGGGACACAACGTTTATACTGGTTCGGGCCGAATGTCCCTACTCCAGTTCGGTTGGTGGTGTTGTACTACCTAGGATGAAGACGGCTACACGATGTTTACAAGTAAGAGCTGGGTGCTGGAACACAAGAGTGCTAGACGCTTGTTCGTGAAGGCTTAGCGAAAAGAGGCTGTCCCCCCTCTAGAAGACCCTACCCCCCTTATACAGCCAGAGGGGCAGATTACATAGAGAATTGGGAGCGGGAAGGATGAAGAGACTTATGTCAGGAGCCCTAGTCCTTCGTCTTGGTGATTGGTTGCCGTCCGGCCTTGCGCACGCTGGGTTGGTAGACTTCCGAGGCGAGGCGGCTGCCGTTTCTTGGGAAGCGGTGTACCCGCCCTCGTGAGTGCATCGGATGATGACGTTGCCATGCGTGGCCCTGGCGCTGCCTAGCGTACTCCCATACCGTACGTGAGTGGACGATGGGACCGGGGTTTGACTTTGGCGACCTCGCGGCGCGCTTGGGAAGAGCCACGCTGCTCTGCGCGATCACTCAGTGATCGTGATCGTGGGGCACGTGGCTAATGGCCAGCGGAGGGCCCGATGCTCGACCCTTGGTGGAGCGCCCGACCGGTCGAGGTCGGGGAGCCCGACTGTGGCGGCGTCGGACATCTCACTTGGTCGGCGAGCTTCGGGCGTCCGCTAGGTCGGGGACAGGCTCGGAGCGGTCCGCTAGGTCGGGGGCGAGTGTCCTTTGTGGCCTCGCGGGACCTTTGGTCGGAGCCTGGCTTGGAACAGTCCATTCGGTGCTCCGTGCTGACAGCTCGAGGACAGCCTTGTCCAAGCTTGGAGAAGGGCTGCTTAAAGCCCACCCCCCTAGGGGGGTGGTATGGACACGTGTCAGGGTGGCCGATCCCCGACAACCAGCCCCCGAGGCTCAAAAAGCGGTCTGAGACTCTAGGCGCTCTTGAGTCTGAGTTCTTTTTGGGGAGGGATCGCCTCCCTCGGCCGGGTTCGAGGCTTCTCGAGTTCTCCTCCGGGCCCGAGGAAAGCCTCCCGGGGTGCTTTTAGCGAGACCGTTCTTAGGGACACTTGAATTCCGACACCTTGTTTTTCTTAGTGGGCTCAGAAAGCCTGGGAGCCTCGCGGACAGGGAAGTTGGAGGGATGTGGTCTAGCGGATGCGTGGAGAGACGCGCCCGTGCGGAAATCCTGAAGGGCCCCTGGCGCCTCGTTTACCGCCCGCCGGCTACGGGCGCGCCTTTTGAGGCGGTGGTGACGTCGGTAGACGAGGCGTCTTTAAAAGCCGGAGGGGTCTCATCCTTCGGGGTTTCCGCCTCCCTACTGCTCGTACTCTTGTCTTCTTCTTCCTTGTCCTTCTGCACCAACGCCTTCTGGCCTTCGCTTACAAACTCGTCCCCCCCTCGACCTCATGGCGAAATTCGGGAGGAGTATGCTTACCGCGGAGCGGATGATGGAGATGGAGTCTTTGGGGCTTCTGGACCCATTCACCTGGCGGCTCCCGTCCAGGGAGAACGTGCCGCGACCTCGGGATGACGAGATCGTGAGTACGGAGCAATACATGCTCTTCGGGCTGCGAACCCGGAGGCGACTTCTTAACCCGCGTCCTCGCGCAGTGCAAGATCGAGCTTGTTAATTTGGTACTGAACTCTCTTCTCCTCCTTTCTATTTTTGCACATCTTTGCGAGGGGTTCTTGGGCGTCCTTCCCACCCCCTCGTTTTTCTTCCTTCTATTCCTTGTCCCGCATCGCGAAGGACCCGTCATCGGTGTCTTTACTTCAGTTATGGCGGGCTCCTGTTCCTTCCTCCAAATCCCGACCTGGGACTCGCTCGGGCCGTGGACAGAGAAATGGTTCTATCTGAAGAAGGGCGAGGGGAGCGGGCTCGCTTACAACGGTGCCGCGATCGAGGGAAAGCAGGAGACCCTGGAGCCTGAGGACTCGACGGCCGACCAGGCGGCGGTTGCCTTTATCCATATCTGCGCCGTGCGCAGGCTCAAGAGGCAGGTGGTCGTTCATGACTACTTGCGGAACTGGGTGCTTCCTCTCCGGAGGAGGTTGCACCCCTTCTTCGAGGTCATCGGGAGGTGCGACGCCACCCGGGAAAGCCACGAGGGTAAGCATTGCCCGACCTTAAGTCCTTTCGGGCCTTGGTCGGAGTTTCCTCATTTCTTGACGCTCTATTTTTGGCTTCTCGCAGCACCGAAGGCGGCCTGGATCGCCTTGAGGATGCAGGAGATCTTTGGGAAGGCTGCCACCGCCTACGATCTCGGCAGCAACGTCCCCAAGAACGTCTTGGGAGCTTGGACTCGGATGCTTATCGTGATGAGCTCGTGCGGCGAGCGACAGAGGAGCTCGGGATCTGGCGGCATTCTTTGCCGCTCCACGAGTGCGAACAAAGGCAAGAAGGGGGGTAAGAGACCGGCTCTTGACGCCCCGAGGCAAGTTGCCAAGAAGCCCCACGTCGAGTGGGGCGACCGGGTCGTGGTAAGTCCGAACGCCCCGAGCTCGGGAACATCCGAGCCCGAGCTCGCTGCCCGTCTTTGCCTCTTTGGTCCTTTGCTAATTCGCTTCTCGAATAGGAGGCGGCTTCCGCCCGTCACGGCCTTAGTTCTGTGGCCGGAGCCACGAGCTCCGGCGTTAAGCCCCCGAGGGGGGGTTCTCCCGCCGCTGCCATGGAACCGCCGCTCCAGGTACAGCCTCCGTACATTTTTCGCCATCCCGCCCGTCGCGGCGTTGGCGTCGAGGGCACCGACCTTCACGTAGTCGGGCGAGTCGGGAGGAGGATGGCGTGGATGATTACTGTCTCGCGTCGCAACCCAAGACGCGGTGGGTGCTGCTTGCCGTGTCTTCTGAGGAGGACGAAGCGGCCGAGGGAGGAGCGGTTGAGAGCGCCACGGTCGAGGGCGCCGTGATTGGGGGTGCCGTCGCCGAGGGTGTTGTAGCCAAGGGCGCCACGGTCGAGGACGCCATCATCGTCATGCCTCAGGTGGAGGTGTCCCCGGGGGTGGAGTCCCCGGGGAAGCGGAGAGCCAAATCTCCCCCGCGGGGAGGTCCGGCAAAGAAAGCGAGGTTGCCGCGCACCCGCTCGACGCAGTAAGTATCCCCTTCTGCTTCTTAACTTTGTTGTGGTAGGGTAAACCGAGCACCCCCTCATAATTTGTTGCGCACAGTACTTACACTGGGGTGGTCGTGGCTGCGATCCATCGTCCGGCACCAGCTCGACCGGTGGAGGTCAACGTGCCACCGGTCGAAGAGGATCCGGTGGGGTCGTCGGTCGAGGCACCTCGGTCGAAGTCTGCCGATCGGCGCCTAGGTCGGGGGCACCGCGGTCGAGGGCGACGTTGCCGTCGCACCCCAGGTGGAGGTGTCCCCAACGGAGTCGGAGTTGCCAGAGGAGCGAGCGACGACTTCCAAACTGACAGTTGAGCTGGGGCGCGGAGCGGTTCCGACCACCCTTGGCGAGCCGGGGCTCCCTTCTGTGGTCGAGGGTGGCCAGGGGGTCCCCGAGCCGCTCGCCGGCCTCGAGGGTCCGACTGCCGTTGCCCTGGCCGAAGCGGATTGCCCTGGGCCTTCGGGGGGTGCCGATGCTACCGCGGCGGTGGAGGCCGCCGGAGATGTTGCTGCGGGTGAACTGCCCCAAGGTTCCGACGACGCCATCGACCTGCCGTCGCTGGAGGACCGGTTAGTGGAGGTAAGCACAGTCGTGATGACCTTTCCTTCTTCTTTTTCCCCTTTTTTGTGGTCGTGGTGATTTTTCCTTTGCCCTCGCAGGGTCTGCGGCTGATCTCTCAGGGGCACGAGGTCGTGCGCGGCCACGTGCTCAGCTTTCGGTCCCTCTGTGACGCCATCGAAGTTAGTCGAGGGCGCCACGAGCTTCGGCCGTCGCTGCCGTGATCGGGAGGAAGTTTCACGCCTGAGAGAGGCCCAGGTCCTCGAGCTCGCGTGAGCCGTTGAGGTCGAGCGGGAGAGCGGGGCCCGGGAGGTTGAGCGGGAGTTAAATGCCGCGAGGGACCTTCACGCCATAGCGCTCTTCGAAGCCGTCGAGGAGGAACGGAAGAGGGCGGAGGAGACCCTTGCCCGAGTTCGTCAAAAGGCGCAGGACGTTCTTGATGAGAATCGTGAAAGCCTTGATGGTAGCGATCCGGCGCCTCGAGCTCGAGTCTCGACATTCGCTCAAAGCGAGGCCGCATGGCGAGAGACGGAGGGCTCGGCGCGATTGAGAATCGGACCCCGTGCGGCGAAATCCGCCGCGGAAGAGGCCATGAGCCGAGGCCGAGTCGGGAGCTCTGCTGCCGAGGGCGTCCTCCCCCGAGCTCGAGGCCAAGGCGGCTGAGCTCAAGGTTAAGGTGACGACGGCTGAAGCGACGACGGCTGCGCTCGAGAAGACGGTGGCCGGATTGGAGGCGAGGGCCACCGGAGCGGAAGCTAAGGCGGCTGAGGCCGAGGCCAGGGTTGCCGGTCTTGATGGGAAGCTGGCGCAGGTGACTCGAGCGGGGAAGAGCGCCTTGGTCCAACTTCAGGGCGATCGCGACCGGGTCGATAGAGTTGAAGCCGAGGTTATCGCGCTGCGGCGGAGGGTCTCCGACCTCGAGCGGGAGAAGCTCGCACGAGATATGTCTGTGGAGTAGATTAAAGTTAGTGGATGGGTCGGGGGGCGAAGGATTCGCACCCCCCTTGTAAAGACAATGTAACTTTCTTACTAAGTTTTGTAAAGTTGCGTTTCTTTTAGAAGACTTAGCTTGCTTGCTGGCCCATGTCGTCTTTGTAGATTTTGCGCGACCTGCTCTGCAGAAAGGTCTGTACAACACCGGATTCGTGAAGTGGGGCAAGCGTGTTTCTGCGGATCTTCGCGAGGAGATCCACTGCCTTTTACTCGAGCCACTTAGTCTAGGCTGACCGAGCTAAGGGGTGCTCTAGGTCAGTTTGACCGAGGCCTCGCCCGAAATCACTCGGGCTCGGGCATGACTTGGGTCGAAGGCTGACCGAGCTAACTGATGCTCGAGGTCAGTTTAACCGAGGCCTCGCCCGAAATCACTCGGGCTCGGGCACGACTCGGGTTGAAGGCTGACCGAGCTAACTGATGCTCGAGGTCGGTTTAACGAGGCCTGCGCCCAAATCACTCGGGCTCGAACGCGACTTCGGGTTGAAGGCTGACCGAGCTAACTGATGCTCGAGGTCAGTTTAACCGAGGCCTCGCCCGAAATCACTCGGGCTCGGGCACGACTCGGGTTGATAGGTCTTGATTATTTGGCCGTGGGGAATTAGTCGGCTCATTGCGGCAGAGCGGCTTATTGCGACTGAGACCGTCCCTGGCGGTAATTTTAGGGATCGCGACCTCCGAGCCTGGGAATGCCATCGGGCCCGGGGCGCTCCTTGAGGGCGTTCAATGGTCGGCAACACAGGGGAATAGCCGACTTATTTCGATAAGGATCGTTTTACCGCGGCCTCCGATCCTGGAAACACATCAGGCTCGGGTTACTAACATCCCTGAGGCGAACCTAGAGAACGTGGCCTCGATTTAACCAAGGCCTCACCTGGGAGTACTCAGGCTTGGGCACAACTCGGACTGGCCGGCCTGGGGTAGCTCAGGCTCGAACCAGATTTAGGCCTCGGGTCTGACTCGGTGAGCTCGGGAATGCATCAAGCTCGGCAAGGCCCCCTCAGAGGGCGGTTTAGAAATTCGAACCCGGCCACTTGGCCCCGGGGGAAAGGTCGGCTTAGTGCGCGAGCGGCTTATCGCGATCGAGTCATCCCGGTGGTGAATTCAAAGCTGCGACCTCGAGCCCGGAAGCGTCATCGGGCTCAGGGCACCTCTGAGAACGTTCAATGGTTGGCGGACGGGGAATGGCGGCTTACCCGATAACGATCGCCTTACTGCGGCCCCCGATCCTGGGAATGCCTAGGCTCGGGTTGTTCATCCCCGAGGTGAACCTAGAGAACGCGACCCTAGGCGCTGCAAAAAAGAACACGCATGGACGCCCCGAGGCCGGGCTCGCCGCGTGACCTTATGATTGCCCTTATGGTCGCCGCGGGGTCGCGCCGCTTGAGGCGTCCTAAAAAGAAAGAACTTTGGTTGAAAGAAAGTGGACGGAACTCTAGGTCCGAGGTCTTTTAAGATGGCGCGACCTTTTAACGAAGGAACCTGCAACTTGGGGTTGTGGCGGAACGCCACCCCCCTCCACAAACCGAAAGAGGTTAGCACCGGGGGCAAAGGAAACCTTCATTACGGACGCAAACCTGGGCCGGACCAGGGTGTGGCGTTTGCTCAGGACACGAGCACGAGAACGAACATAGCAGCAAGGGGAAAAAACATCTTAACTTAAAGACGGATGAAAGAGGAGCGCTAGGCGTAGAACTTCTGGAGCTGGCCTACATTCCACGAGCTCGTGAGCTCTCGCCATCGGGACCGCCCGGTGGTAAGCTCCCGTGCGGCTTGCGGGAGACGACTCGAAGGGCCCTCTCGCTGGGGACGGCTGTTGGTGTCGGGCGATCTTGGATTAAATCTTAGGACGGTCCTTTTCGTCGTGCCGCTCGTGAGCAGCTACGGAAGTTGGAGTGAGCGCTCCTCAAGCGGTGCCATGATCGGAAGGTGTCGGGCGCTGGTTGAAGAAGCAGTGCGGCTGGCCCGTCGAGGGCGGTGGGAGATAGTTGGCCATCGCGGCCTCATCCCCTCCGGCCACCAAGATGGCGGTGGAGTATATGGAGAGGAATTTCGCGGGGTTCTTGGTCCCGTTGAACCGCTCCATCATCGCCGGCTTGAACCGGGCCGGCCATCGCACCCGACGGAGTCGTTGAATCGAGCACGCCGCAGCCGTAGGCGGAAGGCTCGCCGCCACCTTCTTGGCGTCGAGTCATCATCGGTAGATAGGGAGAATTGAATTTGGTGGCGCACCCCGCGCCGACCACGACGGTCGACAGGAGCGTTGTTATGGTGGCGGCGCGGGTGGTCGTGGATCTTCCGGCGCCTGGGCGGAACGTCCGGAGAGAGACTTCCGGAAGTACTGCTACCTAGGCGAGCACCGCTATTACGCCACTGGCGACGGGCGAGCCCGCGCACCACCTCTTCCTGTTGGCGAGGCGGTGAAGATGGGGTGCGAGCCCGCGAACGGGGAACCTGCCGGTGGAACGGCCGGTGATCATGCGGCAGGGGGCCGCTGGCCGTCATGGGGCGAGACTCAGAGCCCAGGGAGCCTGCTCGCCGCCGGAGTGTGACGCCGTCGGTAGCCTTGTTGAGTTCTTCGGCCAGGGATCGTCGGAAGAGGGCCGAGTCGGCCCGAGCGGGGTCAGCCATGACCCGGGCGATGGCCCGCAGGCGTTCTTGGGCAGGTTCGTCCGGACGGGGAGGGCTGAGCTGGCCAGATTGGGAGCGGGCCGTACCACACTCTTCTCGCCAAATAGCGGCGATGGCTTGGTTGATGGCAATCTGGGCGAGCCGATGCGCCTCCCGAGGAGTCTCCGGGCCGCCGTCGTCCGCCCCGGGAGTCGCCTCACGTCCGCCGGCCGCTGGCGTCTTGCGTTGCGGGCGGCAAGGAGGAAGAGCATGGATGTGGAGTCTTGGTACTGGGACAGCGTCTCGAGCCCAAGCTTCGCTGTTCGTGACATGCCGGTGATGGAGGTGGAGGTGCTGATGCCGCCGAGGTGGTGAACTTTGGACAAACGAAACTTCGGGCCCCACGGTGGGCTCCAGCTGTCGACGATCGGAACCGTCAACCGCAAAGAAGGAGGGGGAAGGATCGTATGAGGGACGAGGCCCAGAGCTTCGCTCGTTCGGGAGGGATCCTCGACAGGCGCACAGCACGGGGAGCCAGGACAATCAAATAGGGGACACAACGTTTATACTGGTTCGGGCCGAATGTCCCTACTCCAGTTCGGGTGGTAGTGGTGTATTACCTAGGATGCAGACGGTTACACGATGCTTACAAGTAAGAGCTGGGTGCTGGAACACAAGAGTGCTAGACGCTCGTTCGTGAAGGCTTAGCGAAAAGAGGCCGTCCCCCCCACCAGAAGACCCTGCCCCCCCTTATACAGCCAGAGGGGCGGATTACATAGAGAATTGGGAGCGGGAAGGATGAAGAGACTTATGTCAGGAGCCCTAGTCCTTCGTCTTGGTGATTGGTTGCCGTCCGGCCTTGCCCACGCTGGGTTGGTAGACTCGCTGAGCAGGGCAGGTTGCCGTTTCCTTGGGAAACAGCGTACCCAACCTCTGTGGGCCCGTCAGATGATGACGTTGCCATGCGTGGCCCTGGCGTTGCCTAGCGTACTCTCATACCGTACGTGACTGGACGATGGGACCGGGGTTTTGACTTTGGCGACCTCCGGGCTGCCTTGGGAAGGAGCCACCTGCTCCTGCGCGGTCACTTCAGGCGGTCGTGATCGTGGGGCACGTGGCTAATGGCCAACGGAGGGCCCGATGCTTGACCCTTGGTGGAGACTGTTTCGGACTGGTCGGAGGTCGGGGGAGCCCGACCTGTGGCGAAGGTCGGACATCCCACTTGGTCGGGGCGAGCTCGAAGCGGTCCGCTAGGTCGGGGACAGTCTCGGAGCGGTCCGCTAGGTCGGGGACGGGCTCGGAGCGGTCCGCTAGGTCGGGGGTGAGTGTCCTTTGTGGCCTCGCGGGACCTTTGGTCGGAGCGCGGGTTGGAACAGTTCGTTCGGTGCTCCGGGCTGACAGCTCGGGGACAGCCCTGTCCGAGCTTGGAGAAGGGCTGCTTAAAGCCCACCCCCCCGGGGGGCGGTATGGACATGTGTCAGGGTGGCCGATCCCTG
This sequence comes from Otatea glauca, assembly GCA_036346275.1. Lineage (NCBI taxonomy): Eukaryota > Viridiplantae > Streptophyta > Magnoliopsida > Poales > Poaceae > Otatea > Otatea glauca. The sequence goes on along the minus strand of CM070725.1, from coordinate 29,267,880 downwards.
ACAAGATGAAATGCATATAAATTTCTTTTTCTCGGGTTTAATCGTCTTTTATTAAGAGAGGGAGTGAGTTTCAGTCAATTTTTTGTCGAACAGATCCTGTGGTTGTTCTTCATGTGTGCTGTAAATGGAGTGTTCGCATGGATCAGCTAATGCCTCCTTGGTCTCAGTCCATTTGTACTCGAATGGTTGCTTAACTATGATGTTTTCTTGCATTTATACGGGCCTGCCTTTGCTCCAATCATTATTCGTATAAAGTACAACTTAGGGGAACAAAATTTATGTTGGTCTGAGGTTCCATTCTGCATATAAGATGAAATAAAAGAAGCATAGTTTTGATTTGGTTTTAGTTTTCCTTTTTATGCTCTGCTCACTTTCAGCTCTAAGTGAAAATTTGCTAAATATATTACTTCCGGTGAGGTGTTCAAATGTGAATTATTGTGTTCGGCAGTTTTATCTCACGCAATCTATCTGAAGAACTGTGAGGGTGCCTAATTTTTCATTCGGATGTCTTCGTGGTTTGTATTGGCCATTCACTCCGATCACTGAAGTACTTTGCTCGAATAACATCCTATCAATCAAGTACTTTGCCTGAATAACTTCAGGTTAGACAGTAGCAGATCTGAAGCAACTGAGCACGAACATAGCCAAAAGAAATCAGTTAGGCCTATGATTCTATACTCCATCTAATTTGGACAACATCAGGTTTAGAACAACAGCATGACAAAAGGAGTAAAGGAAATGAGCAGCTGCAAGTCAAAAACTAACATGCTGCTTCAGTCGTAATTTGTTGGAAATTAATAACCAAATCTATCCATATACGTGCCAATTGCTAGTGTCAGGTATTACGTTGAACTCTGTTCCTCGATTGGCTCTAATAGCACGACAGCATTCTCAATAATAATAAAAAAAAACCCACACATTTAATCAGATCACGAGAAATGATTAATTAACAAAATCCGTGCATGTATGGACCTTGTAGAAGTAGCTTCACGCCTTCACCTATGCTGCAAATCTGCAGACGCGAGTACGTCCTCGTATCCAACGTCGCCAGGTGCCCAAGTCCCACTCCTCCAGATCTGGGCACAGGAGCTCGAGGGCTCACCAAAACCCAACTTGGGGATCAGAGGAGAACACGTGAGTATGCCGGAGAGGAGGAAGAGAAGCTCGAGAGTCTGCCAGATCCAAAGTGCCGAGCTAGGGTTCCAACCTGGGAGCACAAAGAGGCGAAATCGAGAGAGGAAACAGAAGAAGAAGAAGAAGAAGAAGAACCGAAATAGCACGGCAGTCGTTTGGCTATGACAGACAGCAAGATTGTACGCCGAAGAAGAAGAACCAGCGTCTCCGGCGACGGATTGGGCTGCGGCGTGGGAGGTGAGGTAGGGAGGAATACAGGGGACAATTGTGAAGTGAGGAGGAGCAAATGTTGAGCGGATCCGTGGTGGCTGCATCTCTCCGCGCTGTATCCAGTGGCGTAGCCAGGAATTTTATATTAGGTATCCCTACTTTACTCTCTAATTTTTTTTTGTATCATCGTTAAATTTAGTAAAAATACTGTACAAATACTGAAATATAGCAATAATATCTAGTAACATCATAAATTGACTTAAAGTCTTAATTGTGTCATAACATGAACATCACATTGTTCGATAATGGAAAGAACTTACATAAATAAAAGATTACAATAGTATAATACTGTTATTCTAGTCTACGCCTTCTAATAGCCATAAAAGTCTTAATTATGTCATCCTCACTAATTCTGGTAAAGATGTCTCACTCGATAAATGTGACCAAACAATTATTCAATAATTCGTTACACATACGGTTTCTCAACTTGTGCTTTACTAGACTCATCGCAGAAAATACTCTTTCAACACTTGTTGTCGCCACTGGTAGGATCAATACCAATTTAAGAAGTAAATACACCAAATCATAAAGAACATGCTTGTTTGTTTTAACAAGCCTAGTAGAGAGCTCACCAAGATTTTGTAGACCTTTGAATCTTTCATCTATTCTCATATCATCAATGAAGGTCTCAAGTTGGAATCCAAGTCTTATCAATTCCATGCTTGAAATGTCCTTTGGATAAAATTTGGCAAGTCTGGTGACTTTGTGTGCATCATAAGAATCAAACGAATTAATTGGATTTAAGGCTGACATGCAAACAAGCAATTCCATATTAACTTCATCGAATCTATTGTCAAGCTCTTGGCTAATTTTATCAATGACACCAATATATACTTCTCTTCTAAAATGATCATCAATTGTCTGTTCAGGGTAAAACAGTGAGGATCTTCCGTAAGGCACATATTTACCATCCATGGTTGGAACCTCAATACTATGTTTATTGCAAAATGAAACAACCATTCCATTAAAGAATTCTTCCCAACCACCAGATCTCAATTTTTGCATTCTTTCCTTTGCCAAACTTACAAGTGACATTGCATTAATAATATCTTGGTCTCTCTTTGCAAAGCGAGATAACTCATTTGTATATCCAAGAATGACAAGCATCAAGTGTGCATCAAAACAAAGTCAAATGATTCAAAAGCTCCAACCACAACATGTATTTTTGGCTATTCACCTCTTTGTGTAGGATCTTTTCCAAGAGTTATGAGGACCTCTTGGATTGTGGAATACATATCAATAATATGCAATATAGTTTTGAAATGAGAACCTCATCGAGTATCAGTAGGCCTTGCTAACCCCATCTCTTGATTTAATCCACTCCCACTTTCTATTTCACCCAATTCAAGGGCTTCCATAATTTTTTTAGCTCTAACATATTTTATCATGTCACGACGTTTGCAAGAAGCTCCAATTATATTCAGCAGGTGAGAAACTTGAGTAAAAAACTAGACACAATCATCATTTCCCTTAGCAACAGAAACAAGAACCAACTGAAGTTGATGTGCAAAGCAATGAATGTAATAAGCAGAAGGAGACTCTTCCATGATCAATGTTTTTAGCCCATTAGTCTCTCCTTTCATGTTGCTAGCCTCATCATATCCTTGCCCACGAATTTGAGTAAGAGTCAGGTGGTGATCACTGAGTAAAGACTCAATTGCTGCCTTAAGTGACAAAGAAGTGGTACTAGCTACATGAACTATTCCAAGAAACCGCTCATATACCCTTCCATGTTTGTCAACATAACACAAGCAAACAGCTAGTTGTTCTTTATGTGATACATCACTACACTCATCAACAAGAATTGTATAGTGATCATCACCAAGTTCTTCATTTATGTGCCTAGTAGTTTCTCTGGTACAACATTGAATAATTTCCTTTTGTATGGTAGGGGAAGTCAAGATGCAATTTCTTGGAGCATTTTTCAAAACCAACCTATCAACTTCTTTATTATTTTCTGCAAGCCATTTCAAAAGTTCAAGGAAATTCCCTCTGTTGCTAGATATTTCACGTTTATCATGTCCACGGAATGCCAATCCTTGATTTAAAAGAAATCTTAGACATCTAATTGAATAAGTCAACCTAGCCTTATAACGAACTTCATTTTCATGTGACACCTTCACAATGACATTATCAGTTGATGTACCGCCATCTTTCACAAACAAGTTGTATTTCTCTTGAGCTTTATTTTGAGCACTTGTTATACCCCCCACATGTTTGTCAAGTGCATCGACCTTATTCCAATTTCTCCAACTACCCTTAACAAAATTACCACTTCCGCTGCCAAGCAAATAGCATACTGTTTGCACCAAAATTTGGCAAGACTAATCAAAATCGGCTGTAAAGTTAAAGATACGGAAGTTGACAGATAAAGTTAGAAAGGTTTGGAGATATTTTTATAACAACAAGATCTTTAAGGAAATAACTGTCCAGAGATAAGGCCGATACGGATACGGACTTGAAACGCGTTGTAACAGGACACGATCGGCCGAGGGTATAAAAGAAATGCCAAAGCGAATTGTAAAGCATCATCAACACAATACGATCAACGAGCCTTTAGTTTCCTTTTTTTGTCGACTAGGAGTAGTTCTTGTAATTTAGCCTTTGTAATCGATTTTGATCAAAAAAGTTGCGCATCGCCGATTGTTGATCTTCGTCAATTACACCCCAAGTTCGATTTGTTTTGATTTTGTTGCGCATTGCCTTCTTCAGAATCGATCTGCCTTTACCCTCTGATTAGCCTGAATCGGCTAATTAGATTTATCTTGTTACCTTGATCTTAATCGGCTTCAAGCTGATTGAGTCTAAGCCGATTGATCTTGACGATCGGCTTTGAGTGAATTTTATATTTTTTACCTTGTCGATTACAGGTCAAATCGACTGACACGCTCTGAACCCGGTGTTCTTCTGGTGTGCTGCTGTCAGAAACCCTACATCAAGTTTTTGACGCCAACACACTCTTGGCACGCCCGGTGGGACACGCAATGTCTTCATCAGGAAAGTCGATTCCGCCATCAGATCTCAATACAGAAGTCATAATCGTCCCAACGATGGACGATTTGACGCCAGAACAACGTCAAGAGATTGAAGATCGGAAAGCTGCGCTAGAGGAGATGATGCTGAATTGCTACCAGAAGACCAGACACGGCGTCACTCAAAAATCCGCCATGCGATCAGCATACAGGAGATGCGGGTGTAATGAACCGTAAGCCGATATCCGCTGCTCAAGTTGAATTATCGGCTATGATTAATCAGTCCGTGCACCACGCTTTGATAAATCAGTCATCGTCTCTTGTGACAACGCTTAAGCCGATGATAGCAAATAGCGTTAAATCCATTGCCCAGGAGTTAGCCTCGTCAGGAAATCTGCTCGAACCATTGCAAGCTCTGCCAAATTATCCCGTTTTTTCAGTATCACAGAGCACGCAGAGCACAGCGGTCGATCCTAAACCATCGGCTGTAACCTTACCCCCCACCATGATGCCCACACAACCCACGGTCATATTGCCTAGGGACCCTCGGTCAAGTGGGGTGAGCATTACCACGCCTATACCGACGCCGCTAAGTTGGATGCATCAATCAATTTGCCGCCGTCGGCTCCGTTCTATGCTTTCCCCCGATCGGTTTCACAGCCGATTGGCTCCGAGAGATTCCCACAAGAGCCTACCCTGCTAAGAAACCTAGGTCCACACAGTGTAGTAACATACTCTGAGCCATTTGTCCCAGTGCCGGAAACTCAAACCAGACATAATCGACACGATCAGCATGGTCATATGCCAGCGGCCGACAAAGATAATTGGCAAGCGAGCTTGCACTCGGGGGCGAGAATCTGCGATTATGACCGACATTATCAAGGGCCCTTGTGCCAATGGCGATAATGTTAAGCTGGTGACGGATCTCTGCTTTGAGAGACCAATTCGACATCTGACCAAAGGGAAGGTTATCGGCTATAGAAAGCCGTATCCAGATTACATAGATCGTATGCCCTACCCTCATAATTTCAGAGTCCCGAACTTTGCCAAATTCTCAGGGGATGATTCAATCACCACCCTGGAACATGTTGGATGCTTTATCGCGCAATGCGGTGAAGCGGCCCAGTCCGACGGGCTGAAAATTAGACTATTCCCGTTGTCTCTGTCTGGGGCAACATTTACTTGGTTCACTTGCCTACCTCCGAATTCGGTCCATTTATGGAACGATTTGGAAAGCCGATTCCATGAATACTTCTTTTCGGGCAGTTTAGAGCTCAGGATTTCAGATCTGAGTTTCGTCCGCCAAAAGTTCGGGGAATCGGTAACGGATTACATCAAGAGATTTAGAGAAATTAGGAATCGGTGTTTTAGCGTCACATTACTTGACAACCAACTCGCCGATTTAGCATTTCAAGGTTTGATCCCGCCGCTTAGGGAGAAATTTGGAGGACAAGAATTCACCGACCTTAGCCACTTGTTGCATCGCGTATCGGCTCAAGAAAGCCGATTCACTGATAATAAGGTATTCAAGGATAGATTTAAAAATAGCAATAACAAAGAGAGAGACAAAGCTAAGGTCAATATGGTTGAGTATTGTCCAAGTGATTCCTCGGAAGACGAGGAAGCAGAAATAAATATAGCCGAATGGGTAAAAGGATCCAAGAAATCCTTAGTCTGTTCTTGGCTTAAGCCGACTAGGAATAAGTTGGAAGTCAAATACTCTTTTGATGTTTCTAAGTGCGATCGTATTTTTGATTTACTTCTGCAAGAAAGGATAATACGCTTACCAGAAGGGCACGTGATTCCGTCACCCGATGAGATTAAGAAACGCAGGTATTGCAAGTGGCATCATTCTTATTCGCATAACACTAATGATTGCAATATCTTCCGTCAACAGATCCAATCTGCTATTGAGGATGGTCGGTTCAAATTTGCTGATGAGCCGACCATGCAAGTTGATGTTGATCCGTTTCCCATCAACATGGTACAGTGTTCGGCTAAGGGAAAAGAGCCGATGCATGACGAACAGAAAAAGGATCGACAAGTCAACATCCAATCAAGCTCGAATGGCGATCAAACACTGAAGATTACAATCGGCTCTTTACAAATAGAAGTCGATCGTGAAGGAAAAAATTCAAGAACCATTAAACCCAAGGGGAATCCTCAGGTAGGTAAATGGTACAAAGCAGAAAAGTCTCCATTAAGGCAGCCTGCGAAAAGGTCAGGACCAATATTTTCACAATTAATGGAGAAATACGAGAGGATGAATAGCCGACTACGGTATAATACTCGCCGGTCGGATAATTTGTACCGCACCGAGAATGTGGAGAGGGCACATAAAAGGTGTCCTTTTTGGTAGTTTTGCTGGGAAAGAGGAGTAGCGTTGCCATCACCATACACCTGCCCGATGGAGCATTATCCCCAAGACAATTGGCCAAGGCAATCAACTAGAGATAAGATGTGCGGGCGATTCGAGAGCGAGGCGAAGTTTCGTAAGCGCCGTGACAACGTGGCGCAACAGCATATTTGGATCACTGTCGACGGCTTGGGTGCGAGGCGGTTAGGGTTTGCGGTGGCCCGGGCGTGGCGCGCGCGATGTGAGCTCGGCCCATTACTGTTCATAACCGTTTTTAAAACCTTTTTCATTAAAAATAATTCTAGAAATTTAATTAAGTCATTTGGGGCTTTTAAAATAGCATAAAAATTCTAGAAAAATTCCAGAAAATACTTTGAGCTATTTGGAACTCAAATAAAATATTTCAAACAAAAGTTTGCATAAACTTTTGCTTGAATTTAATTGAATTCAAGAAAAGTCAAATATAAAAATAAATCCAATTAAATTTTAATAATTTCCCAAAAATTCTCAAAAATAAAGAATACTTCAAAATTTAAATTGAAGCAAATTTTAGGGTGTTACACGAGGTGCGACGGAGCGGTCGGCTGAAGGATCGAGTTGGCCTAGAGGGGGTGAATAGGCAATTTTAACAAGTTCTGACTAATTTAAACAACTAATTAAATTTAACAGAGAGCAACTTACTGCAAGGATAATACAGAATTCAAACAACTAATGATAACAGCGAAAGCAATAAACGAAATGACACAAAAGAGACAAAGATTTATCCCGTGGTTCAAAGCCGCACTCCTAATCCACGTTGAAGCACTTCTTTCGAAGTTCTGCTTCTCCAAAGCTAGTCGCAGTAGCTTTGGTGATCACTCAGGTAACTCTTCCACTACTCGAGTGAGGTGAGTTCCAAACCTCTCACAAATACAGTTGCCTTCCACAAACGCCTTTGGACAGGTCACACTGTTCACTTCCTCCAAGCTGTCTAGGATCACTAAGATCCAAGAGTAATAAACTTTGCACAAGCTCTGTCTCTTGGTTCACTTTGTAATTCACACAACTAGACACTGACTTGGAGCTAACACACTTAGAGATGTATGAGAATTTTTGTGTGAAGATGAAGCACAGACTCCTTTTTGAGAATGAGAGCTATATTTCAATACCAAAGTGTAAGGAGTTCATCACTATGGCAGGTAGATGGCTTAGGAAATGCTTATATAGCCATTTGGAGTGAAAGTAGCTGTTACACACTTTCTGATGGCCGTTGGACGTGTCATATGTGAAACAACGTAAATATACACGCACTGTGACCGAGTATCGAGCCTAGCGATCTTTGGATATGTGTATGACAGACTAAATTTGAGAGTTCACGATGGACCAAAAATTTTGGTCCGTAGTACATGGGTTGTTCATAGAGGTTGGTCTGGTATACAACTGAGAGACATATATGAGCGTCAGACCAAATTGTTTGGTCCGTTACACATGGATTTTAAAAGATAGGTCTATCATAGAGACCTATGTACGTCGGACCAAAACTTTTGGTCCGTCATACATGGACAATTCAAGAGTTTTGTCAGGTATACAGACATATGTATGTCGGACCAAAAGTTTTGGTCCGTTATACATGAACTTTTTAGAAGATTGGTCTGGCATAGAGACACATGTACGTCGGACCAAATTTTTGGTCCGTCATACATGGGTTTCTCAGAAGATTGGTGCCAAGGACCTTTTTCAACAAAGATAAATTTTTATCCAAAGCTTTTAGCAACGGACTGAAATATTTAGACACGAGTGCTTGGTCCGTTTCTTGAATAAAATTCTTTTGAAGATAGAGGATATTCATTTTAGGTTTCGATCAAAAAGACATCAAGGATTTTATCCGGCCAAAAGCTTATAAACTGAAAGGGTGCCGGACCAAATATTTGGTCTGTTGTAGATAGGAAACCAAAGATTATTTTGGACTGTCACAGAGGAGTGATTGTTTGCATGTATGCCGGATCAAATATTTGGTCCGTTATACATAGGCAAACTTTTGGCTATCAGAAGATTTTCAAAGAAGGTTTTGATCAAGGATATGTGAATATGAAAATGAATATATTTTACTCAAAAAAGTATTCAAAGGAAGTTTTGACGTAGAATAGTTTCAAGGTATGCAACGGACTGAATAACAGGACAGATAGAGTTTAGTCCGTTGTACTAAGAGATATGATTTCATAAGGATAAAGACTAAGTGTCTTTTGCTCCAAGAGATCTAGTTTTGCCTTTGCCTAACAAACTATTTTCTTGTGCAAAGTCCCTCTTTTAGACAACCAAAAAGAAAACAAATCTAGGCTATTTGACTTGAATCATCTCCCAAGTCATAAATTATAAACTGAATGCCTTAATCTTGTTAGCCCAACTTGTTCCATCATAGATTCCAGCTTACTTTCTTCAAAGCTTTGAGTATTACTAACTTAGTCATCAATACCAAAACCATAATAATACAGTAATAAAATTGAGGGGTGCCTAGATGCTATCAATCTCCCCCTTTTTGGTAATTGATGACAACATACCTTTTAGTTAGTAATATCTCATTTATTCTGCAAAACAGAGTTAGCTGAAAAGACTGACAGCAGAATTCATGAATGAATTTTCTCCCCCTTAATGAGTGCATGCTATAATTTTTTTGTTTGAATACGAAGTTCATATCAGAGCAGAGTATAAAAGAGTGTATCAAAGCAAGTATCAGAGCATATAGCATCTAAACAGTCATATATAAACAATTATACGATCATAAATATATCACTCAAAGGACCAATACACATAAGACTCATATACTTAACTACTTGTCTTTATATAATCCAGCCTACAGAATGGAACTTAAGAGACTATGGCTATGAGGTTTTTCTCCCCCTTTGGCATCAATAGCCAAAAAGGGTTTCTACTTGCGCCTGGAAAAGACTCTTTTGAATCTGCCATGAGCCGAGCTTTTCCTTGGAGGAGAGACTGGTTTATCATCAGCAGCTTCTTGGCTTTGATTTTCTGACCCTTGAGACATAGCTCGATCATGCCAGCTTGGATAGTTTGGATCACCTGGCTGGATAGCCAACAGTTGAAGATCTGACTGAATTTGGTCCAAAGATTCATTCATAGTGCGAGTTTCAGCAAGGACGTCACCTATATCATATATACAATCATGTGCCAAGCGAGTGTAGTCGAGCAAGGCATCCTCAGTGAATTTTGAAAGATGATCTAACTGATGTCTCATCCATAACTGATTGCTTGTATGTGATATACTTGCAGCGTCAACTTGATTTCTCAGTTTCTTGTACTGATCATCCACTTTCTGGTTCATGTCATACAATCTGTCCTTTATCAGATTTTGATTAGTATCAAGCTGTTTGACATGCTGTCCAAGATTGTCCTGATTTCTGCTTAGGTGGTCAAATCTGGACATGACTTCATTTTGAAATTTTACTTGTTCCTCATATCTTAGAGCTGCTGTATTCTGATCTTACAGGTATCTTGCTTGGAATCCTCTTTGATCAGCATGATATTGTTGCTCAAAGGTTGAAAACCAGGAAGGCTGAGAGTCAAAGACATTCTCTTGAGCCTGAAATGTATTATCTTGTGCTTGCTCATTATACTTTGGAGAAGATGGGATGGGATACTGATAGTCAAACAGACTTTCCCAACCAGGAAAAGTATCCCTTTGATCATGCTCAGGATGAGCTGATGATGGAGGATAATAGGTTTCAAATTGTTGGGGCATCCCAGATCCTCCTGCTTCATTTTCATTTGCTCCTGGTCTGAAGGTTTGTGCTTCCATGAACCTTGCTGCAGCTGCTGACTCTTGAAAGTGATAGAATTGTTGCTCTTCATCTAAGGTTCTATCAAGTGAACTTGAAAGCTTTTGAGTGGCAGTATCATCCATTTTCCATGATTCACTTCCATGAATCACTTCAGTTCCTTCTGGAGTATGATGGCTCAGAGTCTTCCCTTTGTTTCCTCTTTGAACACTAGGTTCTCTGTCATTTCTACTCTGATCAGACATATTATGACTCTCATAGACTTGATGATGTCTTTCATAGGATTGATGCCAGGAGTCACTTTCTTGTGCCTGGGAAAGATCTCTAAAACTGTTTCTGTCAAACTTATTTTCAGCTTCTGCCCTTTCTTCACTTTCCTCTTCAGCTTGTATTGGTTGATTTTCTGCCACTCTTTGAAGGAAACCAGAAATCCTCAAACTTTGTCCAGTAGCTTGATGCATGTTATATTTCTTTGGAAAGCACTTGAATTCCTTATTTAGATCATCTTGAGAAATTATGCCTTGAGCCAACAGGACTCCAGTGATTAACTGGGCAAAAGGCAAAGAGCTACTAAACTTTTTGTAGATGGCTTCCTCCATCTGCCCAAAGAAGTAATCAACCAGATCTATAGGCTGTCTTGGTAGAATAAGATGCAATAACCATGCTTGAACTGAGGTCACTCCTTCCTTATATCCAGACTTGGGATATATTGTGTGCCTCAGTATTAACAGCAGAACCTTTGCTTCTTCAGACAGACAGGAAACTTTATTTGGATTAAAATCCTTACTGGAGGTGTCTTTGTATATGTGTCCTGACACTTGCAGATCTGACATGTCCCCACTCAGTCTCCACCTCTGATGAGGATACATCTTTTCAAAAATTCTTGTCTTATTTTCCAGTGGGCTAGAGGCTCCGATTGCTGATTCAAACTGGGATGACTTTATTTTTCTTATTTTTCCATTCAGAGTGAACATGATATATTTTCTTTGTTTGTTCACTAGTAAGGATGCATAAAACTATAGAGTCCTCGAGACACTCCATGGAATTGTTGGGTTTGACATGATTCTTATCAGCCCAGGAGTTGAGTTTATGCAGTCAAACAGTCCAGTTGAGCCAATGATATTATTCACTTGATCCCATTCTACATATTGGTGAGTTGACAGAGCAGATATCATTTTTTCCTTTTCCATCTCTTTTGTTCAGATAGGCATTGTATATGTTTTTGTGTAACAAAGACACAAAATTTTCACCCAGGGCTGCCCTTGACTCTGGAAACCAGATCTTCTCACTTACTAACCGAACTGCTCTCAATTTCTTAGTACTTAGGTTGGCCAGTTCTTCACTACTAAGGATGTCAATTTCAGAGACCAGTTCAGTACTCTCTGAGGAAGATTCACTGTCGGGTTCATAGGCACAATCCTTAGAGGATGACTCAGAATCAATTATTTGTTTTCCTTTTCTTGGGTGAGCAGTAACTACTTTTCGGTTTGCTCGAGCAACATTGTGAAAATCTGGAATTAGTACTGGTCCATGAGGTTGTTCGGGCAGATTTGATTTAGGGGATGAACTGGATCTCCTTTGCTTCTTACTCTTAACTTTATCAATAATTTTTCCGATCAAACCCCTTTTATCTGGATTCTTTGACCTCATTCTGATTTCTGACTAAACACAGACTTATTTCTCAGACTCAAAACCAGACCCTCTTCAAGCAAAAGAGCAAACTGAGCTTGAAGGAGATTCTTGCGCAAAATGTCAAAAGATCACCGTTGCCAAGACCCAATCAGGATTTGCTTCGATGCAGAGGAGAAAGAAACTTCCGGTTCAGAGAAGTTTTGCGCAAGCAAGGAAATAACAAAGGAGGAGTTTGATGGAAGAAGTTATTGCATTGAATGCATTTGCAGGAGTAAATGAGCCTTGGGAACTAACAACTTTAACCAGGGTAGTTGAAAAGGAACAGCGTTCTGGTAAGGACAGTGGGACCTCCTTTTTGAGGACAGTTTGAGCAAGCACAGAGAGTCCCATAAGCAAGGTCAGGTTAGCAATGGGTAAGACCTAAAACAATAGGTAAGATTTTGAACAAATTTTGAAATCTTGAGAGAAGAAGGAATTTTATTTAAGCTTATATAATTTATCTGAATTCAGATAAGAATTAGATTTAGAGACATTTGATCATGAGGCAGACTTGAGTTAAACATAGTTCGACAGATTACTAATTGAGCCGGACCAAATTGATTTATACTCAGCCTGGACCAATTTTAGTCCGTTGTAGTGGAGTTTTAGCCTTGCATGGAGTTAAGACTAAGGACTTCCATTAGCGACGGACCAAAAAAATTTAGTCCGGCGGGTATTGATAGTTTGTTTGAGATTAGTCCGATCCAAGTAGGAATCTGTAAGTTTACTTAAGTTGTTCTCAGTCTGCATCATATTTATACTTCTAAAGATTTTGAAAAATAAGAGATATATCTAAGATTAACAACCAAAATCAACATAACACAAAGAAAATTTCAATGAATGTTTGAGTTTGATATTCAAATAAGCTTGAGTATTTCTTTAAACTAAGCTCATCCAGGGTTAACATTATCGTTTAAGGAGGGGAAATCGCCGGGCCGCCGATACCAAAAATCGCCGAAAATCGACCGAAATTCGGTAAAAATCGGGTGGTTTGAGAATTCAAATTCAAACTAAAAATCTGAGTTGATCCGTATCGGTAGAACCCGAAAACTGGCCGAAATGGGCCGAAAATCGGCCAAAATGTACCAAAAACCGGCCAAAATTCTCTGCAGATGGGAAATAGCGGGTAAAAAAGGAAAAAGGGGGGAATTTCAGAAAAATGTGAGAAACTAGTGGAATTCCTACAAAAAAATCAAAAAAATATTGAAAATGCATAAAAGATTATGTACAAAAATAACAAAATTCATATAGTACAAGTGTACAACTATCGAAAAATATGAATAATCTTGAAAAAAATTCGGCATGACCTTTGCTATATTTTGGACAATGTGAAGTTGTGAAATAGGCTAATATGTGAAGTTGTCAACAAATAATATTTCATTTCAATACAAACACAAATCAATTGATGAAGTCCACATTTCAGTTACATTCATTTCAGTAGCATAGCAAATGATATTTGAATTGAGCCTTTCTCACCTAAAATGCATCTTCCCATTTGACACAGTTTCGTCGGTCTTCCATGATGATACATATGGCATGGTGTACCTATATGTATTGCTCAATGTTAGTAAAAATCGAGTTGGAATGAAATGGAGCATTACAAATGAAATATTACCTTACAGTGCTACGAGTAATATTGTTGGTTGTGCACTTGGTTGGCCATATTGTATTCTTACGTGGACATCATCATCAAACCTCGTGTAGCTAGCAACTCCGCCTTATATTCATGCCAACTTTGCAGGTCCACGGGCTAGTCGTTCCTCTGTTGATCTGACATGGCATAAAATTGTGGGTCTTGCCACTCATATACCCATTGAGTGGCGGGTTGTGTGGATAAATGCGGGATGGAGTAGTCATATGGGCCATCTGAACCATAACTCTCCTGCGTCTCGATGGCGTTTGTCGAGATTCTGACTACGCCGTGGTGCATCACGATCGTATCGACGGCCCCCTGGCTGCTGTAACATCCCAAAATTTTGCCTAAATATTATTTTATTGCTTAAATGTGCATTTATGATTTTCTGGAATTTATTTGGATTTTTTCTGGATTTATTTGAATTAATTTTAAATTAAGAATATTGACCTTTTGTTCAAATCTATTTAAATTATTGCAAAGTTAATATAAAGTTTTGCCAAAAATATTTTATTTGAGTCCGGAATGTCTCAAAGTATTTTTGAGATTTTTCTTGGATTTTTCCTGATAATTTATTTGCCCGAAACAAATAAAACAAATTTCTGTAATTATTTTAATTGGAAAATCCTTTTAAAAATCGTTGAACAGTGTTGGGCTCGGCCCATATGCTGTATGCGTGCGGCCCAGTGAAACGCGGCCCGTTTAGCCTGTTTTTCGGGAGATCTAATCCTCGCCGTTGGATCGAGATCGCGTGGGCGAGATTAGAGCGTACCGGTTCAGGACTCTTTTAATCGCCGCCGTTGGAAAGTATCGCGGGTGGTTAGATGCGGATCTCAGCCGTAAGATCGTGGCCGGTAGTTTGCGATCGAACGACTGTGGTGAGTCGTCTTCGTGCAGGTTTCGGAAGCGGGCCGTCGTCGTGTCGGAGTCGGTCTCCACCGCTGTGCTGACCTAGGGTTTCCTTTTGTGTGCGCATGCCAAGGCTATAAATAGGGGGGCAAGTACCCTGAGGTTCGTCCTTGTGCGCCGCAGTGTTTGATCGAAGCCGTTTCGCGAGAGTCATCGTAGAGCGCGCCCGAAAGCTCGTCGGAGCAAAGGACGCAGTCGCCGAGGTTTTCTTCAAAAAGCGTCGTCCTTCCGCCCTTCTTCGCCGCGTGTGAGAACCCTCTGAGATCGCCGTAGCAAGCCGCGTCAGTTTTCTGCATCAACGGAAAATATACCAGCGGTAGTTTTATGATCATGCGCCATCCTTTCAGCTAGCGAAGTAGAGAACGATCCAACCTTTCTTCTGAAAATATCGGCCTCGTGGAGACCTCGCATTGCAATATCAGTATCATCGGAAAGAGCTTCAAAAGCATCCCGGAGGTTTGGCAAAAAGGTGTTGGTCGTCCCATACGAGTAATGCGTTCGGGGGTTCAAGGCAGCAGCTGCATGAAATTAAATGAAACATGTTATGACAAGTATTTGCAAGTATAAAATATATTGTTAAAAGAGAAGAATGTATTACCGGCATTCATATAAGTATCACGTGTTAGGTCACCCATTCTATGGTCCACGACATTCATGTATTGCTCGAAAGTAGCTGGAGAGTCATGGAATAAGCTCTCATATTCCTGTCGCATTATATTGTACCGTAGTACCACCTCGCTTAATATAGGAACCTTATCTTGGTCGGCGAAACGCAGGAAAGCGTACATCGGTTCCACAAATTTAACGACCAAACTAAGGTTGTCCCACCACTCCAAGCTCGACAGGCACCCATACACGTACCTCCCCTCTACAGTATTAACAAAGCGCGATGACAGATACTCCTCTGACGCCATCCATTGCAAGAATTTGTCCTTGCAACGAAGGAAACTGTCCAGAAACATGTAGTTTGTTCCAAAGCGAGTAGCATCCCACTTGACTAACTCGCCCCCAATGTGCTTCTTCATCATGGCATGAAGCTTGGAATGGTTATAAATCCATCGCGAGATTTTCTACCACTCTCAATGACAATGACGTGGTCGGGAACTCTCAATTTGCTTCAACATCAAATTAATCGTGTGGGCAACACAAGGCGCCACACGATATTGCGATAACTCACGTGCGATGAGCTTGCATGCCTTCTTGTAGTTCGCACCATTATCCGTGATAAGTTGTACGACATATTGTGCACCCACCTCGTTAACCACTGAAGCAATTTTCGGCATCAACGAAAAATAGGATCAACGAGACGAATGAGAGGAAATACCTTGCGCAAGCACTTCAAATAGATTTCAAAATAGGAGCAATGAGAAGAAGTACCTTGCGCAAGTACGATGAATCCTGACTTTTGCCTGTCGCATCAACGGACTTGTGGAAGAACATGGTGCCGTTGCAGTATAGCATGAAGTTTATAATACTCATGCGTGTCGGCCCAGTCCAAGAATCGCACATGATGGTTACGCCATATGTAGGCCATTCCTTCTTGAACTTCATCATCTTTTCATTTATATCCGCTTCGTTGGCGTCTAGATATTTGCCGTCTATGTCTCTCTCCTTTGGGAGGCGGACACCTACCGCAAATGAGATATAGGATGACCATGTGAGCTATTATTGGACATACAAAGCTGTATATAGTTTGAAATCTATTATTGGATTACCCCATTTTTGAGTTTCCCTAACGGCGCTAACGAAGTGCGGATTGTCTGCTTTCCTCCCCGCTATACCAGCTGTGTGGAAGAATTTAGCCCATGCCGAGCCAAGCGCTTGTTTCGCATTCCTCCCCTTCTATGTCTAGCTCCCAGTGTCAATCCGTGATTGCACAGGGCCACGAGCTGCACCAAGGTTATAATCCCCCACAGTCGGTCTGTCCCGTTGCGATGAACTCCGAAACATTCTTGGCAACACACCACCGCCCCCTCTCGAACCCCTCTAGATCCCCCACTGCCCCCACCATGCTCATACCTGCCAACTACCCGCCTCATAAATTCTGCCTCCACCCTTGAGGCATCCATCACATGCTGCAGTTGGTCCTCCTCGTCAGCACCACCCGTGTACTCAGAATATACACTTCTTCTCGGCGAGGAATCGCCAGCTTCTACTTCTTTCCTGAGCCTCTCCTTCGTAGCTCCTTTCTTCTTGTCCTTCGTCCTGTCTAGGTCGCGCTGAAAGTACTCGCGAACCTCCTTTGGAACTTGACTGCACTGGACGACATTCCCACCGCGCCCTGCCAAGTGATGCTTCAATCGGGTTGCACCACCCCCTTTCTTCTCTTGGTGACAGTACTTACATCGAAAACCGGTCCCTATTTTACTGCCATGCTCCCACACAACGTCACCCTGCTCTGCCATCTATACATTAAAACAAGAAGAAGTAATTTAACATTAGGATTGTCACTAGGATTGAGCATAGTAATGAGAAATGCTACATTGACAACTCTAATGTTAAGAATAATTCAACACGAACACACATAAGCAAACATGTATTGTACGACGAATATAACATATAGCAAAATACATGTCCCATCTTTTGTAAGTACAGCATGTCTACAGGCACTAACCTAACCTAACCTAACCCTAACACTAACAGTCTAACACCTTCAGGCTTCAGGTCCTTGACTAACCCTAACCCTAACCCTAAACTATAAACCTCACCCTAACACTAATAAAATAGGCACTGTCATACACTCATACTGCCACTTGTTAACAAATAAACAATAAAGCACATGCTAATGAGCTAATCAACCGACATTCATCACAAAAATCAGAAAATCGAGAAATTTTACCGAAAATCGGTCGATTCCCTGCGAAAATCGGACGATTTCTGTTGATTCTCCAGGAGGCCGAAGCTGGGGATCTCCGACGGCGATTTTCGGCCCTAATCGACCGATTATCGCACCTCCGGCGGCGATTTTCCTTCCATCCTCGCCGGATCTGGCTGGAGTCCTCCCGGTCGAGAAAGCTGGTCTCGAGGTGAGTCTGGAGATGCAATTATTGTGCCCAAATTAGCCGAATGGGTTATAACGCCGCACAAATATTCACGGGCCAGTAGGGCGAGTGGGCCATCGGGCTGGATCTGCTTGTTTGTGCACGCCCACTCTTATTTTCATTTTTTGGCCTTTTTAATTTTATTTTTCATCTTTTCATTCAAATCATGTCAAACATTGAATTTTTCCAAAATTTTCGTCTCATAAATCATAAATATGTTAATACTAATTTTAGAAAATTTCGGGACAAAATTTTCCAAATTGTTCAAAATTTGCAATTTGAATTTGAATCAGTAGGTTTCTTTGACCGATCATAAAGCGGGCGGGCGGCCGACAGGCGATTTTCGCGATTTTCGATCGAAAATCGCCGGCTTTTGAAACCCTGAGCTCATCTGAAAAACTCACGTACTTAATATGGACAGTTTGCTGAAAAAGTCAGATGATAATTTAGTTTCTTTAATTTTTGATTGGATAAGAATGAGCATAGAAAGATGAGTCTTATAGCAGCATTTTTATTATTATTAAAAAAACTTATTCAAACAGTTATTTTAACTTGAAATTATCACTTTGAATGTATCCACATCGTTTAGTCGAAACAGTGAGCTGTCGAACAAGAGCCGCGAATGATACTAATACGATGTGTTGTGCGGCTAGTCGAAGCTGTGTTTTGTGACGTACGGATATGAATAGCATTCAATCGAGAAAACATGAGAGACAAGGAACAATTCAAGGAGCATTTTTAGAACATCATAATTTTATTTAAACACAATGTCCCAGTTAACATGTTTGGAGAGAACGGGACAAGACAAGAACTTAGGTTTCACCCCTACGCACGCGCCCTAGAGCCTCTATGAGCGCTCCTCTGGCCCTGAAGAGAGAAGGACAAGCTTCAAGGAAAGCATCCACGGCAGCACTGTCTCTGACGATCGCCCTTTCCTCAGCCAGCTCTGCTAGAGCACGATCAAATTCCCTCCAGAGCTCTGCAAGCTCTGGGTCGTCCCGATCATCCTTGAAAGGTCTCTTCGGCATGATGAAGAACTCAGTTTGGAGCAGAAAGGAGAAGAGCTAAGTGAGGATTGCATCCCCAGAGCTCTGGTTCGCCTTTTATAGCCATTGCGACAGGAAAGAAGTAAATGCATCATAATCCGAAGCGACTTGAAGTTAGAGAAGATACGGAAAAACAGGGAGTTACGGAAACCGAAGAGATTTTTAACAGAAAGACACACAAAGCTGGGGTAAGAAATCAAGGGATATGAGCATCAGGATATGCATAGCGAACAAACTTGCTCCCCCTTAATCAGACATTATCGAGCAACATTTGAAAAGGCAATGATATTTAGTGCATTTCTTAATTTTGAAAATTTGGCCTCATCAGCGGCTTAGTGAAAATATCGGTAATTGGTCTCGGTTCTTACATAACTAAGCATAACATTTCCTTTAGCAACATGATCACGAATAAAGTGATGTCGAATTTCAATATGCTTAGTTCTGGAATGTTGGACCGTATTGTTTGCTATTTCCACTGCACTTTCATTATCACACAGTAGAGGCACATTATCAAATTTTATACCAAAATCTAAAAATGTTTGTTTGATGAATAAAATTTGAGCACAACAACTTCCTGCAGCCACATATTGACTTGAGTGGATAGTGCTCTTGAATTTTGCTTTTAGAAAACCAAGAAACTAAAGACCTTCCAAGCAAATGACAACTCCATGAGGTGCTCTTACGATCAATCTTGCATCCGGCATAATCAGAATCTGAGTAGCCTAGAAGCTTAAAGGAGCACCTTTGGGGTACCATAAACCAATACTTGAAGTGAACTTAAGATATCTAAATATTCTTTTACTGAGACTCAAGTGAATTTCTTTAGGAGCAGCTTGAAATCTAGCACACATACACACACTAAACATGATATCAGGTCTAGATGCTGTCAACTATAGTAAAGAGCCTATCATGGATCTAAAAGCTTTTGATCAACAGACTTACCTCCCACATCTTGGTCAAGATGTGTATTAGTAACCATGGAGTCTTTATAATCTTGCATTCTTCCATTTTGAAGCGTTTGAGAAGATCCTTAGTATATTTTTCTTGTGAGATAAAGGTTCCTTCCTTCAACTGCTTGATTTGAAATCCCAGAAAGAATGACAATTCCCCAATCATAGACATCTCGAATTCTTTGGCCATCATGTCACCAAATTCTTTACAAAGAGAAATATTAGTACAGCCAAAGATAATATCATCTACATATATTTGACAAATCATTAATGTTCCATTGATGTCTTTTAGAAATAATGTTGGCTCAACTTTTCCAGTTTTGAAGTTCTTATTGAGTAAAAAATCTCTAAGACGCTCATACCAAGCTCTGGGAGCTTGTTTTAGACCATAGAGTGCCTTAGATAATTTATACACATGATTTGGCAACTTTGGGTCTTCAAAACCAGGTGGTTGTTCAACATAGACAGTTTCATCAATGAATCCATTTAGAAATGCACTTTTTACATCCATTTGAAACAGAGTGATATTAAAATGAGTAGCAAAGGCAAGAAGAAACCGAATAGCTTCAAGGCGAGCCTTTGGGGCATAAGTCTCTCCATAGTCCAATCCTTCTATTTGAGTAAATCCTTGAGCTACAAGTCTGGCTTTATTCCTTATCACCACTCCATTTTCATCTTGCTTATTTCTGAACACCCATTTTGTACCAATAACATTGTGATCATTTGGGCGATTTGTTAAGCTCCAGACTTTGTTTCTTTCAAAATTGTTAAGTTCCTCTTCCATAGCAATTATCCAATCAGCATCTTCTAGTGCTTCTTCCACTGTTTTAGGTTCAATACACGAGACAAAAGAGTAATGTTCACAAAAAGAAGCTTGTATAGAACGAGTTTGAACACCCTTACTGAATTCACCAATGATTTGGTCTGAGGGATGATCCTTAGCAATGGTATGATGGCTTTTGATGAAAACTGGATGATCTTGTTCTTTTTCTTCTTCTTCTTCATCTTGAGTTCCAACATGAGGCACCATTGATTGAGTGAGAAGTTCATCCTTGTCTTCCTTTGGTCGAATATCACCCACTTCCATCTTCTTCATTGCTTGTGCCAAGCCATCATCTTCTACATCATCTAAATTCTCATGCTCACCTTGTGAGCCATTAGATTCATCAAATTTTACATCATAAGTTTCTTCTATCAGTCCAGTAGCATTATTAAAGACCCTATATGCTTTGGACTTAGAGGAATATCCTAGCATGAAGCCAGTGTCACATCTAGTTTGAAATTTTCCCAAATGAGTTCTCTTTTTATAGATATAAACTTTGCAACCAAACACACGAAAATATGATACATTTGGTCTTCTTCCTACCAATAGTTCATAAGGAGTCTATTTACAGCATGACAAGCAGTATTGATAGCTTCAGCCCAAAAAGCATCAGAGGTTTCATATTCATCTAGCATAGATCTAGCCATTTCAATTAAGGTTCGATTTTCCTTTCAACAACACCATTTTGCTGAGGAGTATATGTAGCTGAGAGTTTATGCTTAATTCCTAATTCATCACAGTATTCAATGATATTTGTGTTAACAAACTCAGATCCATTGTCACTTCTTATTTTCTTGATGGGACAATCAAATTCATTTTGAGCCCTTTTAGCAAAAGTTTTGAAGATTTTTCCAACTTCACTTTTATTTGGCAAAAAGAATACCCAAGTGAATCTGGAAAAAATCATCAACAATTACCAAACAATACGAGTTACCACCAATGCTAGCATATGAGGTGGGACCAAACACATCCATATGCAGAAGCTCAAGTGGTCTAGTGGTGGACATGATACTTTTAATTGGGTGAGAATTAGCTACTTGTTTGCCTGCTTGACAAGCACTACATAGCTTATTCTTTTCAAATTTGACATCTTTCAAACCCACCACTAGCTCATTTTTGAAAAGCTTCTTTAGATTAGACATACCTACATGCCCAAGACGCCTATGCCAAAGCCATCCAAGGGAAACTTTAGCTAACAGGCAGGTTGAGATACATGAGGAGTTAGATTTGAAATCTACTAAATAGAGATTTTGAAATCTGAAACCTTTGAATATAAGCTTTTCATTTTTATCAAATACAGTTACCCCATCAGAAGTGAAGTTACAATGGAATCCAAGATCACACAATTGAGCAACAGATAATAAATTGAAGTTTAAGGAATCAACAAGAAGAACATTGTCAATAGAGTGATCATTTGATATGGCAATCTTACCAAGACCTTTTACTTTTCTTTTGCTGTTGTCTCCAAAGGTAATTTTGTGACTTGGATCACTTTCTCCTTCAATTGAAGTGAATATTCTTGAGGTACCGGTCATGTGTTGAGTGCAGCCACTGTCAATGACCCAATGTCTACCTCCACTCTTATAATTTACCTACAAGTTCATTTCTTCACTTTAGGTACCCAAATACTTTTGGGTCCTTTGATGTTAGTTACAGCCATCTTAGGTTTGAAAGGATTTATCAACATAGTCTTAGGTACCCAGACAGCTTTAAGTTTCTTATTTAGATTTGAGGGACCTACATATTTCACATGTGCTTTGCCCTTGAAATCTTTAAATAACATGTAATGGGCATCTACCATGCAATCCCTTTTTGGCATGAAAAACATTTGCAAGATAGCAATTTTTAGATTCATGATTTGATTCATGACAATAATAACATTGAGTGCTTTTCTTGACAAAAATTTGTTTAACACGACTTGATCCATTTTTATTTGGCAAACTGTTGGGCTTATACCCCAACCCTTTTTGCCCAAATTTGGTCTCTGTCCAACAAGAATTTTTTCAAGAGTAGCACTTCCCAGGAAGCATTTTTCTAAGCCTGTATCAAATGTGGCTATCTGAGCTTTTAGTTTTTTTATTCTCAGTTTCAAGCTCCTTGGCACAGGAAGCATATTTGCAATTTCCTTTGCAAGCATCAGAAGAACTAAGAGTCAAGATTTGTTCTTTTGAAGAGTCACGTGAGATAGGTGTATCACTTAAAGAGACATGACTGGATTTGTTAGCCAGCATTTCATTTTCAATTTCCAGCTCACAGTAGTTAATTTGCAAGTCTTCATAATTTTTAGCAAGCAAAGTATGACTTGTAACTAGATCATTATGAATTTGTACAGACTTTTCATGTTCATGCATAAGTTTTTCATACTTGTCTGTTAGCAACCTTTGATCATTAAGCAAGCTAGAGATAGTCTTCTTAAGAGTTCTAATTGAATTTGTTTTATCATGCAAGGCATTATTTAGTTCTTCGACTAGTTCTACTAGCTCATCATAAGAAGGAGAGTCACTAACCTTTTCCTCATCTGATCTTGCCATAAGGCACAGAGGAAATGAGGGTGGCGGTGGAGTTGACTCATCTAGAGCGAGTCCAGCTAGCCCCTTGGACTTTGGACTTTCTTCATCTGAGGATGAGTCTTCACTTTCACTTTCTTCTTCAGTGACCCATTCTCCTATGTGAGCTTCTCCTTTTCCTTTCTTCACAAATCTCTTGGAGTAGTTCTTCTTGAAAAACTTCTTCTTTAGTTTTTCATGAGTCTTTTCCTCATCCTCATCATCTTTATTTTTGTACTTGCTCTTCTTCTTGATTTTGTTGGGGCACCGAGCAGCTATGTGCCCTTTTTCATTGCATTCAAAGCATACAACATTAGAAAAAGGATTTTTCTTTGAGTAAGAATTTGACCTTTCTCTGTCTTTGAAATTGACTCTTCTCATGAGTTTGTTGGCTCTTCTCATGAGTAGAGCTAATTTCTTCACATCTTCATCCTCATCTTCACTTGACTCATCATCATCTTTGTCAGATGAGTCTTGAATAACTTCTTTGGCCTTTAATGAGATGGATTTCTTTCTTGGAGCATCTTCATCAGCCAAAGTGAGCTCATGAGCAGATATTTTGCCCAGTAGTTCAGTTGGAGTGAGCCTTTTAAGATCACCACTGTTAGACATATATGTGATCGAGCTGTGATATGTTCGTGGAAGCACTCTAATCATCTTCCCGCATACTTCAACATCCAAAATTTTAGTTCCTAGGCCCTTTAGTTCATTGACAATAGGATTTAGCCTAGAGAACATGTCATTTGCATTTTCTTGAGAAAGCATTTTGAATTGATCAAATTTTTCCTGAACAACATAGTATTTTTCTTCTTTTACATCAGAGGTACCTTCATGAATTTCTTGTAATGTTGTCCATATGTCATAAGCTGAAGTAAGATTACTTACTCTATCAAAAACTTCTAGGCTAAGACAGGAAAATATGGCATTTCTAGCTTGAGCATCATACTGCATATTTTGAATTTCACCAGGAGTGGGTTCTCCATATGCAGATTGCCCTTCAGATATGACACGAGGAGGCATAGGCTTCTCTGTAACCCTCCACACATCATACCCGACAGCTTCTAAATAGCATCTCATCCTAATTTTCCAATAAGCATAGTTTGTGCCATCAAAAACAGGTACTCTACCAATACTAACAGTTGCAGAACCATTTCCCTCAGCCATTTACCAAAGCTAGTTAAGCTAAACAAGGTAAACCCTGCTCTGATACCACTTGAAGGATCGAGTTGGCCTAGAGGGGGGTGAATAGGCAATTTTAACAAGTTCTGACTAATTTAAACAACTAACTAAATTTAACAGAAAGCAACTTACTACAAGGATAATACAGAATTCAAACAACTAATGATAACAGCGAAAGCAATAAACGAAATGACACAAAAGAGACAAAGATTTATCCCGTGGTTCAGAGTCGCACTCCTAATCCACGTTGAAGCACTTCTTTCGAAGTTCTGCTTCTCCAAAGCTAGTCGTAGTAGCTCTGGTGATCACTCAGGTAACTCTTCCACTACTCGAGTAAGGTGAGTTCCAAACCTCTCACAAATACAATTGCCTTCCACAAACGCCTTTGGACAGGTCACACTGTTCACTTCCTCCAAGCTGTCTAGGATCACTAAGATCCAAGAGTAATAAACTTTGCACAAGCTCTGTCTCTTGGTTCACTTTGCAATTCACACAACTAAACACTGACTTGGAGCTAACACACTTAGAGATGTATGAGAATTTTTGTGTGAAGATGAAGCACAGACTCCTTTTTGAGAATGAGAGCTATATTTCAATACCAAAGTGTAAGGAGTTCATCACTATGGCAGGTAGATGGCTTAGGAAATGCTAATATAGCCATTTGGAGTGAAAGTAGCCGTTACACCTGCTATAGTAGCCGTTGGACATGTCAGATGTCAGAAACAACAGAAATATACACGTACAACATACTGAGTATCAGAGCCTAGCGATACTGGATATGTGTATGACGGACCAAATTTGAGAGTTCACGACAGACCAAAAATTTTGGTCCGTAGTACATGAGTTGTTCATAGAGGTTGGTCTGGTATACAACTGAGAGACATATATGAGCGTCAGACCAAATTGTTTGGTCCGTTACACATGGATTTTAAAAGATAGGTCTGTCGTAGATACCTATGTACGTCGGACCAAAACTTTTGGTCCGTCATACATGGACAATTCAAGAGTTTTGTCAGGTATACATACATATGTATGTCGGACCAAAAGTTTTGGTCCGTTATACATGGACTTTTTAGAAGATTGGTCTGGCATAGAGACATATGTACGTCGGACCAAATTTTTGGTCCGTCATACATGGGTTTTTCAGAAGATTGGTGCCAAGGACCTTTTTCAACAAAGATAAATTTTTATCCAAGCTTTTAGCAACGGACTGAAATATTTAGACATGAGTGCTTGGTCCGTTTCTTTTGTAAAATTCTTTTGAAGATAGATGATATTCATTTTAGGTTTCGATTAAAAAGGCATCAAGGATTTAGTCCGGCCAAAAGCATATAAACTGAAAGGGTGCCGGACCAAATATTTGGTCTGTTGTAGATGGGAAACCGAACATTATTTTGGTCCGCCACAGAGGAGTGATTGTTTGCATGTATGCCGGATCAAATATTTGGTCTGTCATACATAGGCAAACTTTTGGCTATCAGAAGATTTTCAAAGAAGGTTTTGATCAAGGATATGTGAATATGAAAACGAATATATTTTACTCAAAAAAGTATTCAAAGGAAGTTTTGACGTAGAATAGTTTCAAGGTATGCAACGGACTGAATAACAGGACAGATAGAGTTTGGTCCGTTGTACTAAGAGATATGATTTCATAAGGAAAAAGACTAAGTGTCTTTTGCTCCGAGAGATCTAGTTTTGCCTTTGCCTAACAAACTTCTTCCTTGTGCAAAGTCCATATTTTAGACAACCAAAAAGAAAACAAACCTAGGCTATTTGACATGAATCATCTCCCAAGTCATAAACTATAAACTGAGTGCCTTAATCTTGTTAGCCCAACTTGTTCCATCATAGATTCCAACTTACTTTGTTCAAAGCTTTGAGTATTACTAACTTAGTCATCAATACAAAAACCATAATAATACAGTAATAAAATTGAGGGGTGCCTAGATGCTATCATCAGCGGCGGCGCTACGAAGTGAGCACCGGGCCACCAAGCTGAGGCGAGAGGCGGCAGCGAGGAGCAAAGCGGCGATGAGACGCACGCCGCGAGACACCAAGTCGCCGACGCGCGGGATTTTGTTTGCGCCCGAGACGCCGACGCAGTGCTGATGGAGCGTCGGAGCGGGCGGCGGAATGGGGAGCGCCGGAGCGAGTGGCGGCGCGACGGCTGGCGGAGCAACGGAGCCGATTCCTCGCTTCGCTCCGTCCGTCCCCAAACCTAAAATGCTTACTGTTCAATATGGAGTTGGGTTTAGGAATATGGGCCTCTCTGGGCCAAAATTTAGGGTAGTCTTGGGCCCACCTGGACTACCCTGTAGCTACGCCCCTGGCTGCATACCTCCGCGAAGGTCGATTATTGCGTTTCACGTCAGCCTCACTCCGAGGGGAATTTTGTGTTTCCCATAACCTCTGTACTGTTCAGGAGCAACCACGGGATGCTTGGTTGTAGGATCACACTCATAAAATTTAGTAGAATTATATCATTTCTTATTTTATATTAGTCTTATACTTATAAGAAATAAAATAATAATAGATAAACTGATTATATTCCTAAAACCAAGCTAGCGAGTTAGGTTCGGAGCTAAAATCAGATGCTCCATTCTGTTGGGAAATCACGTGGCCCACGATGGTCCCTTAGTCGAAACCTTAGGCGACTACTATATAAGCAGGAGGGGGGTTCCCTCATTGTATAAGGAATCATAAAGCAATAAAGTAGTCTCTCGCAGTTCCTCCTATATCGTGTGTTCATCTTTCTCCCTCTCTGTTCTCTACTTCAGATCTGTTCGAGAACCCCGGACTATTCGATAGCGAGGTTCCTTATCACGTTATCAGCACGAAGCTTTACCGGCGAACAGATTGAAAAGGTGAGAAAAGATGTCCGGCATCGTGAACTGTGAGTTTGAAGAACTGGCCCCGCACGGTCAGAACTACCTCACTTGGGCATCAGACGTGAAGATCGTACTTGGGGGCAAGAAGCTCCGTGCTGCGATCAGTCTAGGGTCCTCGAAGGACGCGCAACCTACCGTCGAGCAGAACGATCAAGCCTTGCACTTCCTCAGGCACCACCTCTCAGCCACTCTGAAGAATGAATACATGTCTGAAGAGAGTGCACTTAAGCTCTGAACTGCACTTCAGAAGCGGTTCGAGAAGCTCAAGTACACCATATTGCCCCAAGCACAGCAAGATTGGGTCTGCCTGAGGTTTGCGGACTACAGAATAGTGGCCAAGTACAATTCTACCTTTCACAAAATTTGTACCAATCTCTCCTTATGTGGCAAGAAGATCACTAACGAGGAGAAGATTGAGAAGACTCTCCCCACTTTTCACCCAAATGCTATCTAGAGTGTCCGCAGCTATCGTCAGGACGCATACAAGGAGTATAGCGAACTGATTGATGTCATGCAAGTTGCGGAGTCACAAGACGATGTTCTACGCAAGAACTTCGTCTCGCGGCCATCTGGAAGAGGCATTGGCACAAAAGTCAATGCCAATAGCTATAAGGTGAAAAAGCCCACTCATAGAAAGAAGGGCAAGCAGGGTGAAAAAAAGAAGTACCAGGGCAAGGGAAAGTCCAAAACCTCAGTGAAGAAAGATGACAAGGCACACACCAAGCCGTATGGACAGCAGAACCAAACGTGCTTCAGATGTGGTACTTGGGGACATTGGTCAAAAATATGCTGGGAATCCAAGGAAGTGAGTGATCAACGCATATCAGGCCAAGAAGAAGGGAAAAGAAAACGCCCCAGCAGAGGCGCACTTCGCATTATTTTTCTTTTTTTTAGATTATGGTTGTTAGCAAATTTCTTTTTAATAATGAATTGTAAGCTCTAAAAGAGCATACATTTCTCATGAATAAATATGCAATTTATTCTTTATTCTAGTATTTTTTAATTTGCAAGCAATGTTTGACTTATTTTGCCACTGTTTGATTGGAATTTTTTTCTTTTTAGAAATCGTGTAGCGCCCAAATGGAAGAAATATGCATTGTTGATAGTGGCACAACAAATACCATCTTAAGAGAGTCCAAATACTTCCAGTCGATCACGAAGAACACTGGAAAGATTACTACGATCGGAGGAAGCGATTCATATGTAATAGGCTCAGGAAGAGCCACAATTATATTGCCTATGGGTACAACTTTAGTAATTGAAGAAGCCCTTTTGTACCCTGAATCAACGCGCACTCTCTTAAGTTTCAAAGACATCCGCACCAATGGTTTTCACGTAGAAACCAATGAAGAAAATGGGAAAGAATACTTGTGCATTGTGAAGCACGCGGTATGTGGAAAAATGGTATTAGGAAAATGTCCCTCATATGAATCTGGGTTGTACTACACGAAAATACATGCACCCGAAGTGTATACTTCCTTAAGACTGTCTTTCGAAGCTCTGAGTTATTTTCTTTATGGCATTGTAGATTAGGTCATCCTGGTCTTAGAATGATGAAAAATATAGTGAACGACTCACAAGATCATGGTATTAATGTTAAGAATTTTCAGAATCATGAAGATTTTGTGTGCCCTGTATATGCCACCGGGAAATTAATAACTAGACCCTCTATCATGAAAGTGCAAAGTGAAATCCCTGCATTCCTAGAATGCATCCAGGGGGATATTTGCGGCCCGATTCAGCCATTGTCAGGGCCGTTTTGATACTTCATGGTGCTCATCGATGCTTCCTCAAAATGATCGCATGTATGCTTATTGTCAATAAGAAACCATGCTTTTACAAAGCTGATCTCGTAGATCATAAGAATTAAGAATGCTTTCCCTGGTCATCACGTGAAGTCCATCAGAATGGACAATGTCGATGAATTTACTTCAAAGGCATTTGCTGATTATTGCACTGCAACAGGGATAGCAGTTGAACACTCCGTACCGCACGTCCATACGCAGAATGGACTAGCCGAAGCACTAATAAAGAGGATTAAATTCATTGCCAAACCACTTTTGCAGAATTGTAACTTGCCCAACACTTGTTGGGGACACGCAGTTGTGCACGTAGCAGCTCTCATCAATTTCGGACCTTTGGCCTACAACATCTATTCCCCTATGCATCTATTGCACGGGTCATCCCCAAAATCTCTCATCTCAGAAAATTTGATTGTATGGTATATGTTCCTATACCACCCCTACAGCGGACTGCATGGGCCCTCTCCGTAAGTCTGGGATATACGTTGGTTATGAAAGTGCATCCATAATCAGGTATTTGGAACCCATAACTAGAGACTTGCATACAACCCGATTCGCCGATTGCATATTTGACGAGGATTGTTTCCCGTCATTAGGGGGAGGAAATCAACCTTTGGATGAAAAATACCGAGAAATTATATGGCATTACACTGGGATCCCTGCACATGACCCCCGCACTAATGAAGCAAATCAAGATGTTCAGAAGATAATCGATTTGCAGAATTTAGCAAATGAATTGCCTAATCATTTTTGTGATCTGAAGGGCATAGTTAAGTCGCATGTACCCGCAAGAAATGCACCAGAAAGGGTGAAAATACCAAAGAAAGAAGCTATCCTCATCCCATTCGGAGGCCTCAAAGAAAAGAACGAAATCGGCTCCTCAAACCCAAAGTACCCGGAGACGTTTGGAGAAAACTGGGCGAGAGGACTTACTACGACCAATCATGAAAATGCCCCAAGGAAAGAAGGGGAGCCAGTTGAGACCTGGCACTGGAAAGAAGCCAACGGAAAAAGTAATTCCAGACTTGAATCTTCCACTGCAGGAAGCCACCGGAAATAATGTGTGCGCACACATGGGTGATGAAAAGCTAAAGGAACTTGCCCCTGCGATGGGAAATAGCAGCGAAGAGCAAGTAGAAGTGCATGAAGCACCCCATGATGAAATGGTCATAAACTTTGTAATAACAGGAGAATCCCTGAATAGAGCAACAGCCAATGCTGATGCATACTTTACAAAGAAGATTGCTTTAATTATTGATCATGATCCCGAGTCTTCATCTCTCGCAGAGTGCAAGAAAAGGCTAGATTGGGAAGAATAGAAAAAAGGCAATCACTGTGGAGTTAGTCTCTCTAAACAAGAGAGAGGTGTTTAGGTCTGTATGCCACACACCTACCCATATAAACCCTGTAGGTCACAAATGGGTCTTTGTTCGGAAGAGGAATGAAAACAACGAAGTTGTAAGGTACAAGGCAAGGCTTGTAGCTCAAGGTTTCACTCAACGTCCTGGGGTTGATTATGAAGAAACCTATTCTCCGGTCATGGGAGGAATTACCTTTAGATATTTGATCTCAATGACAGTCAACTTGAAGTTGAAAATGAAGCTAATGGATGTTGTCACAGCATATTTGTTTGGGAACTTGGATTCGGAGATATACATGAAAGTACCGGAAGGTATTCCTATCCTGAACCAAGACAGAGCAAATAGAAACCTGTACAGTGTGAATTGGAGAAATCACTGTATGGGCTAAAACAGTCAAGAAGAATATGATACAATCGCTTGAGCGACTTTCTCTGCAAGAAAGGCTACACGAACAGTGAAGATTATCCATGCGTGTTTATACAGCGATCCCCGAATAGATTCTGTATAATCTCCGTCTATGTAGATGACTTGAACATCATTAGGATGGATGAAGAAATTGAAGAAGCATGCTCATACTTGAAGTCTGAGTTTGAAATGAAGGATTTAGGTAAAACCAAGTTTTGTTTAGGCTTGCAGCTTGAGCATGTCCAAGAAGGAATCTTGATACACCAATCATCCTACACGGAGAAAATATTGGAAAGATTTGGCTTTAAAAAGGCATATCCTGCAAAGACTCCAATGGTCGGAAGGTCATTCCAAGCAGACCTAGACCCATACAGGCCTAGAGAAGAGGGGGAAGAAGTCATGGGAGCAGAATTCCCATATCTGAGTGCAGTTGGAGTGCTCATGTACCTTGCGAATAGCACTAGATCGGACATTGCGTTCGCCGTGAATTTGCTAGCCTGGTATAGTGCAGAACCCACCAAAAGGTATTAGAAAGGGATCAAGGACATCTTCCGTTACCTCGAAGGAAGCAAAGATCTCGGTTTGTTCTACAGAAGAAACAATGAACTGAATTTGGTTGGCTACGCCGATGCTGGGTACTTATCAGACTCGTATTCTGGCAAATCCCAAACTGGGTATGTTTCCTGTGTGGAGGAACAGCAGTTTCTTGGAAGTCGTCTAAACAGACTCTTGTCTCGACGTCGACAAACCACTCTAAAATCATTGCTTTGTATGAAGCCTCCCGTGAATGTGCATGGCTCCGAAGAATGGTTCACCACACCCAGAAGTCATGTGGCTTGAACATCGAGCAAACTCCCACGATCATTTATGAAGGTAATGCAGCTTGTGTTGCTCAAGTGCAAATGGGTTATGTGAAGAGCAATCTCACGAAACATATCAACCCCAAGTTCTTCTATGCTCATGAATTGCATAAGATGAATGAGATCAAGATACTGCATATTAAGTCGTGTGAAAATCTTGCAGACTTGTTCAATAAAATCACTCCCAGCATCTACCTTTGAAAGGTGCGTTAAAGGGATTGGGATGATGAGACTTAGAGAAGTGCAGATTTCAAAAGGAGATATTTCAAATACTCCCACATAAGCCTTAAACATGAGGTTTGTGTACCCAATATGAATCACGAAGATTAGCAATTGAAGTTTAGGTGAATTGTACTCTTTTTCCTTAGCAAGATTTTCATGAAGTTTTTCTTGCATAAGGTTTTAATGAGGCAATTCGTGCAACGCAGTAAACGTATACTATGTACTCTTTCTCCAAGTATTTTTCCCACTAAGTTTTTTTTGAGTTTTAATGAGGCATATGCATCTCGCGGCAAAAGGCCCAAGAGGGAGTGTTGGGAAACCACGTGGCCCACGAAGGCCTAAGATGGTCCCTTAGCCGAAACCCTAGGCGACTACTATATAAGGAGGGGGTCCCCTCATTGTACAAGGAATCAGAAAGCAATAAAGTATGAGAGGTGCTTCAATGCTTTTCTTTTTTACAGTTGTACAAATATTAAAGTATGAATGATGGTAGATAGAGATTCTTATCTCTTCGTTTGCTTCAAGATTTGTGCAACTTGTATTAGAAGGGAAATCATTGAAGTACTGCTCATAAAGTATTCTCTCGTAGTTCCTCCTATATCGTGTGTTCATCTTTCTTCCTCTCTGTTCTCTACTTCAGATCTGTCGGAAATCCCAGACTATTCGATAGCGAGGTTCCTAAACACATTCGTTATCCCATTCCGCACACAAGTAGCCCTGACTCGTTGAATGACTGCTACTGTTTTCTTAAGATACGACACTCGCTATCAGTTAAAATATCGCAAGAGATCAAAGTTAGTGCACGATGGTTTTAGAAGTAGCACCGTTGTTCGCTGCCGTCGGATGTAACGGAGCGAAGGAAACGATCGGGGGTTTCGAGTCTTCGACAAATCAGAACGAACACAATGGTCTCGGTTTTGAATTGTGATGGCCCTTAGCGAAAGGAAATAGAGCACATATTGGATATTACTTGTGTAGTATTATAGTGGAGATTACTTGGAGTGCAGCAGTTCTATTTCTTCACTGAGCTTGATTTCCTAGCAACAAGATTCTTATTGAGGCTTCCACAGTAACTTTACAGTACTTTGCTTTATAGTACAACTAGGTAGAGACGCACGCTACGTTGTGTTAATTTTGATAAAGTACTTAGGTGGCAAAAACAACATCCACAATGGATGCCATTTTTCATTTGGCGAAATGCAACAAAAATCTAAGGAAAACCAAAATAAACATGATTTTAGAATTAGCGGTGGCCTTCTCGCCGAAACTGCGGATGAGAAAAATACATTGGAAAATTTAGAGGTTTTTTGGTAAAGCGGGGATGCAATTTTTTGGAAGCACGTGGCCTTTTATGCAAAAGAGGTATGTCCCGTCCAGGCGCAATTTTCCAGAACCACAAGGATCTGTTTGCGAAAGGGCTCGGTTCGGACTCGTGTGTGAATATGCAGAACTACGAGGTTTTTTGCAAAAGAGCCATAGAAGGGTTTCGATGTAGTTTCGGATTTTGCAGGGGACTTTTTCACATAGGTGATGAGGTGGTACCCTGGCTGCCCAGGAATTCATTCGGCTATTAAGTAACAAGGCAATAATCAACTCCAAGAATAATCCTATAAAGAATAGCACAAGATTGTTATCAAGAGACTATTTAAGAGTCCGACTGAAATTTCAGTCAATGCATACTGAGCATAGATGCTCGCACCTGCAAATCTTATCACATAAAGAAACTATATGAATTTGAGCTATAAATACATCCATTATTTTCTTCTG
Source organism: Otatea glauca (assembly GCA_036346275.1). Lineage (NCBI taxonomy): Eukaryota > Viridiplantae > Streptophyta > Magnoliopsida > Poales > Poaceae > Otatea > Otatea glauca. The sequence continues at coordinate 29,234,272 of CM070725.1, read as the reverse complement.
TTTTTCTATGCCTGAGACTTTAGTAAGACACTATCATTCACAGGCAGAATTAGCTTCCCACCACTACAAATACAAAGGGGGAAAACACAAATAGAATAGCAACAGAATTCCACTTACAGGTGGGATCCACCGCAGTGACATACACAGGGCGCGCTTGCATGCCGTCTCCCCCACCCTCCGCCCATCCACTGCACAAACCCAATCCAGAGGGTTACACTTCTACCAACGACGTAAGAAACCAATTCGAAAGCACAAGGCTCAACACATACACACACAAGCCCCGGGTGGCAGCCGCAAGTAATAGGGCATGGGGTCTCGAGGTCGACGGAGGAGTTGAGCTTGAGGCACATGCCGGGGCGCTGGAGGTGGCGGAGGGCCTCGTCGTTGAAGCCGTTGAGGGTGTTGTAGAGGGCACAGGCACTGGCCCAGCTCTCCACGTCACATGCCGGGGCGCTGGAGGTGGCGGAGGGACTTGTGTTCTTATTTGCTTTGACAAGTGGGAAAATATCTAAGATCATTTTGATATCACAACCCCACGAGCAAGTTCAAGGTCAAGATTTTCTCTGTTTTGCTCCTTTGCATTTAAGTGTTTCAAGTGAGATTTTGGTTGGATCTATTTAGTGGGAAAAAAATTTAATTGTGATCATTCACCCCCACTCTGATTACCATTTCGGTCCTTCACCTTGTTTTCATCTTACTAGCAGCCAGGGCTTCTTTCGTCCTAGTGGGGAACGAGTCGCATGCCTCTGTTCTTGTGTTGGTACAGTAGATCTGAGCATAGAAGTAACTTCACCTATGCTGCAAATCTACGGATGCTAGTATGTCCTCGTATCCAATGTGAAGGATCAAAAAGGCAATCAGAGGGGGGTGAATGATCACAAATATAATTTTTCCCCTAAAAATCAAACCACCAAGAGATCAAATCAATTGACTGCATAATCTAAATAGGTGGTTGGATGAACAGTCCTCTTTGACTAGGAAGTTAAAAGAACAGTACTCAGATAAACAAGAAAACTGTACTAGTCAGCAGCATTGGTCGGATGAACAGTGCTCGTTGAATAGTGTTTAGATGAACAATACTGCGAACTGATTAGCAGCACTAGTCAGGATGAACAATACTATGAACTAGCCAGCAGCACTAGTCAGATGAACAGCATTCACGGTGAACAATGCTCAGATGAACAGTACTACAAACTGCCCGGATGAACAGTAAAAAGTCAACACGATCTCAAACAACAAGGATCGTTGTAACTTTTGATCGGCTGAACCAAAACCGTGAAACTTTGTGTGCACCTTCCTATAGATATCAAGAATCTATTCCAATCTTCAATTGTAAGGATTGATGTTAAAGTTTTGACATTTTTCCAGTTTAACGAATGCTATACCAAAACCGAGTCAAAAACACAAACATCACCTTTAGCTTGCTCGTGGGGAATTGATGATCAGGATGAACTTAGATGACCTCTCACATATCACAGTAAGTAAGAACGCCAAGGATTAACCCTTCAAACAACCAAGAACACGATCTACAAGGATCTTACTTCTACCAAGCACAAAGATTGGTTTCTTCCAGAAACTGAAAAGAAGAGATTGTAGATTGTCTAGATGATTGGGATATGATTTATAGAAGATTTATCCAATAATCTTTCATTCTTAGCACAAGATCCAAAAGCACTTAGAAGGAGAGGAGGCAAATCCAGATGCATAGAAAGTAACTTGCAAGAAATTAAATACTGAATTTAAAGCATAATGTAAATGTTAGAAGTATATTTAGACTTGAGGAAATAAATATTTCATTCCTGAAAAAGAGGTTTACAAAGTCTCACTACAAAGTGGGCAAAGTTTAAAAGAGCACGAAAACCTTAAAACTTTCAAGCGAGAGGCACTCCTCTCCCCTCTATTTATAGCACACTGGGAGCAAACTCCATCCTTGAATGACTTCCTTCTCTCATAAGAAACTTTATCAAGGGCTGGGATTCACTTACCCATCCATATATGGGCTAACCAGAAATCCAACAATTTAACGAGTTTTGACACACCTCTCAGGGCACCACTAATTCAACCACTACACCTACCCGCAAACCTGCGATCCAACGATCTTCCTTCGCCAGAGTAGAGCTTAAGTTAGCATCTGCATAATCCACTTGTCTTCTTGGCTTGCAGCTACTCCCTAACCTTAATCATCTTTAGTGACACCTTAACTGTGTGGACCTCAACTTCCCAACCTAGTCCCGATTTCCTCCGCCTCACTATGACCTACTTCGAAGACCTGCAACCATCATAAATAAGGAAAACACATCACATAGTAATGCCCACCAATATATGCAATCAAATCGACACATAGCCATAATGATATATAATTTGACCCGACTAGTTTATAATCTTTCCTAGCCAGTTTATAAACTGTCTGTTGGCGTCAAAAACTTGATGTAGGGTTTCTAACAGCAGCACACCGGACGAACACCGGGTTCAGAGCGTGCCAGTCGATTTGACCTGGAATCGACAAGGTAAAAACGATAAAATCCACTCAAAGCCGATCGTTTAAGATCAATCGGCCTAGACTCGATCAGCTTGAAGCCGATCAAGATCAAGGTATCAAGATAAATCTAATTAGCCGATTAAGGCTAATCAGAGAATAAAGGCAGATCAATTCTGAAGAAGGCGATGCGCAACAAAATCAGAACAAATCGAACCTGGGGTGTAATTGACGAAGATCAACAATCGGCGATGCGCAACTTTATTGATCAAAATCGATTACAAAGGCTAAATTACAAGAGCTACTCCTAGTCGACAGGAAAAAGAAAGTAAATGATGTTTGGTTGTATGTGTTGATGATGATTCGCAGCTCGCTTTGGTCCTCCTTTTATACCTTTGGCCGATAGTGTCCAGTTACAACACGCTTCAAGCCCGTATCCGTATCGGCCTTATCTTGGAGGGTTGTTTCCTTAAAAATCTTGCAGTTACCAAATATTTCGGACTCTTTCCAATCCTTTCCGTTAGTTTCCGTATCTTTGATTTTATTGCCTGATTTGGATAAACTTGCCGAATTTTGGTGCAAACATATGCCCCCCATTTTTGAGGGATGACTTGTCATCTGTCAAAAATCACAATTATCGGCTATCAAATCGGCTAACGTTTGAACTTCACCCAATAACTGTAGCTTTATTCGCGCCGTAATTCTCTGCCACGCCAGTAGTGCGTTTTAACTGCTCGCGTCTTTTGATATTCATTTCCCGCCATTTCAAAAATTTCACCGTGCTATAAATATATGGCCTTCCGGGACCCATTCCTCACGCGTACAAGCTCTCGATTTATCCACAATCGGTTTTTGTTCTTCAAGCTTCTAATCGGCTTTTGAGCTTTCTACTTTTGAATTACTTCCGAGGCATTCCTTTGGCTCATTCATCTTTCTTCGTCGGCTTTAATGGACCCTAACCAGGTACTTATTCCGATTCCGCACAGCAATGACCAATATTTTTTGGGTCCATTGGGAAACTTAGATGTTCATACCGTAACAAATCAAGAAGTCCCTCGTTTGCCTCTGTCGGCTGCTGGTCATAACATAGAGGGCTGGAGTAAGAGTTTCAGGGCCTGGCCGACAGCTCTCAAAGGATGGAGAAATTGGTTTATCAGGGTAGCAGCCCAAAAGAGGAGTGAATGGGAAAGAATGGGTATAGCTGAGTGTATTTCACTTTCCTTAGCCGACCCTGAAGCCAACGAGCCCTTAGTGGCCACGGCCTGTTATTTTTGGTCGGACTGCTTTAATGCTTTTTTATTCCGCACTGGTCCTATCGGCCCAACTCTTTTAGATGTTGCTCAATTGTGTTATCTTAGGCCAGATGGAGATCAAGTATCGGCTTTTAGTGGAAAACCAAAATATAAACTCATCCGTTCTAAGGGAGAGGGTTGGGTCAAATACATTGAAAATAATAACAAGGTTAATGGCCTAGTATCGGACGAAGAGCATGTTGCCTTCCTGAACCTTTGGCTAGACCGTTTTTTGTTCTGTGGAGCATCTCTTGGACCAACTCAGGTATATCAAGTGATAGCAGAGCAGCTTGTTGAGGGTCGTCGGCTATCTTTAGGAAAAATCTTCTTGGGTGCTGTGTATCAGATGCTTTACATAATAAGGAGTCGGTTTTACACAGGTTTTGGAAAATTCACCGTCGGTAACGTAGGTGGTCCAATGTGGTTCATACAAATATGGTCTGATCTTATTTTATTGATGCGTTCTTTTAACTTGGATTCAGCCGACGATACTCCTTTTCCAAGGGAAGATATACCAGAAGGGGCACCTATTCAATTTAGAGAATGCCGATCCTTTGTTGAGAGATTTATGATGTGCTCCAGAAATGAGACAAGGGCCTTTCCCAACAGCTATAAAAGATTTCTGTCATTCTTCTTGCAATTGAACACCGAAGATTTCAAGCAGCAAGATTTCTTTAGTTATGGTGCTACGGCCGATTTTCTTTGTCCTTCTTTTCTTCATCTGGAAGCCGACGGCTCTCTGATGCCTCATGAGACTCTGGACTTATATAGAATTTTCATCTCTCCGTGCATATTCCATGTCGGCCTTCATACTCGGAATCGGACCTTTCAACCTTCATACGAGTTTTACCAACCTTCAGTATATGCAAGACAGCTCGGCTTCGGCCAGGTGATCCCAAGTTTGCCACTTCTAAATCGGCTTCAACCCAGAGCTAGGGTTCGCAATGCCACATCGGCGAGGCTAGTCTTGGAGTTAGCCGACGAGCTCCAACTTCGCAGTCTCCCTCACTTCCATTTGAATGCTCGCCGCGCAGGGGGTTTCACGACATGGTCGGCTATCGCAGAATGTTTGTACATGGAAAAGACTCCATCATTTATCATCAAAGAATTTTTCCCAAATCTGTCAGAGCCGTCCTTAGTATCTAACAGCGAATCTAGCAGTTAAGCTAGCTCGTCGGGTTATACTAACTCAAGTTTAGTAGATAAGGTATCGGCTTTGAATAATCTTATCTCGTACATCGGTCTTTTCCAGATGCATTCTTCTAATCATTTTCTACTATGTACTTGCAGGCTAAGGATGTCAGCAAAAAACCTATCTCTAGCCAATCCGGAAATGATCAGGGTAAGAGAGCACATCAATTGACTGGCCTTACGGGCTATACTTCTGGTACTTTAGGGGTTCATAGTCCATCTTTATCGGATATTGAGAAAAAACAACCAAGTAAGTGCAAACACAATCGGCTAATTACTATCTTCTCCTTTTCTTTCGAACTAACCTTTATCCGATTTGTATCTCCAGAAAAGAAAAAGGCAAAGTATACCAAGGCTCCAGCGAAGAAAAGGCCCAAGCCCCAAGAACAAAGCGGTGAGAGTTCACCACATGCATCGGCTATTGGGGAGGTAAGCTACAATATCTTGTATAATAACTTATGTATTTCAATGCATTGGCTCACCTTTTCTTATTTTCCTTTAGCCAACGCAATCTGACCAAGTCGCGAAGATCTTAGCCGATCTTCCGAATATTTCAACTGCGCCAACTCTTACGCCGAAATCGACTCATCCTGCTCCAGTCATTGATTTGCCAGAACCGTCAGATCCAACAGACTTGCTCGGATTCTCTTTGGCCGATCTTGATGACCCGGAGATCATGGCCACTGATGACTATGATGCAGAAATTAGAAAAATCTTTCAAGTGTCAGAAAAGGCATCGGCTGCCGTCACCTCTGCCCTGGGCATGAAAGAGCGCCTTGACAAGCTCTTCAAACTTGTGATGCAACCGCAATCGGAGATTTTGACTAACAATCAACCGATAAGGGATGCTATGGCTGCCGTTGAAGCCGATCTCCCTCCGGAAGCAATGCAAGCCCTCCTCAACGTATGTCACTTGGATGACAGAAAAATTGAAGTGGAGGAGGCGCAAAATCGGGTCCAACGTCGTGAAGCCCAAGAGGCCGATCAGAAGCTCTTGGAGGATTTGGTTGCTGATGCCAAGGAAAAAAGCGCAAGTTTGATGCTGGTGCTCAACGTCTTAAATCGGCCAAGGAATCCCTCTCCAAGTTAGAAAAAACAAAGAAACTTCTTTTGGAAGAGTTGGCCAATCTTGACAAACAAATCGGAGAAGGCCTACAAACCTTGGAGACCACTGCATCGGAGCTGAAGGAACAAAAACTTAGCATTGCAGTGGCTGTTGAAAATGTGACAAAACAATCTGCCAAGGTGAAGCCAGTGCCCGGGGATGCCAAGGCTGATGAACGCCTTCTAAACGAAATTCAAGACATCATCGCCAAGGCAGCGGGTGCTCTGTCGGCTCTAGGCGCGACTCTTCCCGGATCGGGAATCCAATATTAAACCTCTAATCTGTAAGACTTTGCTGGTTGTTTTGAAAACTCGTTCTGAATGCTTGTAACTTGTTACTTTTATAATCGGCTGTTTAACCGATTTATATTTTGCTTATATCTTCTGAGTTTGTAATCTTTTCAGCTGATTAACAGCATCGTGTTAATCTTGGCTCTGACCATGATCTTTAATCGGCTAGGCTCCAATCCAAACACTAGGGTAGTATTTCTTCAAGTATTTCCCGTTAATAGCTTTTGGCAATACATACCCTTCTAACGTTTCTAGTAAGTACGAATTTCCGCCGACTAGCCGATTAATTTTGTATGGCCCTTCCCACGTAGGTGACCATTTTCCAAATCGGTTATCCTTAGATCCAACAGGCAATATTGTTTTCCATACCAAATCGGCTTGATCGAAAGACTTAGGCATGACTCTTTTATTGTATGCCCTTGCAATTCTGATCTTATTCTTCTTAAGCCGATCAAGCGTAGACAAACGTAACTCTGCTAGCTCATCCAAGTTGTCAATCATGAAATCATTGTATTCTTGAGCCGACAACCCGTTTTGCCTGGCTATTCGTATCGACTCAATGTTAATCTCCACGAGTAGAACGGCTTCCTGTCCATACACCAACTGGTAAGGTGAAAGCTTTGTCGCTCCGTGATAAGATAGCCGATAGGCCCAAAGTGACTCCGATAGAGTTGAGTGCCAATTCCTTGGTTTTTCATCAATCTTTCTTTTGATCAACTTAATTAGTGTTTTATTAGACGACTCGCCTGTCCATTAGCCTGAGCATAATATGGTGAAGAGTTTAACAACTTGATCCCTAGACTCGTTGCGTAACCCTGAAACTCGTTAGACATGAATACCGTACCTTGATCGATCGTGATCGTTTGCAGTATTCCAAACCGATGGACGATATGTTCATTCACAAAACTAATCGTCTCAACACTGGTCACCTTTTTAAGTGGTATAGCCTCAACCCACTTTGAGAAGTAATCGGTTGCGGCCAAAATAAATTTGTGGCCTTTACTCGAAGCAGAAAATATTTGGCCGATTATATCTATTCCCCAACCCCTAAACGGCCAAGGTTTGATAATTGGATGTAAAGCCGATGCTGGTGCTAGTTGTACGTTGCCAAACTTTTGACATGTTTGACATCCTTTATAGTACTTGAAACAATCCTCTAGCATCGTCGGCCAAAAATAACCTGTCCGTCTGAGCATCCATTTCATCTTGTGTGCCGATTGATGAGAACCACAAATTCCTTCGTGTACTTCACCCATTGGATAGGTAGGGTTGGTTCTGCGATAAAAGATTACCAAGGATGGCTAACCGAAACACGAACCGATAACAAAAGGACTGGATCGAACAACGACGGTTAGATACTAGATTATGGCTTTGATGGCAACCGGGGATCAATGAACTACAACGGTGGGCAAAACAGGGGATAATGATCTTCTGGACACAATGACATGGTCACGACAAACCAAAATGGTTGGCGGCACAAGACGACGCGTGGCGGTGGCAAAAAGGCGACGGTAACGGATATTAAAATTTTCGGTGGATGGAACAGCAAAGGGGAAGTGAGCACCACGTAGAACGCAGCGAGACGATCTCAACGGTATAAGCGGATTTGGCGGCAACCCAATGGACAGATCACAAACTACCGATGAACGGCTGCTAAAGCTAATAGATCAAACGGCCATAACTATTAAAATAATGGATGAAACCTAACCAAATTTTTCAGAGAGCTATCTGGGATCATTTGGCACAATATGACGCGAACAGATCTGAGTTTTACCATCTGGATCAACGGGGAACGCACGACGAAGTTTTCTGTTCAGACGACGCGATCGATCGGGAAGATTGAATTTTCTGCAGCAATCCCGAGGAGAAAACCTTGAGTTAGGGTGAGCACCAGGTAGAGGACATCAAGATGAGTCTACAGAATAAATTTCACGGTCAAAATCGCAAAAACGAAGGAGAACGGGTGACGGCAAGATTCGAGATTGGAATGGCCGTAACTTTTGATTTCCTAGATGAAACAGCACCAAATTTGGTGGAGAGGTAGACTAGACCATATGGCACGAGATGACGCAAGCGGATTTCAGAAAAACTCAACGAGATGACAGTGAACACGATGCCAAAATCGGCCGACGATGGCGGCGCACCGGAAGACAATGGCTGCAGTTTTTAGGGTTTGAGAGGTGCTCTGGGGATTAGGGGTGCGTGGGAGGGGTCTTAGGACACTTATACAGGCTAGGGAGTCGTGCCCTACAAGGAGACACGAAGAAAAACCGAATTTGGATTGAAAACGGATCGGATCGAACACCTGGCGCGCAATAAACAGTAAAGGGATGACGTGGCGCATTCTGGTGCGTCGGATGGAGATCAGAGGGCTGAGGCTAGGCGATGACGTGGCCGAATCTGGAGCTGCCACGTCGATTTAGCCCATTTTCGAATTAAAATAATTCCAGAAATTAAAATAATTCGTTTAGAGCAATAAAAATACCAAAAAAATTCTAAAAAAAATTCTAGAAAATATTTTAAGACATTTGGAGCTCGAATAAAATATTTTTAACCAAACTTTACTTAAAATCTTGTAGTATTTAATTAGATTTAACAAAAGGCTTAATTTAAATTAATTCCAGATAAATAGCAAACGAACTCCGAAAAATCTTTAAAAAAATTACAGAAAATTCCTTGAACCACAATGAACTCAAATAAAACTAAATTTATTTTAATTGAAGTTTATATTAGTCAAATTAAATTATTTTAGCATTAGAAAATTTCAGATTAAGCTTTATTAAAGAGAGAAAATTCGCGGGGATTTTTGGAAAGATGAACTAAACAAAAGATTTTTGAAAACCCAAATTTTGGGATGTTACAAACCTCCCCCCCCTTAACAGAATCTCGACCCCGAGATTAAGGTTGTCTATAGAAATAGGTTTATGGGACTCAACTCTTGGGACTTTCTTGAACTTTCAAGCAACTGTACACTGGGCAAGGTTGCTTTCGAACAAATGCTTGACAACATCCAAAATTTGTAGGCTGCGCGATGCAGATGAGATCCTTTGCAATTCCACCGACTTCCACGGTGTGCGCTCGCACAAGAAGGCACTCCTTCATTGGGACTCTTGAAACACATCACGCACTCGATCGACGCTCGCATCTCCTTTGATGGGCTCCCTTGCTTTCCATCCTTTAACACACGGTTTTCTGCTTCTTCTAGAAATTGGACAAGCGGCATTTGACAGTGAAACTTGCTTGCAACTCTGCGGTCTTACACAACATTCTTGTTGGTCTGCATTTCTAGCTCTATCGCCTTGATTCTTGAGTAACGCCTTAAACTCTAGATCAACTGAATATTCCTTCACATTGAACTCAAGCTCCAACTATTACAGAGGTAATGGCATGGTTCTCATTGGCATACACTACGGTAGCTGAAGTAATTCGTCAGAAAACAATTATCCTTTGTAGTTATTACATACGCAACTACTCCTTTTCTTCCGATGTGATGGCACATCCACCTTCTTGGCTCAACCATAATGGAACAACCGGTCCTTAGTCTGTCTCCGATATGTTTGAAGTTAAGCGATCACAAACCTTTCTCGAAAACACTCGCTCCTCTTAACTATCAAATCTTTGACCATAAACCAAAATTGCCTTACACATAGGTAACGACTAATTCCGAGGATAAACATCTCAAGCATGGGTTTCCAATATGATACGATTTATTAGGAACTCACTCTCAACAATAGACAAGTTAACTCTCAACATCTGGATTACATGTGATTTTCAATCGATAACAACATCGATGCCTTCTAAGCTCCAAGAGTCATAATGTGGTTGACATGATCTTTTCTCGAATGGGCTGGCGGCATGGCTTCAGCTTGAACTGCTCCACAATTCACTTTCTGGTGCAAGTGTCTCGGTAGGTGTAGGACTAAGATTGAAGCGAACAGTATAACAACTTTTCTCTTAAAACAAGCTGTTGGTAAAGTGTCCCGATTCATTGCATCCAAGCAACGCTTGACCGACATCTGTTGACTTCCTTCTAACAAAGCACTAATCTTGATAGGGCAGTGAGATTGATACGACCCATGTGATCACTTTCTTTTGAGGGCGTGTTTATCAAAATGTCCTGGCTGGCGACAGGCAAAGCAACCTCTAGGCAGTAAGCTTCCTCCTTGAGAACTTTTAACCAGTGTGGTGTTATGAAAATTCTGACTATCAAGGCGAGGCACAGGTGAAGGTGTCTCGAACAAAGTCGAGCGAGACTGGCAAGCCCGAGTTGTTGAGGGCACTCCTCATTTGTTTTGCGGTGGTCCTTTTGACAAGCTTTCGACGGTTTTGGTTATACTCTAATTCCTTGAGCTCATCTCCTAGAATAAGGGTCTTGTTAACCAACTCCTCTTGCTTCAACTGACTCTTTGAGTAAGTTACTCCTGTAGTTTTACCACTCACTCTTGGGGTTATAAACTTTACTGAAGTAATTTCTAGAATGATCATGGCTTCCAAAATTGCTTGACCTTTCTGTGGGCATTCCTTAACAAAATGACCTAACTTACCACAGTTGTAGCATGAACGTCTGGGTCATCATGTCTGGCTAGGTGTAGTCATATGCACAATATCGTCTTTCTCAGGCATCACCACTTGTTGGTTCGTAGGGCATTCCTTGGCCCAATGACCTTGTTTATCGCACAAGAAACAGTTCCATGGTGACCAAGTATCCCTGGTTCTTTGAGGCAAACAGACAGAGTTGACATGTTTCTTCTTCATTTCACACGCAAAGACAAAGAAATGTGGATGACAATCCTTCTCTTTTTGCTAACTCTTGAGCAATGACGGCTCGAAACTTCATTCACTGATGCCGAGTCACGGCGGTCACTATTGAATCCAATGGACATTGAGCTAGACAATGAACACATCCTTCACAAAGATAACATGTGATGTTGCTCATAGGACATTCTTCAAGTAAATGGCTTCCTTCTCAGCTGGAACAATTGATTGCATGCTTATTAGCGGTGTGTCCTATTCCTCCACAACGGACGCATGCATGGTCTTCTGATTTGTTTGGTTGACAACACTTCAAGGAACAACATCCTGGTATGACATAGGGAAAAGGGGTTGTACACTTCTCGAACTTGCGATGAGTCATACTAACATTTGACAAAGCAACGAATCACAAAAGCAAACAAACTCTAACTAAGTGATTTCTTCTAGTGTCTTGTGGGTACCACGATAGTTCTTCCACCACTCCAAGGCATCTCCTTCCAATCGACATGTGGCGTAGGGAACCTTCTCTTCATCTTCACATTGCACCAAAGCCAGCTTCTCTTCTATGACGCGAAGCTAGATTTCTGCATCTTTGAGAGTGGCTGATCCACCAAACGTGGGTAATTTGGTCCTCTTGAACAAGGCAAACTTGGACCGTGAATAGATGGTTGTGGATCGTGGTTGTAGGGGCATTGATTTTGCAATCGATAACATTCATCTGTTGTATCATTGTTATGCATGAGCTGGGTTTGAGCGGTGAATAATCGATCCAAATTTCGAATTGTCACTACGATACGGTGGACGGCTGTTGGTCACAATCTACTTTATTACTAACACCAGTAGTAGCAACTATACTGACTTGAACTGCCTCGAAATCACTGTTGTTGTCTGTCCTTTCCATCTGATGACCACTCCAGGGTTTAGTTAAGAGGAGAAAAGCAAAGATAAGGTTCAAGAATCCTAGTGCAGGGGAGCAGGTTTAACCCAATAACTTATACAAATATCATTAATAACTTGGTATGGTTGCTTACAAAAGCCTAAAAGCTATGCAACGCATACTGCACACCCAGCAACCAAGGAAAAAAAACAAATTAACCTAAGCACACAACAATCTATCGTCTAAAAGGGTAACACTTCTATCTTATACTGACGGAACTCTTCACACATGAGTCTCAACTGGCCACCAAAGTACTAGTTCTTCTATCATCTGGAACACTTCATCGATCCACTTCTTTTTCCTCGAGCTCGATGATTCCTGTCTTCACGATCTTTAGGATCAGCAGCAAGACACCCAATACTTTCTCCTTAAGTGTGAAACATCGTTAACTACTTAGAACAACTTAGGTAAGATTTATATTTAAACCAGTGGGGAAAGATGAATAATTTAAGCAAAAGGGGAAAGAATGGAAGAATAAGATAAGTCAAGAACTTATTATTCTTTCAAGTTAAATTTTCTCTTTTAGAAAATACTTTTGAAGCTCCTAAGAAACGGCCAAACTATCTAGGGTCAAGACCTACAGTCAGTATGGCTCTGATACCACCTCTGTCGGGACCGAATATGAAAATCCGACCCTCTGTGTATTCAAAGACTAGTCCAGATCACGCTAGTGCACACAGTCTCAACATAGATGAAATATCACAATCATACACAACGGAATAATAAATAAAGACTTCATCTATTAATATAGAACTATTAAACGACCTTTAGGTCAAACTTACACTTGCGAGGCCTTGGTGGCTTCAACTCAAAATAAATAAGCAGAATGAATGAAGAATGTCGATTTAATCCCATCAATATGCCACGTGCAAGCGACAAGGTTCAACTCCTAGATATTCGCCTCCTCGTAGAACTTCTCCTCCTTTGAAGTTGTAGTCTTCTCCTCAACTGATGATTTTGTGTGTTGCAAGGGGTGAGTACATAAAGCACTCAACAAGTTGTGCATGTAATGCAATTCTATGTAACTATATGCAAGGCTTATTCCAAAGGAAAAGGCTATTATGGCTATTTTGCGAAGAAGCAAAGATTTATGAACAAATACAATAAATAGATTGTAAAGATCAGAAACAAATAACAAGAATAGATAGATTCAAAGATTTCAAGTAAACCAAGTTTCAAACCTAAGTCAATTTCCACTTTCCATGGCATCCCGCCATCCCAATAAGTTTTGATTAACAAAAGTCTAACCCTTAATCAGTAATTCCGAGCATTGCTCAATACCATGAGCACGGCTATTCGAATAGATTCACACTCTTCAGAGGTTATGCACTTTACCCACACGACATGATCGTCCCTTGTTGCCAAGCTATTAGCACACTTCCTTTGGTGTGCCGACAGGTAATCATGACAAAGCCTTTACAATGCTCTGTCTAGACTCTGTCATCGCTGTTGAGGTTTCAACACGGAAGGGACTTGTTACCACACTCTGCCCCTCTTGCGCCATGTGAGTCTACCCGTACATCCGAACTCACTATACACCACAGCATGATCAAATCTAGACATCACAAATTAGTCGGCTAGGCTGTCCCATTCCGGATATGTGGTTGCAAGTAAGACTCAGGTCAAAGGCTTGCAAGGTTAAGTCCTTAGGATGACTAGGCAAGACTTCCACATACCCTCGCCAATCGGCCCACCTTGGCACACCGCCCTAGCCACATGCCCCAATCTAAATCATTACCACCCGGTTGATTACCAAGCACCACATGCTATCAACAAGTCAACCTCATTGCGTGACATCCACTGTCACCACAACGCAATCTCATTGTGTGACCACATGACACACAAGTTCATAACATTGTTCCATATTCCATTAGTCAAGATTAATCAGTGATGATTGAACACATGTGACGACATAGCATGGCTAAGCAACTAATACGGACTAACCATCCCATGTTGATTATAATTACTAACCAACTATATTGAACCAATCTAGGGTGACAATAGATCATTGCATACAAATGACAAGGTAGGGTGTAGATCAAATTGGTATAATAGCTAAGTCCCAATTTAATTTGAAACAATTGTACACTTGAAATGATATGCAATAGGGTAAAACAAATATAGCAATTTTATAAACATGGGTTCAACATGATCAAAGCACAACTTGCCTGGCCCTTGCGATTTTTACTGTTCTTCACTCTTTATCTTTGATTCTTGATCTTCGATCTTCAATCTTTACCTTCTTGATCTTCAGCTCCTTGAACAACTTCCTAGGACGATACGTCTAACGGTTAAAGAAGAAGCAAATACAAACCAACTCAAAAGATAAATCAAATAAAATCCAAATTGAGAACGGATAGTATTAGATCACAAAGGCTTAGATGAATTTAGGAACTTGAATGGATTAGATCTTAGATTAGACAAAGAGAACGAACTTCGGAATACACCAAAAGGAAAAGATGATAATCGAGAAAGAATAATATTCCAAAGAATATTTCTTCTGAAGTTATTATCTTGATTGGATAGACAATGACATATGGGCTCTCGATCTATAAACCGGGTCCATAAAGATACGTTAGTTCGCAATGAACTAAACTGATGCTCAATGATAACTTTTGTTGACTAAACAGATATCTGATCAAACAAAAGAAAGATAGACTAATAGATTAGATATGGCACAAGGATATGACACATGGCCAATGGTCTATCGACCAAGCCCACGAATGACTTCTAGGTCAATGGCAGATTAGATTTTCAAGAATAGGATATGGACAAGCGAGGTCGACATTCATGCGATTCAATTTGAGATCACCATACGTCGATCAAGGTGCTTGACGATGACAAGGCAGCGAGGAAATGAAGACAAGGCTAAACTCATAGGTGATGGAGTTAGATTACAATAAGGCCATAGAGGATGATGATATTGAACTAGAGCTTTTGCGAGAATGCACACATGCGAAGATAGCGAAGCAACGACGGGACACTCATGCAAAGATAAGATGTCGATTGTCGGTACAACGATATGGTAGCAAGGTTATGATATGGCTCGAGATTGATCCGCGGTTGCAAGGTTTACATGACATGATCCATCGTCAACGCAGATTGGACACAAGGTTCAATTAGGGTTTGAGAGGAATGACTCGCGGATAGATCCAATTGGCATAGGGATTGGATAGGTAGGGTTGGCTCTGCGATAAAAGATTACAAGGATGGCTAATCAAACACGAACCGATAACAAAAGGATTTGGATCGAACGGCGACGGTTAGATACTAGATTATGGCTTTGATGGCGACCGGGGATTAATGAACTTCAACGGTGGGCAAAATAGGGGATAATGATCTTCTGGACACAATGACATGGTCACGACAAACCAAAATAGTTGGCGGCACAAGACACGCCGGCGGTGGCAAAAGGCGACGATAACGAATATTAAAATTTTCGTGGATGGAACAGCAAAGGAAGAAGGAGCACCACGTAGAACGCGCGAGACGATCTCAACGGTATAAGCGGATTTGGCGGCAACCCAATGGACAGATCACAAACTACCGATGAACGGCTGCTAAAGCTAATAGATCAAACGGCCATAACTATTAAAATAATGGATGAAACCTATCCAAATTTTTCAGAGAGCTATCTGGGATCATTTGGCACAATATGACACGAACGGATCTGAGTTTTACCTTCTGGATCAACGGGGAACGCACGACGACGAAGTTTTCTCACAGACGACGCTAAATTCGATCGGGAAGATTGAATTTTCTGCAGTAATCCGGAGGACAAAACCTTGAGTTAGGGTGAGCACCAAGTAGAGGACATCAATATGAGTCTACAGAATAAATTTCACGATCAAAATCGCAAAAACGAAGGAGAACGGGTGACGGCAAGATTCGAGATTGGAACAGCCGTAACTTTTGATTTCCTAGATGAAACAGCACCAAATTTGGTGGAGAGGTAGACTGGACCATATGGCACGAGATGACGTGAGCGGATTTCAGAAAAACTCACCGAGATGACAGTGAACACGTTGCCAAAATCAGCCGACGATGGCGGCGCACCGGAAGACAATGGCTGCAGTTTTTAGGGTTTGAGAGGTGTTCTGGAGATTAGGGGTGCGTGGGAGGGGTCTTAGGACACTTATATAGGCTAGGGAGTCGTGCCCTACAAGGAGACACGAAGAAAAACCGAATTTGGATTGAAAACGGATCGGATCGAACACCTGGCGCGCAATAAACAGTAAAGGGATGACGTGGCGCATTCTGGTGCGTCGGATGGAGATCAGAGGGCTGAGGCTAGGCGATGACGTGGCCGAATCTGGAGCTGCCACGTCGATTTAGCCCATTTTCGAATTAAAATAATTCCAGAAATTAAAATAATTCGTTTAGAGCAATAAAAATACCAAAAAAATTCTAAAAAAAATTCTAGAAAATATTTTAAGACATTTGGAGCTCGAATAAAATATTTTTAACCAAACTTTATTTAAAATCTTGTAGTATTTAATTAGATTTAACAAAAGGCTTAATTTAAATTAATTCCAGATAAATAGCAAACGAACTCCGAAAAATCTTAAAAAAAATTACAGAAAATTCCTTGAAGCACAATGAACTCAAATAAAACTAAATTTATTTTAATTGAAGTTTATATTAGTCAAATTAAATTATTTTAGCATTAGAAAATTTCAGATTAAGCTTTATTAAAGAGAGAAAATTCGCGGGGATTTTTGGAAAGATGAACTAAACAAAAGATTTTTGAAAACCCAAATTTTGGGATGTTACACTGCACCACCAACAGTGAATCACCATATGCCTCAACAGCTCTTACTCCAATATTTTCTAACAACAAGAAGCCTTTGAGTAACGCCGTGATTCTACGGTTGTTCGAGCATCGCTATTTAGCCGAAATACTTAATTCAAAGTTATGCCTTGGATGAAGTGAGCACAATACCGATACCATCACCTTCCCCCGATATCGATCCACAAAGAACAACTGCCATGGTGCGACCAAGACTAAATTTGCCGCTATGTCATGTCCTGTTATAAAATCGGCTAGGACTTGTCCTTTGACTGCTTTGGCCGATTCATATGATAAGTCGAACTCGACCAAGGCGTAAGCCCATTTGCCAAGTCGACCTCGCAGAATTTGAGCTGACAATATATATTTTATAACATCGGTCTTGCAGATCACTTTACAAGCCGATGCTAATATGTAATGCCTTAACTTTGTGCACGAGAAGTATAAGGATAAACATAGTTTTTCGATAAATGGGTACCTGACTTCTGCGTCCAGCAACCGTCGGCTTAAATAGAAGATAACCCTTTCTTTACCATGCACCTCTTGTGCCAAAACAGCTCCAATAATATCTTCTTCGTCCGAGACATATAATCTGAAGGAACCCTTTTGAGGTGCAGCCAAATCGGAGGGTTGGACAAATACCTCTTGAATTCGCCGAAGTCACGATCACTCCCGATATAAATTCCTCATTGTCCTTTAACTTCAGCAATGGAGTAAAAGCACGAATCCTACCGGAGAGGTTTGAGATGAACCGACGGAGATAGTTAATTTTGTCGATCAGTTTTTGTAACTCGTTTTTGCATGTCGGTGGTTCAGTATTGGCTATGGCCTTGACCCTCGTTTGACTGACCTCGATCCCTCTTTCATGCACCATGAAGCCTAAAAACTGTCCAGCCAACACGCCAAATGCACATTTGTAAGGATTCATCTTCAAACCATGCGATCTTATGTTTTTAAACACCTTCTCTAAGTCGGCCAGATGTTGCAAATCTTCTGCAAATTTTACCACTACATCATCGATATAAATTTCTACAATATGGCCGATTAAATCGTGAAAGATCAGATTCATTGCCCGCTGATATGTTGCTCCAGCGTTTTCCAAGCCGAAAGTCATCACTGTCCACTCGAACAATCCTATTGCACCAGGACATCTGAAGACCGTCTTTGGTATATCGGCTTTTGCCATGAGTATCTGGTTATACCCGGCATTAACATCTAGAAAACTTATGATCTTGTTCCTCGATGCAAGATCGATAAGCATATCGCTATTGGCATCGGTATTCATCTTTTGGCGTCGCCTGGTTCAAATCTCTAAAGTCGACGCATACTCGAAGCTTTCCATTTTTCTTCATAACTGGAACGATGTTGGAAACCCACTCCGCGTATCTGCAAGGCCTTATAAACTTTGTTTCCAACAACCGTTCTATTTCTTCTTTTATAGTTTGGTACAAAGCTGGGTTAAAGCGCCTAGGATACTGTTTAAACGGCCGATAGCCCGACTTTATAGGTAGCCGATGTTCCACAAGCTGACGACTTAATCCAGGCATTTCGTGATATTCCCAAGCAAAACAATCCTTATAATCCCTAAGGATTTTTATTAGTTTTTCTTTGTACTTTACATCCAAATTTGCACTAACAAAAGTTAGTCTTTTTCTATCACCGCTACCTATATCGACTTCTTCAAGCAAATCGGTGGACGTGAAACCTTGACCTAACTTTTCAATTTCTTCAAAATCTTCGATGGCTTCGTAGCTATCCGTGGTTTGCCGATAGCTTTGCATTTTATCTTGCAACACCTTTAGTGTTTTTCTTGTCCCCATCGTCGTAACACTTCGTTTGCCTAATCAAAGGTGCCAGGCTTGACACTGATCGGCATGAGCCCTGATTTGCTTACGCATATAAAATTGCAATCGTCCAGCGCATTGCCCGATATGCAACCAGTTTCTTCGTGTTGCCAATTCGCGTCGGAACTAGCCATGGCGATATGAACCGATGTGTCGGCTGCAACGACCTCAACTTCTTCTCTGTTCCATTGGACAAGCGCTTGATGCATAGTCGATGGGATACAGCAGTTAGCATGAATCCAATCCCGACCGAGCAAAGACATCAGTAGTTTCCTTTGGCGCCTATTACAAAGAATGCTGTCGGCAAAGTCTTGCTACCGACAGTCAGTTCTGTGACCATGACACCTTTTGTCTCTGTAGGGTCGCCTGTGAAGTCATTCAGAACCATGTTAGTTTTGATTAAATCTTCATCAGACTTACCCAATTTCTTGCATGTCGTGTACGGCATCAGGTTCACCGTGGCGCCTCCGTCTACCAGCATCCTTGATATCGGCTTGCCATTTATATACCCTTTTAGATACAATGGTTTCAAATGCCGATGATCATCTTTAGGTTTCTCAAAGATGGCGCTCTGCACGCCGGAGCACAATTGAGCAACTTCCTCTTTGGCCGATGCAGTTCTGACTTTGAACTCCGCCGGCAATGTGAACACCATGTTAATATCCATGGGAGGCGTGTCATCCCGAATCATGGGAGAATCCAAGTCATCAGCCGATTTGAAATCTTCTTCAGCTTGTTCTTTTCTTCTCCACTCTTTCTTGATGCATTTGATTGGACGAAGTTCATTAAACGCTTCGTCCCTTTTGTTTCTCGGCATCGGCCTCACGGATCTCTTGCATCCTTAGCCTCTGAAGCCGTCGTCGTTGTGATCGGCTTTGGCCAGATGGACACCACCTGGGTTTGGGTTCCACCGGCTTCCGTATTTGACCAGCCAAATCTTCTTGATCAGAACTGGGCTTGTGTATCTTGACTTGGGTCGGTTCTTGATCTGGTTTAGATATTCTCTCGTGGACCGGTCTTCTGTAACTTCTGGCTTGCTCTCGAATCGGCCCAGACAGCTTATTTCTAGCCGATTGCTTTAGCCAATCGTCTCGGGGATAATGCTCTATCGGGCAGTTGTATAGTGATGGCAACGCTACCCCTCTTTCCCAGCAAAACCGCCAAAAGGGACACCTTCTATGTGCCCTCTCCACATTCTCAGTGTGGCACAAATTATCCGACCGGCGGGTATTATACCTTGGTCGGTTATTTATCCTTTCGTATTTCTCCATTAATTGTGAAAATGTCGGTCCTGACCTTTTCGCCTGCTGCCTTAATGGAGACTTTTCTGCTTTATACCATTTACCTACCTGAGGATTCTCCTTGGGTTTAATAGTTCTTGAATTTTTTCCTTTGCGATCGGCTTCTATTTGTAAAGAGCCGATCGTAATCTTCAGCGTTTGATCACCGTTCGAGCTTGATTGGATGTTGACTTGTCGATCCTTTTTCTGCTCGTCTTGCATCGGCTCTTTTCCTTTAGCCGAACACTGTACCATGTTGATGGGAAACGGATCGACATCAACTTGCATGGTCGGCTCATCAGCAAATTTTAATCGACCATCCTTAATGGCAGATTGGATCTGTTGACGGAAGATATTGCAGTCATTAGTGTTATGCGAATAAGAATGATGCCACTTGCAATACCTGTGTTTTTTGATCTCATCGGGCGACGGTATCACGTGCCCCTCTGGCAATCGTATTATCTTTTCTTGCAGGAGTAAATCAAAAATACGATCGCACTTGGAAACATCAAAAGAGTACTTAACCTCTGACTTATTTATAGTCGGCTTAAGCCAAGAACAGACTAAGGATTTCTTGGACCCTTTTACCCATTCGGCTACATTTATTTCCGCTTCCTCGTCTTCCGAAGTATCACTTGGACAATACTCAATCATGTTGACTTTAGCCTTGTCTTTTTCTTTGTTATTGCTGTTCTTAAATCTGTCTTTAAACACCTTATTATCAGTGAATCGGCTATCTTGAACCGATACGCGATGCAATAAGTGGCTAAGGTCGGTGAATTCTTGCCCTCCAAATTTCTCCCTAAGAGGCGGGATCAAACCTTGAAATGCCAAATCGGCGAGTTGGTTGTCAGGCAATGTTACGCTAAAACACCGATTTCTGATTTCTCTAAATCTCTTGATGTAGTACGTTACCGATTCCCCAAACTTTTGTCGTAAAGAACTCAAATCTGAAATCCTGAGCTCCAAACTGCCTGAAAAGAAGTATTCATGGAATCGGCTTTCCAAATCATTCCATAAATGGACCGAATTCGGAGGCAGGCAAGTAAACCAAGTAAACGCTGCCCCAGACAAAGACAACGGGAACAGTCTAATTTTCAGCCCGTCGGACTGGGCCGCTTCACCGCATTGCGCGATAAAGCGTCCAACATGTTCCAGGGTAGTGATTGAATCATCCCCTGAGAATTTGGCAAAGTCCGGGACTCTGAAATTATGAGGGTAGGGCATACGATCTATGTAATCTGGATACAACTTTCTATAACCGATGACCTTACCTTTTGGTTGTATGCCGAATTGGTCCCTTAAAACGGCAGAGATCTGGTCAGCCCAGTTAACATTATCGGCCATTGGCATAGCAAGCCCTTGATAATGTCGGTCATAATCGGCATCCTGCCCCCCGAGTGCAAGCTCGGGTTGCCAATTATACTGTGCCGTCGGCATACGACCATGCTGATCGTGTCGATTATGCCTGGTTTAAGGTTCCGGTACTGGGACAAATGGTTCTGAGTATGTTACTACTCTGTGTGGACCTGGATTCCTAAGCAGGGTAGGCTTTTGTGGGACTCTTTCGGAACCAATCGGCTGTGAAACCTATTGGGGAAAAGTGTAGAACGGAGCCGACGGCGGCAAATTGATTGATGCCTCTAACTTAGCGGCGTCAGTATAGGCGTGGTAATGGTTCACCCCACTTGACCGAGGGTCCCTAGGTAGTATAACCGTGGGTTGTGTAGGCATCATGGTGGGGGGTGAGGTTATAGCCGATGGTTTAGGATCGGCTGGTGTGCTCTGCGTGCTTTGTGATACTGAAAAAACAGGATAATTCGACAGAGCTTGCAACGGGTCAAGTAGACTTCCTGACGAGACCAACTCCTGGGCTATAGATTTAACGCTATTTGCTATCATCGGTTTAAGCGTTGTCACTAGAGCCGATGATTGATTTATTAAAGCGTGGTGCACAAATTGATTAATCATAGCCGATAGTTCAGCTTGAGCAGGCAGATATCAGCTTACCGGATTTGTGACACCCGCATCTCCCAGAGCGTTGACCGTCGGCAGGGCGGATTTTTGAGTGATGCCGCGTCTCGTTTTTTTATAACAGCCTAGCATCATCTCCTCCAACGCAGCCTTCCGGGCTTCAATTTCTTGACGTTGTTCCGCCGTCAAATCGTCCATTGTTGGGACGATTATGGCCTCTGCATTGAGATCTGATGGTGAAATCGACTTCCCTAATGACGACATTGGTCCCACCGGGCGTGCCAAAAGTGTGTTGGCGTCAAAAACTTGATGTAGGGTTTCTGACAGCAGCACACCGGACGAACACCGGGTTCAGAGCGTGCCAGTCGATTTGACCTGGAATCGACAAGGTAAAAACGATAAAATCCACTCAAAGCCGATCGTTTAAGATCAATCGGCCTAGACTCGATCAGCTTGAAGCCGATCAAGATCAAGGTATCAAGATAAATCTAATTAGCCGATTAAGGCTAATCAGAGAATAAAGGCAGATCAATTCTGAAGAAGGCGATGCGCAACAAAATCAGAACAAATCGAACCTGGGGTGTAATTGACGAAGATCAACAATCGGCGATGCGCAACTTTATTGATCAAAATCGATTACAAAGGCTGAATTACAAGAGCTACTCCTAGTCGACAGGAAAAAGAAAGTAAATGCTGTTTGGTTGTATGTGTTGATGATGATTCGCAGCTCGCTTTGGTCCTCCTTTTATACCTTTGGCCGATAGTGTCCAGTTACAACACGCTTCAAGCCCGTATCCGTATCGGCCTTATCTTGGAGGGTTGTTTCCTTAAAAATCTTGCAGTTACCAAATATCTCGGACTCTTTCCAATCCTTTCCGTTAGTTTCCGTATCTTTGATTTTATTGCCTGATTTGGATAAACTTGCCGAATTTGGGTGCAAACACTGTCCAAACTCAAACTTGTACACTACAAACTCAAATACAGTCAATTGCTCATCACAAACATGGATAGATCTCCACATGGTCTTTCACAACGTTGCAGGTGCTCAAGACCCACTCCTCCAGATTTGGGCATCGGAGCTAGAGGGCTCACCAAAACCCAACCTGGGAATCGGAGAACACATGAGTACGCTGGAGAGGAGGAAGATAAGCTTGAGAGTCTGCTATATCCGAAGGGACGAGCTAGGGTTCTAACCTAGGAGCACGAAGAGGCGAAATTGAGAGAGGAAACAGAAGAACAGGGATAGCACGACAGTCGTTTGGTGGTGACAAATGGCAAGAACCAGTGTCTCTGACAAACAGATTGGGCGGCGGCATGGGAGGTGAAGTGGGGAGGAATACAGGGGACAATGGAAAAGTGAGAAGGACCAAATGTTGAGCAGACCCGTGGTGGCTGCATCTCTAGGCGCTGCATCTCTCAGGCAAAGGCTGAGGAGCGAAGGTCGATTCTTTTGTTTCCCCTCAGCCTGGCTTCAAGGGGAATTTTGCATCAGTTGGGCCAGGCCTTTGTACTAATCAAGCAACCAACCACGGCATGCTTGTTTGGAGGGATCACCCCCTCTATCATGGGTTAGTATATCTAGAGTGTTAACCAAACGGACCATCCAGCATAGCATATCCCATTTAACGTGCTGGCATGGTCTGTTTAGGCACGACCCATTAAAGCACGGCTAGCTAGTGGATCGTGCCATATTGGCCCAAGCACGACCTGGTGGTAGCCGTGTTGTGCTGTGCTGGCACGTGCCCTTGTATGCTGCTGATGGACCATGCCGGACCGAGGTCGGCCCGTTTGGTGTTAAAAAATTCAATAAAAATTGAAAAAAATGGAAAATCGTAAAAGTTTGAAAAAAAAATCAGGAAAATTTTGGGGAAAATCTAAAATAATTAGAAAAACTCAAAGAGACGTAGAATTTTTTTTTAAAAATCCGAATAAACAGACCAAAACGGTTTATGCCATCCTATCGAACGAAGGTTACTGCCCAAGCATAGCCCGCCCTCTTAGGCTACCCGTTTATTCTTAGACCATGTTGTGTCTGGGTCGTGTCCACAGTGCCAGGCTATGGATTGGCCTGTTTGGCATAGCCCATCTGACCATCACTATTATATTATATGATCATCATGTAAAATTTAGTGAGATAGCATATTTTTTATTTTCTATTAATCGTGCTGAATCAAATGGCAATAGATCAACCGATTTCATTCCTAAAACTAAATTAGTGAGTTAGATTCGAAGATAAAAGCGGATGGTGGATTCGTTGTCCCATTCCTCGTACAAGCAACCCTCACTCAAATGCCGGCTACTTTTCTTAATATGCGACGATCGCTGCCAGTTACAGTATCGTGAGAGACCAACGGTGGGGCACGATGGTTTTAGAAGCAGCACCATCGTCCGCCGAAGTCGGATGTAACAGGGATGAAGGAAACAAATTAGGGTTGACTAATCAGAATGAACACAGCAACGACCGTAGAGCCTGGGCTAATAAATTTACTTTGTCTCGGTTTTGAGTTGTGATGGCAGAAAGGTTCCTATGCAGATCACCGTAGGGATTACAACTTAGGGTCTGTTTATTTTAGCTTTTAATTCTGGATTCTAATTCTAAAAGCAGAAAACAAATAGTCCGATTCTAGAATCCGATTCTCACAATCCAACTCATCCATATATACTAGAATTCACAATCCACTTCATATGGTGCTTTTGGATTTCATCTTTTGGAGAATCAGTTTCTCTAAAACCACAATTCAGGATCAGCTTTTAGAGAATCCAAATTTGAAAAAAACAGGCCCTTAAGCAACCCTCAATCCTTAGCGTCATTCGATTGAGCCAATAAACGGTCCGAATCGTCCAACAATGCATTTCTACAGTGCTTCGCTACAATTAAAAAAAATCAGTATAGTATTTTTAAACAGTATTCTCGGAAGATGTAGGCCCCTATTTTTTATCCAACTGTAGTATTGTAGGATTCCTTGCCCCCATCTCTCCCCTAACTTTTTTTTAAGACAGAGTGCAGTAGCTCTACTTCTTCACTAAGCTCGATTTCCTTGCTACAATTAAGATTCTTATCGAGGCTTCCACGTACTACCGTATATAAGCTTGGGAGTTTTTCCGGCCTCTGCCCGCGTCCACGTTGCCTCCAAGGCCTCGTGGCCGAGCGCCCGCCCGCTGCGTCGCGCGCGTAAACAGAAAAACGAAGCATCGTGCGTACGACTGCCTCGGCGTTGAGTCACGTTGCTCGCGTGGCTAATTCAGTTGCGCAGCTCAAGTAATTAGTTACGATGTCCTAACCCTAACAGTCGTGTGGTGCAGCGGTAAGAGCTCTCACGCCCGCAGCCAAGGTCGCGGGATCGAGTCGCCGTGAGCGCGTTTTTTTACCGCGGTCACGAATTATTCCCCCGCGTCCCCTCCTCCGTCCCTCCTCGCCAAGCGGAGATCGGCGCCATCAACTGCCCTCCTTCGGTCGTCCTCACCCTCCTCCCTTCGCATGCATCGGCCACCACCTTGCCTCCAGCCGGTGGCCTCGTTGCCTCCGTCCCACTTTCAAGTGTCGTCCCTACCACCTCACACCCTCATCTACCTACTCCCTTGCCCCCTCCGCCTCTACACGCCCTCCCCGGAGCTCCACGCCCATGTCCGTCGGCGCGCGCGACTCGGTGCGGCGATACCGCAGACGTCATCGCGAGAGGAAAGGCGGGCAGCGGCCGTCAGGCTCGTGCGGCGGGCAGCAACGCGCGCCTGATGGGGCACGCGGCGCGCGCACAGCTCGCGCCAACCCCATTGCCCTCGTGCCGACGCTCGCGGCGCGAATATCTTACTCGCCCCCGTCCATGGCATCGCACCACCGCCGAGATCCGCGTCGGTTCGACCGCAGAACCCTCCGCCAATGGCTCGCCCGAGGCTGCTACGAGCATTTTTCCTCTCGCTTTTCATTGCAAAGGCGATCGTAATTTTTATTTTCCTCCTCCTTGAACAAAGATAAGGATTGCTCGTGTCAAAATTTTAGTTTTGCTCCTCCTTGGACAAGAATAAGGAGTGCTCGAGATTATGTTTGAAGATTTTAGTTGTGCGAGCTTGGGTTTTGGAGTGCTGCAGCATCCGTCAGTTCGCGAGGCTACGATCAAGGTGTGTCAATTCTCTACCTGTGCCCATTGTTTGTTTTATTGAGTATTTTGAATTAGCGATAACATTATGGTGTGTTTACTTGGCAGCTCACGAATACGCCGTGGGGCCAAGGGTCTACGTTAATATGTGGATATACTACTTATCACAAGTTGGTGAAGGAATCATTGACAGAGTTGAAGAAAAAAAAGCTCCAATATTGTGTTTTAGACTTAAGTAGCCATACTTTTGTTAGCTATGCATCCATATACTATATATATCTCTTACAGGATTACCTTTTTTTCCCAACTGGATTTTCTCGCCAATATGGCTGTGATGATCGCCTGGAAGCATCACTCTTTTTGGCTATTGGAAGAAAACTCTGCAGAGCATGAGAGAATTGTGGTTTTTCAGATGCTCAAATCAAGCATGCTTCCATTATCGATGGATTCCCTTGTCGAGAGACAAAGAAGAAGTAGTACCGCTTGTCTACAAGCACCGTGACATCTCCCATCTTTATTTCCTCACAGTATTTTTCCCGCTTTCGGTCGGATATTTGCTTCTGAGAAAATTTCATCATTTAGGTAGTATTTAAGTTTAAACAGGATTAATGAACAGCACTTGCTTCTGTATGCATAATGTCTGAGTACCAAACTCATAAGCTCTTTTTATTGATAAAATGCAGCCTATTCGGCATGGTTGGTGATTTTGCTCCATTACCTGAACTTGTGAAATTACGCAGAAAATATGGGTTTTGGTTGGTTATCCATGATGTTAGTATTTTATCTCCCCTTGAATACAATTTTGCGGAGCTCGATAGTAAATCAAATTATGTTTCGATTTCCCTTTTCAAGCGAGAGGACAGTTGTTTGTGCTGAGAATGGTGCTGCTGCAGCCGAGCTGTTTTGATGTGATAGTGGAATTGACATGAGTGTTGGCACCTTTAAGCAAGCCTACTAGCTGCGAGGGTGGTTTTATAGCATGCAGGTAAGTCGTACTCATACTATCTGCCAACGATAGAGTTTCTCATAATGCATATTAAACTGTAGAAATGGAGCATGCAGGTCTTAAAGGAATGCATGGAATATCTAAGACAAGTCTTATCGCGATTTCCCTCGCACGTTGGGCCCATTTCCCTCTGCACGTTGGGTGCATAGTATGATCTCTCTTGATAGTTTTGCTGCCTTTACGATTGATGATTTCCAAGAGGTCTCGCTACTTGCTGCACCGTGCTTTTTATGGCCAACTTCGGGAGGCACTCATCCACCAACTACTATCCTTCTTCCGTGTCATGGATCCCCAGGTCCCCCTCCTCATCCCTTACTCTCTCTTTTCCTTTTTTTCGATTTTTACTAGATGCCATCCTTTATTACTTTTTACGCGGAAAATATCACTCGTTTCTGGGATTGCGTATTGACGCTGAGGCGGGTGGATGCCGACAGGTGCTGATCCTTGATAAATTCCCGGTGACTTTGTTTCCTTACTTGATGTGGAAGTGAAAGTGTAGAGGCTATCCCAACCTGAATTAGGATCTCTTAGGTCTTCCTCATGAGATAATAGCTAAAATTGTTGTGTTGTCTGTGCTGCGCTAGGGAGAAAGAGAGCAAAATTGTGAGCCTTTGCCCTTTGGGATATGCTCTTACATAGGACTTTCCCCCCCACCATTGCATCTACTGCTAATCTGTAGATGTTTCCTTATCAGATGAGGAGCTGCGAGGTTCTAATGCCTACGATTATCATGCCTGTGTCACATCAACCTCTAAATATATGAGTAAATTTCTTTCTTATGAAGCAGTGTTCTTATCCAATATGTGATAGTTCCTTTTTCATTTACTAAGATAAGTGTTTTGGGTTTCTGCGACTTGGAAAGTACTAGCTGCATTGGTACAGAGTTAGAATTTAGTGGAAAATTTTCCGCTTGTTCGGACATCGATTTCAAACATATGCTTTGTGGTCCTAAATTCTCCTTTCGCTTGACGCCTTTGATCTTTCTCGTAAGACAAGAATGGACGTTTAAGTGCGTTGCTTTACTTTTGGTAATAGCAATATGTGCTTTATCTGCAATACGGATCACACAACAATGATCAAAGTATAGCTTACTCTTGCTGTGCTTTTTTAAGGGTTAATTTCACTAATTCGGTAATCACCTATTGTCACGGCCCCAAAACCAAAGATGCATCTATAATCATCATGAGCATACATGAAGCATCATTAAGCATTTAATCTCGTGTTGGCATGCATTCGAATCCAATTTTTGAATTGTTGATTTTAGTGCAAATTGGTACGTTGTGAAGCAACTCAATTCTTCACCATATAACATGACCTATGTGTTATTTTTGTATTGTTACCCACTGTAAATAGTGAATTTAGGAATTTATTCCCAGATTTTAGGAGATCATTTGGGTGCTCAAATTAAATCTTGTAATTTCAAAAACAGCCATCTTGTGTGAATTTGTAGACTTAATTTACAAATGCTTTTTGAGTGAAACCAACTGTACTGTGCTATCTAATGTCTATACGTGATTCACAAAAATTGGGATAATTTTTGGAGTTGTTTTGAACCCTTAATTAAGTAGAAGAAGAGAGGGAGAAGAAATTGTCTGAAAATTCAAAAAAAAATATTTTCTCTGTCTGCTTCTTCTCCAGTTGGGCGCCATGGACAGTGAGTCCACCTGGCTGGCGCCGACGCTGGGCGGTGCTCCGAGCTCTGTTTTACCTTACATACTTCCCAGTCGGAACCCCAACCGTCTCCTCTTGCTTTTCTCCCCTTCCTCCTCTGCTCCATTGCTCCAGGGCAAGCCGTCGCCGCCCACTTTTCTACCGCGGGACGCCGCCGAGAGCTCACCGGTGCGCCGCCGTTTAGCGCCTCCCCACGCTGAGGAGCCTCACGGTGAGAACCCCCATGACATGGTGAAGCTTGCTGCCCATTCCTTTTCAGCCCGGTGGCTATACATTTTCCTCGCTCTGCGTCATGTCCCAGTGAAGAAGAAGCACAGTACCAGCTAGATAATTGTGTTAGTGTTAGTACATAAACATTTCAAAACTTGTAAAATCCATAGAATATTCATATGATCTTCAAATAATGTGAGACCAATTTTTCTAGCTTCATATTTCAGTGCTCTTTAACAGAAAAATATGTATGCTCATGAAACATGTACCTGTTTTCCTAGATCTATTTTGTTTGTGTAATCTAGTTTAATTCATAAACAAAACTTATTAACTCCAAAAATTGTGAAACCAATTTTTTTGTACTCCTTGTGATGTTTCCTATATATTAAAAATATCCTTTGGCATGAAAAGCTATATTTATTTACATTTCATGTGATAGATATAAAAGGGACCTTAAGATTTATCTTTTTCATAAAGTGTGCAAATAAAATCAAAAAATGGTGAATCTAGATTTGTTGATCTCTTACTGTTGTTTTCTACCAAGTAAAAATATGTGAAGCCACGAATAAATAATTAATGTTCTATTCTAAGCATATTTGCCTTATGTCCTTTAACCTTGTAATATTTCTAGAGAAATAAATAATTATGTTTTTAATATAAGATCACCTCCAGAAATGTTGTTGTTATTGTACCTATATATGAAAAATATTGTTTCTCTTTTATTAAGTGTTCTTTCTTTTGATTAGTGGTTTGAGTTGCACGCTTCTTAAAGCATAATTTTCATCAAATTAATAATTGTGTATAACTCAGTTGAATGATGTTTTTCCAAATAAATGAACTCCGATAAACTCCTTTATTACTGAACTTTTTATGTAACTTCTTGAAGCTTATCTCGTTCATTTCTCATGCTCATACATGCGCATTTACATCAATAGCATCATTCTAATTTTGCATCATTGCATTCGTTTAGAGCCCGACGTACCGGAGAGCAACGAGGTTGACCCGGTGACCATGAGTGAAGAGAACTTTGAGGAGGAACCAGCTGCTACACAAGGCAAGCATCGAGCATATTTCTCCTATATTTTGGATCAATGTGACTTATATTATGATGTTATGCATGTGGGTTTATGTTATATATCTATGTCGCGAATAGCTTCTAATTGTTGCATTTCCCCTTCCTTGATATTGTTTACCATACACCTTGATAACTCTTAGCATGGGTAGTTTGTCTTATGCTAATGATCGTGTTAGATGCTTAGCCATGCTCTAGGTCTTGGTATGGAATCCGGGGATTTTGATGGTCTTTTATTTGTAGCGATTGGTAGTTATCGCGGGATGGTAGGGGTTTGAAACATGGTAATTGGAAAGAATGTTGTTTCATTCATGGTAATTTTAAAGACTTGTTTAAGAGGGTGAAAGTGTGAGACTTGGACGAGTAGTTGGGGTTATTCGAGAATGGAGTCTCGGATGCCATAGGCTCGCTTGAGTTGATTAAGGACCGATCGTTGGTGCCGTTGTCTTAAGCACTTTCCGTACTAACCACATATCCATATATGGGATGGATGAGCTAAGTACCATAAGTTACCTAGATCATTTGACTTGTGGGTTTGGTGTGTGGGTGAGGTGCCTAGGGGTGTCCCCGGTGGACCTAGTCATCTCCGCACATTAGACACGAGCACAAATGTTTGGGGGTGAGTATGTGAAAGGTTGTCATGTGAATCATCGCTTGCTATCGACGGGTGGTATGGTCGGTGGTCTCGTGTCGTGTGGATAAAGATGTACCCCCTGCAGGGTGTAAGAACTATTCGAATAGCCGCGCTCTCGGTTATGGCAAAGCTTAATATTCATTGGACATCATCGTAGTGTCACGTGTTGTTTTACGATGAGCTTGGAAGGTGAAACATGATAGTCTCATGAGGGATGTTGGGTATGTGCTAGCTGTCCATAGAAGTCAAATAGGATTAAGGTTGCTTACACATTACTCTCTAGTTGTTAAGTTTTGCTTTTTCGCAAATACTACTTAACTTGTGGTCATTCATGTCCTTGCTACAACCATATGCATTATCCTTGTACTCTATGTCTAATTCGCTAGTTAAACCATGGATAGTTTCTATCTAGTGACCTTTGGTTGAGAGCATGTAGACTTGTCTTTGTATGCTTCTCAAGTTTAATTTCAGATTTGGTACACTCGATGTATGAGATTTGTAATATGTTGAAGACTTGTAATTCACATTAAAACTTGCACTCTCTATGTATTGTGCGATGATAGAGATGTTGTGCAACGGTATGTGTGTTGATCTTGGGCATCGTCTTGATACACATACCGGGGACTACCGGAGTTGCTTTTGTTTTAATTGAGATTGTGGCTGTGTTGTTTGTCATATAGATGTGAATTAACATGTGCCTAGCTCTTGTGCGAGCATATGTTAGCTCTCATCTAAATGGGCAGCCGGCCGCTCGATTAAACCAAGTGCAATTTGGGCGGTTCTCACACCTATCCATATGTCTGTATATGTGCTCTGATGTACGAACTAGAAATGCTGTTCACGCAAATTTAGTACACATACTTGAAGTGCATAATGTATATGTGGTAATGTTTTCCTCAGTATGATTCTGCTATTTACAATCCTAATACCGTATTTTTCATTCCCAACTCCAAGAGAGTCAGACTGCTATATGACTGTTAAAAGTAATAAAGGACTCAACCAAATGCGTAGTGCAATAGGTCCATGACACCAAAACTCATAATTTAGCTTCTTGTTTATCTGACTTACATGTAGGAATTTTTGTTACCGTCGGTCCCTGAATTAGGTAAGAAGCAGATTTAGGGCTGTGCAGATACTTCCATGTACTTGGCACTTGTTTTTGCTTTATGATCTATGTGCGAAACTACGGTTCTTGAAAAGCAAATACATTGCCTTGTCGTGCGATTAGCGATACGGTGGAGTCCCTTACTCACTTTGTTTTGCTTTTTTTGTTCTTTCATGGAACGTTTAATTGATTCTAGGAATTATTTTGTCTCCCTTACCTAAACTTTATAGTGAATGGTGGTAGTCCTTATTCATTTCCTTAGGTATGCTTCCATCAAGTCAAGAACTAAAAATTTCATTCCCTTCATTATCTCAGATTTTTTTTGCCTAGGAGCAAATGTGTACGCTCGCTACCCTTGTGCGGCATCGCACCCTCGCGCCGCGACACGCCGCGCGTACGTACCTAGTTAACTTTACAGTACTTGACTTTATACTACAATACATTGAGCTTAATTTCATCTTTTTCTTCGACCGGAGTATTACGGCTATTCGACTACTTTCTTTTATTCACGGAAAAATATGTGTTTCTATTGGTCTGAGACGCTAATTAAGTCTATACCATATATATTGTTGCTGCTTACTTAATTGTTTAGGATTGTATTGTTTTTCATGCTACACCTTTGGGCGAGCAGGTCGTGGGGTGTGGCCTGTGCCCATTTCTTATTGAGCTGTTTCATATTTTCTTTAAGGGGGTGTTTGGATTAAGAGTATTTTACAATCTAGTTCAAATTTAAACTATATTCTGAAGCTATCTAAGGAATTATCACTCATCCAAATAGGGTCTAAATCCTGCTTTTTCTCTTTTGGTTTTAAAAGCGCCTAATTAATTATTAAAAAAATTTGACATTCCCAACAGTTGTTTCTACGTATGACTATAGCTCTACCACATCAGCTTTTTGACAATGTGAAAAAGAGGGGGAGGAAGAAAAAGAATTTACGTTATTCGTGCAAGTAGTGAACCTTTTTAGATGATTAAAAAACTAGTGGGATCATCTCTCTCATCTACATGTAGGTCTCAGTAACAAGCTAAAGATACAATCTATTAGAGTAGTTGTTTCTAAACTCTCATTTAACAACTCTCTCCTCTTGTAACGGGGACAATGATTTTTCCACTTTTGGCTTTAAATGACATAGGTTTTTCTAGGGCCACGTTCAAAATTTGTTTTTTCTTCAAAATCTACTGTATTTCAATGATTTGTCCATATGCACCGATTTCCATATCTTCATCACAATTCAATGATTTAGATAAAATACAAATTTAAAGTAAAGTTTTGGGAGGGTTTGTCTAGGAATAAGACTGGCGGAGTTGTTTCAGTAGCCTGTACTAAATCGTAGCTACTAGCTAGGACAGATTGCGTGTTACGCCACGCCGTATGGCATGCCGCAACTAACAGTCTAGCAAGATATAGGAGTGATTCTGATTCATTATAAGCACCGAGTAATGTGGACTAATAAGCTAATCATAAATAAACTGTAGAACATAAGAGCACCCGTGAAAGTTTCTGGCTACCACGAAAAAACTGTCAAAAGAACAACTATAGAATAATCCAGCTCAAACCACAATAGCAAAAGACAATGTTCATATATGAGAGTACTTTTTGTCTAAAGGAATATGACAGCAAGATTGAATTTTCATGTAGGACTAACCTGATTGATCTTGATACTTATACTTAAATTTTGAGAATATATGGAAAGGGTGCAAAAAGCTAGATCCACTCGAACTCATGCCTCCATAGGCCCTGCATCAGAGACACAACTGTCACAAGTTTTTTTTTAAAAAAAATGGAAGTAAAGGAAGCTACAAATTCTATCTTTAACATGGCAATATGGTAGTATAAAGGACATCTAATCTGGTTCTTGGCTAAACAATTCACAATTAGATCTATAGACTCCGGATAGAAATGAATTTCAGTTCATCCCTTAAGAATGTAAACAGTTAAAACATATGTAATGTAAAACGGATTTGGAAAGTCATACCGTCAGAAATAAACAAACTGCAGTTTAGTTTGGTCATTAAGGTCTGATCCAGGCTTTCTCCGTTGTGCATTTTACTAGGACTATTCTGTTGTGCATTTTACTGGGACTATTCCTATTAGCACTAACATTCATAAACATACATCAGTCTGAGAGTTCCCACCATCACCAGTATGCTTGCTTATCATGTCTTTATTTGAATCTAGCTGCAGGTGGTCTTTGGGCTCGCCAATATGAGGATTTGAGCTGCTTCTAGATTGATTCAACAAACTGTTAGATATAAGCAGTTTTGCTTCACATGGAACTTCCTTTTGCTTAACTGTATTGGGATGGAGAGAACCACCAGCTATGAACTATGGCTTATATTGTAGGCACAGTGTTGTTTCAAGTCTGAACATGAGCAGTAAAATTAATACATCCAAATTGGTCAACTGAATGAAGCATCAAAATATTGATGTTACAGACTGAGACATCATATACCAATCATTCACAAAGTCCCATGCTACTTGTTTCACTTCCTTCTAATGATTCCGAGATTTTTCATAGCATCTAGAAGTGGTCTATAAGGATGCTGAATGTTGAAATCAAATCGAATAGTTTTAAGTACCAATCACTCTCCAGTCGAGATGAGTGCTTTCTGCTTCTCAAACACATCCTGTTTAATCGATGATGGTCAACCATTATCTGGGCAAAATAACAGTATACTGAAAATTCATATAATGATTTGGTGCCACTTACTGGTGTATTTTTCGAGCTGTAGCTGGGTCCACCCTATACATTGTTTCATATGCTACTCTAGTTACCAGGTCCATGGGACAAGATGTATCTTCAACTTTCAATGCAAGAAATATACATACTAATGCAAATGTCTGCAATTGAGGAAAAAAACAGCACAGGGGACCAGTAAAAACCGTGAAACCAAATACAAGCTGAAGGATTACTAACAGAACATCAGGAAAAAGATGTTTCTCCAGAAATGAACACAAGAAAATCATAAATATACCAAATAACCTAAATAAAATATTAGAGACAAATAGCATGAAGTAAAGATTGTTTTTCGAATAGCAAAGCAAACTTGTCAGCACATAACAACTGGAGGTGCAGAGAATAATGTAAACTTCAGATTAATTGGGCAGGCAAGAATGAGAATACCAAATTCCACATAATTATAGGAATGTAGTCAGGTCATATCTTATAGATGATCCATCAAAGTAGGTTAAACTTGCCTAAGTTGTATCCCAGTTGGCTGATGGCTGTTAAGTAACTTGAACAGGAGAATGATGATTTGTCCTCAAAAAACATAAAGTATTGTATAATATAATCTAAGTGCTAAAACATTGTAGTAGAGCAAGAGAAATGGATAAGCAAGAAATTTTTTTTACCAAAAAGAATATTTTTGTATTATCGCTGCTACATTTGTAGGTTATACCTGAAAACCTATACTATTCAGAAATAGAGGATTGCTATTTAGCATAAATGGACTGCTCAAGAATTTCCAAACTACCTCATGGCACAGTAGCATCAGAATGAATTTATTATTTTTAATATTGTTATTCTAAGCCAAAGCAATAGAGAACAAAAAAAGATCATAGATGTTTGGACACTACTATTTGACCTATGAAAACGATGTTCATGAGATATTCTCTTTAAAAATTCCCTATGGTGTAAATACCATGAGATATTTTGCTTTCATCTAGCTACCTAGGCATATACTCAAATTAGTAGTAAAAGAACACACAAACTATCAGAGAAAATGTGGTGCATCCTTGAAAAAATAGGTACTTGCAAAATAAATGCTAGATGAGGAATAGTTGCCGAAGCTTATTTCTTCATGACCATGATAGGACTTCAGGGGGCATATAACTCCAGCTTGAGCATTAGAAACATATGTAGCAACATTTGCAAAGATAAAAGAAAGCGGCAGTTAATTTATAAAAATTCTTTCAGGTGTAAATTCTGTGAAAGATTTCTCTTTCATCTAGTTACGTAGGCAAGATTTCTCTTTCATCTAGTTACATAGGGACGTACTCAAATCAACAGCAAAAGAATAAATAAAGTATTAGTTTATCCATGATTCGTCTTTAACAGCGTTAGAAATATAAATAGAAACATTTGCAAAGAAAAAAGAAAGTGGTAGCAAATCTGTAAAAATAGTCTGTGGTGTGAATTCCATGAGATATTTCGCTTTCATCTAGCTACCTAGGCACATACTCAAATTAGTAGTAAAAGAACAGACAAACTATCAGTGTGCCATGCTTCATCTTTAGTAACACCTCGACAAAATAGATAGAAAAGTCTAGGAGCTACGTTAGGAATTTTATACCCCATTTACATATGTATATGTGCATTCGACTTTTGCATCGTGCCAGATTAGGTTAACACTCACTAAGAGAGCCATGGAAGTACAAAACAAAAGGCAACAGAGCTATGTTCATTGATGCTACACTAAAGCTTGATATGAACTTTGACCTCGTTATCAGCCGCATCCTACAAAACTAAACACAGAAATATGACCCACAGTCCAAATTCCAAACTAAATCATGCAATTTTAGTCAATGGAAAGCTATATGGAATATCCAATAGAAAACTATTGTGGTTGTAGCACAAATCAATAACCAACATGAGTGAGTATATTCTGAAAAGACGAAACGAAGTAACGAAATCATGGTATAGATGCACCATGATTACCTAAAATGGGCTCATTCAACATAGCAATACTTTGTACCAGATGCAAGGCAACAGCTGAAAAGCATCAAATTTTATAAGATGTCTAAGTAACAACAGATCATAATTCTAATTTATGAATGATGGAAATCTGCAATGCAGTAGACCTAAAAGAAGAAGGATAGATGGTTTTCAGAAATAAAAGAAAAATGTAAAGGTCCATATACATTCATCATCAATAAATCACTTAATAGTGCATCGCATAGCCCAGGCCAATTGCCCCACTGCAGTTAGAAGAGAGGTAACAACCAGACCGTAGCTGTGAGTTAAGAAAAAACACAAACCTAAGTCATGGCGTCACATATAGAACGACATCTGGCAAAGCCCTACGAAACATGAGGAAGTCACATCCATAGTTTGTAGACGATCTTTGAAGCATGCATGCATTATTTGTAATCTAATTATTTTAAGTCGCATACTTTTAAAGTAGCTCTCCGTACACTTTGATAACTTGGAACACTAAAAATCACTTGAATACCTAGTTAAAAAGAACAGAGCCCCTTCTGGTTCATTCTGAGGAATCCTAAATATCATAATGTATGCAACCTTATCAATAAAATGGGCATAAAACCCATAGTAGAACAACAGTGATTAGCTTAAGGTAAGAACTGTGCAATCTCTATTAGAAACATGCAGATACATTAAGAAGTTAATCGAGCACCTCAATCATGAAATGTAACACCTGAGCAATAACCGGAGATTGGCCCTCCACTGCACTTCCATTCAAATTCTCGGGGGGAACCTGAGCACACAAGAAAACAGAACTTTTGTTTACTGAGCTCAAGAGGGCCGTTGCACAGGAAAAAAGGAATTAATTCATCAAAACCTGCTTCTTGGAACAACATAAATCTACGTGGTAAAAGAAGATTACGCAGTGGATTCAAGCTCTCTAATTTAAGACTGAAATAAGCGCTGTAACTATCAGAAAACTGAACAACTATATAGACAACATCTAGCTTACATGTCACATATACTATGAATATAACATTTAGCCTACATGTTATATATAAATAAAATCCTTCAATCTACTTGATCAACACCATTTGTATGGTAGGGTCAGAAAATTACCTCTATTGGGATATTTTATGAAGCTAAGTACTCAAATTAATTGCACAATAGCATATATACACTCCATGTAATATGCCACTTCTCCTGCTGCATCCATATGAAAGAATAAAAAATATCATCAAATTCTAGCGCATCCTATTGCTGGGCGTAAAAATTAGTAAAGAAATCACCAAACTAATGCACTCGCGCTTGATGATGACACAGCGAGGAAAAAATGGGCAGTAGAAAGAACCTGAAGATCCAGAAGATCGGCGGCAGTCTTGCTCGAGGATGGTTGCGGCGGACCGGCGGCGTTGCAGCTATCCCCTCTCTAGCCGCTTCTAGATACATTTTCTACCCTAAGAGAGGACGAAGAAGCTGAAACTAACAAAGAACGAGAGAAATAGAGGGAGACAGGAAAGAGCCCACCGGTGGTCCGCAGGGACCGGGTGCTAGATCGGCGATGTAGCAGGCCAGATCGGTGGGGATTGCGAGGTCTAGGGCAAGATTAGCTGTCAGGACCTCAAGAAATCCGCAAGTAATGCTGATCGCCACAATCAGCAAACACAGGAACAGAGATCCAAATACGACTAAGAAAGGGATTGATTACTTCTACGAGCGATAACAAACTAAGAGATAGCTAAATATGGGGAAAGTTCATATCTCTTTCTTCTTTTTCAGAGCTTTTATACTCCCAGCCGGATACAGAGTTCACCGTAACAGAATTGATTCCTTCGGTTTCACTCACCCGGTAAAAGCAAAACACGACAACAAGATTACCAACAGTAATTACTGTTTACATCCCATAGCCGTTGGATCGAAACTAAATAAAACAGAACTACTTCTAGCCGTAGATTTCTACTTAAGTGAAGTCGGTATAGAAGGAACTTCTAATGCTGACATCTACTGTTCTTCTTCTTCCTTGGAAATACTCCTGACAAACTCCCCCTCCTGAAGCCAAAGCTTGTCCTCAAGCTTGAAAATGTGGGAACGTACTTCGAATGAAGCTTGTATCTTCCCAGGTGGCATCCTGTGCTGGCAAATTCATCCATTGGATTAACCATTGAGTTACCAGTCTGCGATCCAGAATGGCTATCGGCTCAGTTTTGATTCTTCCTTCCCCATCCACTAACGGTAAGCCTAGAAGCGGAATAGCTTGTTTTCCCACATGCCTCTTCAATTGGCTAACGTGAAACACTGGGTGAATGGCTGCATCAGGCGGCAACTGCAACCGGTATGCTACTGCGCCTACCTTGGCCAATATCCTGAACGGTCCATAAATTTTTTTTTATGAAAACAGGTCCATAAAATTTAGAATGAAGCTTAAGAGATCGTCTTAGTCCGAAAGCATTTTGTCGGTACGGTTGGAGCTTGAGGTATACCATGTCTTCGACATCAAAGCTTCGCTCTGTCCGCGGTTTATCACAAATTTCTTCATTCGGTCTTGGGCTCTTTGCAAATTCTCTCTGAGCTTTCTTTTCATCTCTTCTTTTTCTTCAATTGTCACACGAGCTTCATCTGATAACTCACAAGGGACAGAAAACTCGGCCAATTGAGGAGGAGGATATCCATATAAGGCTTGGAAAGGCGTTACCTTCAAGGAAGTATGATAAGAAGTATTGTACCACCATTCCGCCATTGTAAGACAATTCATCCATTTCTTCGGTTCTTGGAATACCATGCTGCGCAAATAAGCTTCCAAACACTGGTTCACCCGCTCAGTTTGTCCATCCGTTTGTGGGTGATGAAAGGTACTAAATATGAGTGAAACTTTCAAAGCTGTAAACATCTCTTGAAACAGTTTGCTGGTAAAGATGCGGTCACGATCTGTGATAATTGCCAAGGGCATCCCATGTAATTAGAACACATGATCCATGAATGCTTGGACGACTTGCGGTACCGTATAGGGATGTGACAAAGCAAGAAAATGAGCATATTTAGTCAGCCGATCAACGACTACTAATATAACATCTTTACCTTTGGAACAAGGCAAAACTTCTATGAAATCCATGGAGATATGTGACCAAGCCATTTCAGGTACTTCTAAAGGCTGGAGGAGACCAGGACTGTGTACATGTTCTGTTTTGGTC
The DNA here is from genome assembly GCA_036346275.1 of Otatea glauca. NCBI lineage: Eukaryota > Viridiplantae > Streptophyta > Magnoliopsida > Poales > Poaceae > Otatea > Otatea glauca. Next base: position 29,194,716 of record CM070725.1, on the reverse strand, counting down.
AATTGGCATATGGGGCATTCCCTTACAAAGATTTCCATACTTTTTCTCATTTTCGGCCAATAAAACAGCTTTTTCAAACGGTGATAAGTCACTCTAATACCTGAATGACCCCCAATTGCTGATGAATGAAATGCCTTCAGTAATTCAGTTCTGAATTGGTTGTTTGCTCCAACATACAGTCTTCCTTTATACTTGATAATCCCTGACTCCAGCTTATACTTACTATCCGAATCAACCCCGGAGTGAATGTCATTAATAATCTTTGTAGCTGCTGTATCTTGTTCATACCTGGCTCGAACTTCATTTAACCATTCTGGAACCACCTGAGTTACGATAGCATAAGCTTCTGCAGAGTTCGGCTGGTCTTTCGGAGATAAGGCATCAACAGCCTTATTATCCTGTCCCTTTTTATATTCAATGATAAAATCAAACTCCAAGAGCTTAAGCATCAAATTTGTGTTGTATGCCATCCACTAACTTCTGAGAGGTGATAAATTTTAAGCTTTGCTGATCGGTCTTGATGATCACCCGACTGCCTAACAAATAATGTCTCCATTTGCGAAGAGCCTTGATCCAGAATAGCAATAGCTTCCTTGTCGTATATTGACTTGGCTGCCGCTCTTGCCCCTAATGCTTTGCTGTAATATGCAATCGGTCGACCCTCCTGCATAAGCACTGCACCAATGCCAGACCCGCTGGCATCCGTCTCAAGCTGGAACGGCCGATGGAAGTCAGGTAAAGCTAACACCGGACAAGAAGTCATAATAGTCTTCAGTTGTTCAAATGCCGCCGCTTGCTCCGGGCCCCAATGAAAACATCCTTTTTTAAGCGAATCGAACAAAGGCCGGCACAAATGACCATACCCTTTAACAAATCGCCGGTAATAGCCGGTTAAACCAAGAAACCCCCTCAATTTGGTGACCGAGTCCGGCGTGGGCCAATTCAAAACGCCTGCTGAGCTGATTACATGGCCCAAATATTGGATAGTGTCAACTGCAAACACGCATTTGGTTTTCTTGGCCACCAAGTGATTAGCTCTCAAACATTGTAATGCAATAGCCAGATGCTTCAAATGATCACTAAAGCTTTTACTATAAATGAGTATAACATCAAAGAAAACCAAAATAAATTTTCTCAGATAATCGGCAAAGATGGAATTCATTAAAGCTTGAAAAGTAGAAGGGGCGTTAGTCAAACCGAATGGCATCACAGTATATTCATAATGCCCCAGATGAGTTTTGAAAGCGGTCTTGTGAATATCATCGTCATTCATCCTGATCTGGTGATAACCCGACTTGAGGTCTAGCTTGGAGAAGATAATAGCGCAAGATAATAGCGCCATGCAACTCATCCAACAAGTCTTCTATCACTGGCAGAGGAAATCGGTTTTTAATTGTCATGGCATTAAGGGGGTGTTTGGGACAGCTCCAGCTCCACCAAAATCCGTGGAGTTGGTGGAGCAGGGTATTCCTAGCTCCAGAAATTTATGGAGTCGAGCGTCAGGTACATTAAGAGTGTTTAGATGTATCATCTTGTTTACATTTTAGACTAAAAATATAAACTTAATTCACTTTATTTTAGCCTACAAACTCCAGCTCTGAGGTGGAGCTGGGATCTGGAGCTATACCAAACAGGGCCTAAGTTGCCTGAAATCCACACACATCCGCCATGCCCCATCTTTCTTTCGGATCATTACCACAGGAGATGAGTATGGACTGTGACTTGGCCGGATTTCTCCCTTGCTCAACATGTCTTTGATGATTTCTTCTAAAACAGTTCTTTGATAGTGGCGTACTCGATAGGGTTTCAGATTTGGGGGTTCAGCACCCACTTGCAGATGAATGATGTGATCACACTCTCGCCGGGGTGGTAAACCTTTGAGTTCTGTAAAGACATACCTTCTACTGCGTTTTCATCGCCGGTGGCTACTGCGGCGACGGCTTCCTCCTTCTATGTCACTGTCGGCGACCACTGCTTCTTCCTCTCCATCTACACCGATCCACCACTAATGGCTTCACCGAACGGTACACTTTTCTTCCGCATCTTGGTGTTCAAGTTTTGGCTATTGATTAATGTTGTTTAATGTCTTAAGAACCCTAAGTCTAATGCTATCAATTGGTATCAGAGCCACCAATAGCCTTTCTTGAATCGATTAGTTCATGTGACCTTGATTTGTTTCGGTCGAGTTTATGTTTAGGTTTTATTCGGTGATGTTTTGAGTAGTAGATGAGAGTAAGAAAAATAGTTCAATTTGATTCATGTTGATTCGGGTTAATGTCAATCAATTCGGCATAATGTCTCTAATGGTTTCGGATTAAGAATTTAGAAGGAGATGAGCAGATGAAATCGGGAAATCTTTGAAATCCTCAGTTTTTCCCCAAATCGGGATCATGAACCCGAACCCTAATCCCCAAATCAAGCAAAACATAATAAGGGGTTTCGGGCTTACCTTGGCGCTCGCCGGCCACATTGCGCTCGATCGTCGCGCCTCGCGCGCCATAGCCCACGGTCGATCGCCTCCGGCTGCGCCGAGCCTCACACGGCCTCGGCTCCGTCGCGTGCGCCTTCATACGCTTCTTCTGTTCGCGGCGCGGCGCCGTCACTTCTTCTCGCCTGGCTTCACCCGTCGCCATTGCGTCACGCTCACCTCCGCCGCTGATCGCCGCATGGAGTTTTCGAGAAGGAGCAAAATGGCTAGGGTTTTTCGCCGCGCGCTCTTATGTCTGGCTTAGGTTAATCTCACCGTCTGCTCAAATCGAGTGCAGCGTCGGGCGCCGTTGCCGCCGATTCCGCGCGGCGCCGCCGATTCCCCCGGCCGACGCCTCGTTCTCGCGACGCGACGGGCTAACGCTGTCTCTCCGCTGCTGGCCAAGATTTCCGCTCGCGCCGCTGGCCGCAGATGAGTCTCGGGGCGCGACGCTGCTCGGCCGGAGAGCTTCATTGACGCGGACGTGGTCTCGGCCAAGGTCTGCACAAGGCAAGATCGCTTGCTCTGGGCCGCGCATGCATTCATTGGGCCGCAAGGATGTGGGCCAGTTTTTGTGCTTTGGGCCAAAATGTTTTATGTTTTGGGCTTCTTTATTTAACAGCATTTTCTTATGTATTTAAAATGCTGTTTTCATTTATGTATTTATGTTTGTGGTATTTTATCCGAAAATTAGACTTTTGAAGGATTAATTTAATTTACAGTATTTCCTCAGAATTTAAATGTTGATTATTCTTTTAATATGATGATTGGACTGTTTTAAGAGTGTAAATTACTGGATAAAAAATTTAATTAAGTTGTCTCTAATTAAGATGGAACCAACGAGAAATCTTGATTAGAGATTTAATAATGGTTTGGGATTAATTTTATGATCATGATTATATTCTGACCAAAGTTGATTATATTCATGAGTCATACCTATTTAAGTTAAAAGTTAAGTTCTTTTTCATATTCTGCCCAGCGGTGATTATGAATTGGAACCGTCATTAGCATATTATTAACTGCACCAACGAGGGTTAATTTGTGCTTTACATTAAAATTGCTTACTAATATTTGTATATATTTTATTCAGCTATGACCACCACAAACATTGCTAGTACTCTGAATAGCATGGAACAACTTTCTGGTAATAACTTCCCCTCCTGGAAAGAAAAACTGCTCATAACTCTTGGGATAATGGATTTGGACCTTGCACTCCGTGAGGCTGCTCCCACTCCTCCTACTGCTGATGTGGAGAACTTCTCTGAGTTAAAGAAGTCCTATGAAACTGTAGCAGAGAAATGGGAGCGGTCTAACCGCATGTCCTTGATGATAATGAAGAGCACAATATTAGTAGGAATTAGGGGAGCAATCCCCGACTCCGAAGATGCTAAGGTGTATCTAGCTTCAGTGGAGGAGCAATTTAAAGGCTCCTCAAAAGTCTATGCCAGTACATTAATCATGAAAATGCTCACTTCCAAGTATGAGGGATAGGGCAGTGTCAGGGAGCATATTATGATAATGACAGATATGGCTTCAAAGCTTAAAGGAATGGACATGGCTATTTCAGAAGGCTTTTTGGTTCATTTCATAATGACTTCTTTACCTTACGAGTTTGGTCCTTTTAAGATCAATTACAATACTCAAAAGGAGAAGTGGACCATGAGCGAGTTAATTGCCATGTGCGTTCAGGAGGAGGAAAGACTGATGGCCGACAAGAAGGATGTTGTCCACTTTGTTGGCAATAAGAAAACAAAATTCCAAGGAGACCATAAGTCCACGAAGAAACTCATTTTCTCTCCCAAAACTGAGTCAAATAAGGCAGAGCATAAAGGCAAAGCTCCTGCAACACCCTCTTCATCCAACAAATACGTATGTCGCTCAAGAAGAAAGATGGGCACATTCGAAAAATTGCCTGAGATTTACAAGTGGCTCATGAAGAAGGGTAATGATGAAATCACCTTTATTGAGGAATCTTTTATGCTGATTTTTCTCCTAATTCTTGGTGGATTGACTCATGTGCCTCTATACATGTTTCAAATTCTTTACAGGGATTCCTTTCCGTGAAGATGCTAAAAAAGGGGAGCGAAGCCTTAGAGTCGCTAATGGGAAGGAAGCTGAAGTTGAAGCCATTGGGACCTTACCATTAGTATTAGAAAATGGCTTCGTACTTCATCTAAATAATGTAGTTTATGTTCCTAGTTTGAGTAGGAACCTTATCTCAGTTTCATTATTAGATGATAAAGGTTTTTATTGTAAGTTTGGAAATGGCAAATGCATAATAAAGATGAATTCTAATGATGTTGGACTTGCTACCAAACGAGACAAGCTTTATGTTCTTTCCCTTAAAGAATCCCCTGTGTTAATGAATGATGTGATGGCACAAATAAACGAAAAGAATTGATGATGAGACTTCATCGAAACTGCGTGGCATCGCCGCTAGGCCACATTTCAAGGGAGAATGGAACATCTCATTAAGGAAGAGATACTCCACCCGCTTGATTTCTCGGACTGCACCCGCATTGATTGCATTAAGGGTAAATACGTAAAACAAATTAAGAAAGGGGCTACTCAAGCACGTGGATATTAGAATTAATCCACACCGATATTTGTGGGCCTTTTCCGTGACATCGGTGGATGGTTTTGATTCTTTCATTACATTCATCGATGATTACTCCGTTATGGATATATTTTCCCATTCGTGATCGGTCCAGAATCGCTTCGACAAATTTAAAATATTTAAAGCTGAAATAGAAAATCAGCACAATCTAAAGATTAAAGTGGTGCGATCAGATCGAGGAGGAGAATATTATGGTAGACATGCTCCTTATGGACAAATTCCTGGTCCCTTTGCTAGATATCTTCAAGAAAATGGCATAGTAGCTCAATACTCAACTCCTAGTGAACCTCAGCAAAATGGTGTAGCTGAACAAAGAAATCGCACACTTATGGATATGGTGCGAAGTATGCTCAGCTATTCCAGTTTACCAGTAACCTTATGGATGGAGGCATTAAAAATAGCTGCCCACATACTTAATCGGGTTCCTAGCAAATCAGTCCCTAAGACACCTTATGAAATCTGGACTGGTAGAAAACCGAGCTTAAAATACTTACGAGTGTGGGGCTGTCCTACTGAAGCTAAAGTCTTTAACCCACATATTGGGAAATTAGACTCTAAAACAGTGAGCTGCCATTTTATCGGATACCCTGATAGATCTAAGGGATACCGATTTTACTGCCCAGATCGTCATACTAAATTCGTGGAAACTAGACATGCTGTGTTTATGGAGAATGGTCAAATCAGTGGGAGCACAAAGGCCAGAAATATAGATCTCGAGGAAATTCGGGCTTATGTTCCATCACCGATAATCCAAGAGACTTTTATTAATGTGCCGCAAATAATGACACCTCTAAGTGACAACCCTGGTGTTGTAACCCCAGTTAATGATTCTGGGATTAGTAATATTGCTCCTAATGATGAACCTACATCAAGAATTAATGAAGAACTTCAATACCATCCGTGATACCGATGAAACCTTAAGAAGATCACAAGAAAGTTAGAAGATCAGCCATTCCATGTGACTATGTCGTATACATGAATGAAGATGTTAACGATATAGGGAAAGTGGATGATCCCATCTCATTTAAAGAAGCCATAAGTGATAAGAATTCAGACAAATGGCTCGAGGCCATGGAGGATGAATTGAAATCTATGAGCATTAATGATGTCTGGGATTTAGTAGACATACCTGATGGAGTTAAAGTAATAGGCTGTAAGTGGGTCTATAAAACTAAGCATGACTCCAAGGGAAACGTTGAAAGATTCAAAGCTAGGCTTGTAGCTAAAGGTTTTACACAGAGAGAGGGGATTGACTATGTTGATACCTTCTCTCCTGTGTCTAAGAAAGACTCGTTAAGAATTATCATGGCACTTGTCGCTCATTATGATTTGGAGCTACATCAGATGGATGTAAAAACTGCATTCCTTAACGGTGACTTACATGAGAATGTATACATGGCTCAACCGGAAGGTTTTGTCATGGAAGGCAAGGAACAAATGTGATGTTACCTTAAGAAATCCATCTATGGACTAAAACAAGTGTCTAGACAGTGGTACTTTAAATTTGATGAAGTAATAAGGAAATTTGGCTTTAAAGAAAATGAGGTGAATAATTGTATCTACATTAAGACTAAAGAGAGCAAATTTATTATTTTAGTGCTCTATGTGGATGATATCTTATTGGCTAGCAGCGATAAGAGTATGCTGTATGAGACCAAAAGATTTCTTTCCGCAAATTTCGACATGATGGATCTTGGTGATGCCTCTTATGTTTTGGGCATTGAGATTCACCGAGATAGGTCCAAAGGGATATTAGGCTTATCCCAAAAGACATACATTGACAGAGTGTGATGAGGACATCACTATGTCGGATACACCCATGACCTCACCACCACCACCTCCTATGCAAGGTCCTATCACAAGGGCACGCGCAGCAAGAGCTAAATCAACAGTGAACTCGCTTCGGGTGGTATAATTATATTTTGAGGATATACCACTGCATAATAATGTGCTTGTGCTACGAATCATGGCTTAGAGCTGCAAGGACGTCATTCCTCATCACTACAAGCTATAGTACAAGTTATTCTTAGAAGGAAGCCAAAACGTCCACCCAGGAGCAGTCCACCTTCCACTGGCCATAACTATTGCATACGGAGTTCGTTCGGGATGAGTGAGTACTTGATTAAAAGATAAATTCGTGCTCTTTCCAACGGATCTAGCCTCATCATCAAATTCCACTCGAGCTGGCCACAGCAGTCAAAATAGTGCGACGGTCTCTGTCTTTTAGGGTGCTGTGCCACCATAATTTTGGGCTGAGTTCCCATGTAATTAAAGTGGCATGAGACCAACTCCTAGCAGCCATCCTTGGCTATATATATTGGACAAGCCCCTATCTATCTCCTTAGGTTTTGATTTGAGAATAGTTACCCATGTGTGGAACTTTATCCTTGTTCTCCGACTCGGCTAGAGTAGAAGATAAACAAGTTTCAAACCTCAACTTGAGTGTGTGCTTCATCCTTGTTCTTGCTAGTTCTTCGATTGCTCGCAAGAATAGACCTTCGTGGTCAGTCATCCGTGTTCTTGGCACGGTTGATAACGACGAGGAGTGTGGTTTAGCGATTGCAGGCGCTTATCCTTGTGTGGTTCGTAGCCGGATCGTCAAAGTCATCCTCCGCCAAATCGAAGTTATCCCCTCACCGGAAGATCGGGGCCGTCTTGTGCGCATCAGAGTGCTTAAGAGGTTTAATATGCATAACTGCTCTGCCACGCCTGCTCCTATTGTTAAGGGTGATAAGTTTGGTTTATTCCAAAGTCCAAGGAATCAATTAGAAATTGATCAAATGAAGTCGATTCAGTACGCTTCAGCTGTCGGAAGCACTATGTATGCTCAAGTATGTACTCGTCCTGACTTAGCATTCGTAACCGGGATGCTTGGAAGATATCAATCTAATCCAGGTTTGAACCACTGGAGAGCCGTTAAGAAAGTCTTGCGTTATTTGCAGGGCACTAAGAACTACATGCTCACATATAAGAAGTCTGATGATCTTGAGGTTATGGGTTATTCAGACGCTGACTTTGCAGGATGTGTTGACTCTAAGAAATCCACGTCAGGTTATGTCTTCACACTTGCGGGAGGAGCCATTTCGTGGAAAAGCTCCAAACAAACCCTTACGGCATCTTCAACGATGCAAGCTGAGTTTGTGGCATGTTATGAGGCTACCGGACGTCAGTATGGCTTAAGAATTTTATTCTGACTAATGGTGGTTGTGACATATCAAAACCACTTACGATATTCTGCGATAATTTAGCCGCAGTTTTCTATTCGAGTAACAACAAGTCAAGTGGTGCTGCCAAGCATATTGACATTAAGTATCATGTTGTGAAAGATAGAATCCAGGATCAAACTATTAATGTTAAGCATATAAGCACTAAGTCTATGCTTGTGGATCCGCTCACTAAAGGCTTACCACCCAGTATCTTTCGAGAACATGTTGCTAACATGGGTTTATTGGAAAAGCCTATGATTCTGAATTAATTATGACGAGAATTCAGAATTTGATCCTGGAAAATTAAGGACCATAAGAAAACAAACCAGCTCCCGTTAAGCTTAAGTGGCTATCCTATCGAGATGGAATAATATACTATAGATGATGGGGTTTCAGTAGCATTAATTGACTGCTGTAAACGCATTATCTTGGTGTACTGTTTTGTTTAGTGTGGACTTATGTTAGCCTTACGATTAAGTGGGAGAATGTTGGAATTAATCTTGGGCTAACCACCCAGATAATGGATTCCAATTTTTAGGGGAAGAGATCTCAAATCAGATCCGAAATTAAGGGGATGAGATCCCACCTTTTGTGCCATGATCGGAGGCTCTTTCCATCTATTGGTTGAGGTCCCGAGTCATTAGCACATATATATAAATGGGAGGTGCACACGCCTAATGACATACAAGTTTTGATCATTAGCAAAAGCCAGTCCCGAAATTGCCGATCCTAAGGTGTGCTAAGTGACCCGAAGATCTTCTACCTTCTACTGCGTTTTCATCGCCGGTAGCTACTGCGGCGACGGCTTCCTCCTTCTACGTCATTGTCGGCGACCACTGCTTCTTCCTCTCCATCTACACCGATCCACCACTAATGGCTTCACCGAACGGTACACTTTTCTTCCGCATCTTGGTGTTCAAGTTTTGGCTATTGATTAATGTTTTTTAATGTCTTAAGAACCCTAAGTTTAATGCTATCACTTCCCAGCTGATAGCATATAGTTAGTGTTTGGTAGAGTAAAATCCCGAAATTGCACAGACTGCCCTTCTTTAGTGATGGATAACAACCTCTCCTTCATATCTAACATTATAGGACTGTGAGCATAAATCCAATCTGCTCCTAGTATAAGATCATAGTTTCCCAATGTCAATAGCTTAAAGGTGGTTTTGAAGACAACATTCTGAATTTCATATTGGAGATCTTCGACTTTGGCGTCTGAAGTTAATGCTCCACCCCCTGCGACCGTAACTCTTTTGAGTGGCATGCGGCATACTGAATATCCTTGTTTGACTGCAAATTCATGATCCATGAAAGAGTGGGTACTCCCACTGTCAACCAGTGTAATAGCTTTCTTCCCTTCAATAAACACCATCAACGAAAAGGTGTTAACAGGACCATAAATCCCATGCGCGGCATACAATGAGATTTGCATCAATTGTTCTGGTTCATCCTCCTTGACATCATTTGTTGGGCTGCCGGGAGCAGGGACGAAACCTGATTGGTCTGGTGGAGACAACTCTTCTTCTGGAATCATATTATTTTCCTCACCCTGCAACAACAACGTGTGCAAAGCATTTCTGACTCGACATTGCAAATGATGCCCAGGAGTCCAGGTCTCATGACAATGCCAACATGTTCTTCCCTGCTTACCCGACTGAATACCTTGTTTTGGCTCCTTGACATCCTCTCGGGTTGCACTTGAACTTCCCAATTTAGAAGGCATACTGATTTTGTTTTTGACACCACTTCCAGAGTGACTAGTTTTCCTTGCGGAAGCAGCTTTCTCTTCCAGACGGGCAAACCAATATGCTTCCAATAGTCCTTTTGGCTGGTGACTGCAAACACTATATTTGATTTCGTCCTTTAAGCCTCCAATGAAGCAACTCAATAAGTAAGTTTCTTGAAGACATGCATGATCCCGTTTAACAAGCTCCACACATTTCTCAAAGTAATCAATGTATTTACTAATAGTGCTCAATTGTTTGATACCTTGCAGCTTTTCCACCGCTTCGTGAGCTGTAGCTTCGGAGAATCTGTCACAGACAACAGCACAGAATTACTGCCACGACAAAGATTGCCAAAGAAGTCCACTCCCACGAAACCAAGTGCTCGCTCTTCCTGTCAGATGCCCCACAGCCAAATTAACCCATTGCTCACTGGGAGTTCCCGCCATTTCGAAAAACTTTTCACACTGATCAATCCATCCAATGGGATTGTCCCAGAGAAGGCAGTCAGCTCTAGTTTGGGTCCTTTGAGGACTGCTTCCGCGTACTGGTGGGAATTGGGTAAGTCACCACAATATCTGTTCTTCTGAGAATCAAACAATAACACTCCGAGAAATTTTACAGTGGATTACATAGGTAGTAAATAGTGGTAGTAGGAATCAAATCTAACCATCCATTTTTTGAAGGGTATTTTAGACTTTTTCTATCCATTCATCAGGGGTATTTTAGATTTTTCCTAATTCGTTTACAGTTTTGGATTCATCGAATACCTGTTAATCTTCAAAGACTTCTTATCCATTCATCCGTTATTCATCAGGATCACAGGACGTGTTTTATCGTAGAGGACAGAAGTATGACGGAATCTTTTACCCTTTTACCCCTTTTTAAATTTTACTACCAATACTATAGGTGGTAGTATAACTAGATCTAAATTGATCTCAACCATTAGATTGAAAGGAATGGACGGCTTATATTGATTTTAATCCACTGTAAAAGAGCTCTAACACTCCTGGATGATGCATACTTTGAGTCATCCCCCCAGATTAGGTACCACACCAGATGAACCCGGCCCATGAATGGCTGGATGATAATAACTGGGAATCTGTGGAGCTCCTTGACCATTCGGCCATCCAAGAGGTACTGGAAGTGTCAGGTGCATCGATGGATTAATCCCATGAATACCACCTCCCAGTCCTCCATAAGTTCTGTTACCCGGATGAGTTGAAGTTCTTGTGGCAGGAGTAAAAACAGGGTGCATATTACTTCCCATCATGATCGGTTCAGCTATTGACAAAGACTCCAAACCTATACCCGCAGATGCTATCGGAAACCCCGATCTACTCACATCAATCACGGAGGGCTGGAAACTGACCTCTCCAAATACTGAAGAACTCAGCTGCTCAGGTGAGTTTTCAGTCACTCGTGTTCTTCCCAACAAAATATTCTTAATATCTGCTACATCAGTCTTAAGGGATTCTAGCTCGTCTTACCTGAATTCTTTCGATTTCCTCCTGAACCTCCATTTTACTTCCTCACCGACTAGATAATCAAAAGTGAAATCTCTATTCCAGATTGGGGGATTTTACGGACTAAACCAACCCCATTCCCAGAAGATGCCGAGGATGAACTGCTCTCATACCACTTTGTCAGACCTCCAGAAATCCGCAAGTAATGCTAATCGCCACAATCCGCAAACACAAGAACAGAGATCCAAATACGACTAAGAAAGGGATTGAATACTTCTACGAGCGATAACAAACTAAGCGATAGCTAAATATGGGGAAAGTTCATATCTCTTTCTTCTTCTTCAGAGCTTTTATACTCCCAGCTGGATACAGAGTTCACCGTAACAGAATTGATTCCTTCGGTTTCACTCACCCGGTAAAAGCAAAACACGACAACAAGATTACCAACAGTAATTACTGTTTACATCCCATAGCCATTGGATCGAAACTAAATAAAACGGAACTACTTCTAGCCGTAGATTTCTACTTAAGTGAAGTCGGTATAGAAGGAACTTCTAATGCTGACATCTACTGTTCTTCTTCTTCCTTGGAAATACTCCTGACATTAGCCAAGGTTTAGGGCAAGATTAATCATGGGAGAGGGGAACGGGGGAGCAAGAGAGGAGGTGGGGGCGAAGGCGATGCGAGGCGTCGGTATGAGCGAGGGAATGCGGGCTCGAGGAAGAGGAGCGGCCGGGCGACGAAACTTTCCCCACGAACGGAGGCGCCACTCCTTCCTCTGCGGCAGCAACGGTGCAAGATCTGACCTCTCCTGTCGCCTTCCCCACGGGCTGCACAATGACGGTGCCGGCCGCAGGGTGGAGGGGGGATGGCCACGGGGGGCAACGATAGCGATGCGGAAGGCAGCGGCGGCGATCTCCGGGAAGACGATGCCGAGGACGGATGACGCAGAGGATGGGCAGAGCTCGTGAGGTGGGGAAGGTGGAGACGAACGACAGCGGCCTCGAGGTCTTTGGAAGGAGTGATTCCATGAAGCTTTATCAACCATCGTGACACGGGCGCGATCGAACGGCGGAGAAACAGCCGCTCGTACGGCACCGCATGGACGGGCGGATTTGCTCGAACCGACAAGATCAACGGCCTGGAGAACATGGACCTGTACGCAAATACGAAAAACAGAGGGGCTTTTCTGCTCAAAATGCTGAGCTGGCTTGAGTGGGAGTTGAGTGGGAGGCCAGGGATTCTCTCCACTATAAGGAAAGTTATACATTACAGTATTTTAGAAAATTATACCTAAGAGACCATACCACTTGATCTATGCTTTGGATTTTTTGATGTATGGCCAAGAAGGCAAGAACTCTGTACCTATTCAAGAATAAAAAAAATTTAGTTTTTTTCCAATATTTGTGTCCACTGCCTCTGCTCCGTGCATTTTCGGCTCCTTTCCTCTCGTTGCAATAGTGCAAATGGACCGGACTTGAACCGGCATAGCACGAAACCGGCATGAATCACAAATAGGTTGTGCCTAGGCTCACTGAAAGTGAGCCGGGCCAGTACGGCACGGCACGATGTTCACCTCTAAACACAATACATTTTCTTCTCAACCGATGGTGAGCACCGAGTTCTCGCGCCACCTGACTCTCTGGTTCACCAGAGTCAGCTACGTCGACCAACGCCTCGACGACCAAGATGGTTTTCGCCCATGTGTCGTGGCTCCACCGACCGCATGATCTTGTGCAGCTCCAAGCCTACACCAAAACACATTAGTGCCATTATTTATCCCCCCCAATACCTTCTGAAGGACCGAGATGGCGAACAGTGGGGGGTGAATGGTCGCAAATAAATTTTCCCCCAAAATACTCCAACAAAAATATCTACAAGATCGCTCAAGGGAAATTGTGAAAAATCCGAAAAACTAGACAACTATGTGTACCACAAGCTTGCATGGATAAGTACCATAAAATAAGTGGGGATTTTTGAGTCACAATCATGGTTGTCTAGTGTCCAAGATAAAGAGGAATCAATTCAAACTCTTGCTTTTAGAAAGGACATCAATTCAAATCACAAAAGTCACTTTCAGAAAAGCAAAAGCAGAATTTTCAGAACTTGTCCTTAATTTGCACAGGAGGTTGGTGGGTTTCTGCAGTTCAAACAATTTTGAGACTTTTTCTCCATATGAGCATCAGAGTCATGAAGAACTACACCAAATCTCTCCTCAAAAAGCCTTACAAAAAAAACAGGAAAAATCTAAGAACACAGTCTGGTCAAGAACTTCGAGCAGAAAGTTTGGGGCTCGGTTTTCACCTCATGGCGCCCAAACAGTGAAACAAGTGTACTCCAAAATTTTTCTACAAGTGGATATCAGAGTCCCGCACCTCCTCCAATAAGAATCACTTGAAAAAGATTTCTCTAAATTTTTATAGAAATCAAACACTGACTGCTGCGCGAAGAACAAGTTCTGAACCAAGTTGGAACTTGAAAGAAAAGATGTTCTCTACTCAATCCAAGAGTGCAAAAGAGATGTAAAACCATATGAACACACTCAAAACATCCAAGAACAACAGCATTTAGAAGGAGGGGAGGCAAATCCAAATTACATGAAAGTAAATTGCGAGAATGTAATCTGGAAAGTAAATGCTGAATTTAAATTGCGAATGTAAAGACATAATGTAAATCATAAAATAAATTCAGAGGTGGATGGATAAAACTTTCATTTCTGAAAGGAGAGGTTACAAAGCCTCACTTTCATGTGGGCAAAGCTCAAAGGAGCATTCACAAACCTCAAAACCTTCAAGGGAAGGAGGCTACCCCTCCCCCTATTTATACTACTCTTGGGCCACCTACCACCCTTGGATGAGTCCCTCAACCCTAGAGCACCCATCTAAGGGCTAGGATTAACCCATACACACAGCCATGCAAGGGCTAACCCAAAAATCACACACATACCGGGTTTTCTTGCACGGTTTTCAAAGCATACTACCTAGACCCGCTAACCTATCAACTAGACCCCAATCCGACGGCCCTTATTGATTCACGCGGCATCTAGCTAGCATCAACTCCTTTCCTTGTCTTCTTGACTTTCCCGGACTCCGTCTCCGATCATCTTCCGGCGATCTCCCAACCGTCTGGACCTCCGACGCTCCTCGCCTAGTCCCGATCATCCTTCGCCTCACCATGACCTAGCACCGTCGTCTTGCAACCATCAAAAACAAGGAAACTCCTCACATAGCAATGCCCACAAAGATGTGCTATAAACCATCAAACTCATCACTAACACGTCCATACGACCGTTACTGCCACTCCTGGCATAGACAACTCAAATTGCTTCATTTTGAAAATCAATCCAAATCAAACTCAAACTTGAGCACACCTTGCTCAAATAAAGTCAAATACTCATCACACACATGGATGGACCTCCACATGGTCCTTCAATCTCCCCCTTGATGAGTATATTGACAAACCACACAAAAGGCATAAATTTGAGTTTGAAGAAAATGAAGAAGAAAGCAATTTTTAGTTGCAAAGTCAAACTTGGTCCAAAGATAGAAATTAGAACCATGACCAAGTTGACGAAGAGGAATTTAGATTTTAGAGTTAAATTTAAGAAAGAGCAAGTTTTCAACAAGAACTCTAAAATCCAACTAAACATGTCAAATGTGATTATGAGATTATGATCCAACAGAAGTAGTAGCATAGTTTTACAAAGATCATAATAACCAAATAAGCATTCACATTTTTATCTTTTTAGTGATGTCTTTTCTACGTTTTCTCCCCCTTTTGGCAATATAGGCATCAATTTTTTTTATGTATGCATGAAATGCAATCGAAAGAGCTTTGAAGATTATCCAATTGATCAAAATGGAAGGATATTACACCAAGCTTGTCAATTCAGAAGATGACTAAACTAAGACATGTCCAAGTACAAATACGAGCTTAGTTTTGAATATTTCATTTTTATCAAGATTTGACAAGTGCAACACTTAGCTTTAGTTTCAAAAATAGAAGAATAGCCACTTCTAAGGATCAAAAGGAAAACCTAGAGTTCAACCTACTCAACATGTTGGGGAATCTAGAAGAGCATACAAGGTCCTTCGTGCTCATTTATCACTTAATGCAAATTTTGATTTATCATCATACAAGACATAGCGGGGTGCAAATGTTTGACATTATTTGCATTCTTTACCCACATATGTCTTTGTTTTTAATTTATTTGCATTTTCTTTTGACAACCAATTGACTCAAGCCGTATGCGACCATCTCAAGATGAACTCTTAAGAGGATGGTCTAGGTCAAACACGATGTATTCCAAGTTCATCCCAAGTGCAATGGGAAGCGGTCTTGTGAATGCAAGGTGTTGAGTCGTATGTGCACAAGAAGAGTCAATTTTGTTTAATTTTCATTTTTAGCACAATGATTCATGAGCAATTGAAGGACTCTAGCATGAATAAAACTAGTTTCACCCAAGTTGCTATAGGGACTCTAGAGAACTCCAAAATTTCTCAAATTATGGCACACACCTCTAGAGAAGAAACCTAGCAAGTAAAAGCAACAAGTTTCATCAAGTTTTTCATTTAAGACTTATTTCATTTTTAAGCTTAGCAAGTTAAATGAACTTGGACATACCTAAGCTAGTGATTTTCTTCAAATGATGTAGCATGGTGATAGCATGAAGAAGAAATCAATTGCATAATAGACAAAGCTCATAAAACAGAAAATGCAGTCTAAATGCAATGCATGAACAGATTCCCAAACTCTCCCTCAACAAATGAATCAATTTTAAGCTCAAATCTGGTTAAAGTTGAGTTATTATCAAGATTAGGCATAAAGAAAATCGAATGAACTCAATAACAACCGTAAAAAGCAGAATGAGGAGAAGAAGTCGAAACCGCAAAACTGGATGGCTATTGAGCATAGATAAGATAGAAGAGACTCACTACGGCTTAGACTCGCTCTTATCTTCCCAGTGATGACATAGGAAGTCGACTCTAGATCCCAACTAAGGAGTGCACACAGATCCTGTCTACCTGTGAGGCCCAATACCTGCTAGACTTATAAGGCGTGAGGGAACTCAACCTAGAGAGAAGAGAGAATGACTAATCACGCATGATAGCAACCTAAAGCACAAGATAAGAGGTCCATGCAAGGCATGCGAAGTCTAAGTGAGTGAACTCAACTCAAGAAAATAAGCCCAAAGTCACCCAGAAGAAACACAAAGAAAAGAAAAGCTGGAAGAAAACATATAATATATAATATACAAACCAGCTCCCCCTCACGAAAGGCCGTAAGGGCTCATGACTCTAAGCTCACTCCTCAAGGCAACAAATCTGGAGCTATCTAAAGGCTTGGTGAAGATATCGGCTAACTGAAGGTCACTCTCTACGAACTGAATCGCGATATCTCCCTTCTCCACATGGTCTCTAAGGAAGTGATATCTAATATCAATGTGCTTGGTCCGAGAATGTTGCACTGGGTTTTTAGCAATGCAAATAGCTGAAGTATTGTCACAGAAAAGTGGCACACTCTCTATCTCTAACCCATAGTCCGTAAGGTTGATCTCATCTAGAGCACCTGGCTACAACAACTGGCTGCAGCAACATACTCGGCCTCAGCGGTGGACTGTGCAACTCCGGACTGCTTCCTAGATGACCAAGAAATAAGAGAAGTGCCAATGAATTAGCAAGTGCCGAAGTGCTCTTCCTATCTATCCTCTGACCAAACAAAGTCGGCATCGGAAAAGGCTCTAGGAGATAGACAAAAGAAGAAGAGTACCAAATACCATAATCGGTGGTAGCACGAAGGTACTGAAGATGCGCTTGACCGCCTGGCGGTGAGAGGCGCAAGGAGAAGCTTGAAATCGAGCTTACGGACACACACAAAATGTATGTCCGGCCTCAAGTAGTGAGGTACAAGAGGGAGCCGATCATGCTCAAACTCCTTTTGATCAAGAGGCTCACCATCCTCATCGGGCTCGAGGGCGTAGTGGTGGCCATAGGAGTCATCACCGCTTCCCATCGACATGTCGAGCGCCTCAGAGGTCACGGGTATATTTGCCTTGATGCAAGAAAGTACCCTCCCGAGTCTGCTTGATTTGGACGCCAAGAAAGTAGCTCAACTCGCCCATCATACTCATCTCAAACTCTGTGCTCATCACCTCAGAAAACTGAGACACAAGCGAATGAGACGAGCCACCAAAAATGATATCGTCCACATAAATCTGGACAAGAAGAAAATGAGACTCATGGTGTCTGATGAACAAAGTTTTGTCTACTATGCCCATTTTGAAGTCATGGCTGAGAAGATAAGACTTGAGCCTCTCATACCATGCTCTGGGGGCCTACTTGAGTCCATACAAAGCTTTGGAGAGCTTGTATACATGACTCGAAAACTTGGGGTTCTCGAATCCTGGAGGTTGTTTGACATAAACCTCTTCCTCAATATTGCCATTGAGGAATGCACTCTTGACATCCATTTGATAGAGCTTGAAGCCCTGGGATGCAGAGAATGCAAGCAGGATCCTAATAGCCTCTAGTCTAGCTACGAGGGCAAAGGTCTCCTCAAAGTCAAGACCCTCAACTTTGAGAAAAGCCTGTGCAACTAGCCTAGCCTTGTTGCGAATGACAACCCCATCCTCACTCTGCTTGTTTTTGAACACCCACTTGGTCCCAATGACATTATGATCAGATGGGGGCTCGAAAAGCTGCCATACCTTGTTCCTCTCAAAGTTCTCAAGTTCCTCATGCATAGCATTAATCCACGATTCATCGGATAATGCATGAGAAACATCCTTCGCTCAAAGGAGGCAACAAAGGCGAGTGGAGGCAAAGCTGGACAAACTCGATTTTGAGCGAGTGACCGCTCAAACAGATCACCAATGATCCGATCGGTGGATGAGCTTCTGGATATGACGGAGAGGACCAAGCGTATGGCCTCTACCTCATGCACGAAGAAGTAGGAGCAGAGCCACTACCAAGGAGAGTCGAAAGGCAAGGGTGGTCTCTCCGAGGTGCGTAAATGGAAACAGGAGGCACCTTAGGTGTAGAGGGACTGGATCCGGTGGAACACCATCATCTCCATCATCCTCATCTTCTACAAAGATGGTCTCGGAGGGATAAGAAGAGCACAAACATCGTGTCTAACTCTGGGCTAGCCTCATCAAAGGTCACATCACAGTCTCTATGATCCTATCGCATCAACGCCCGGACCCTATAGCTACGAGAAGAAGTCGAGTAACCTAGAAAGATACCATCAAGAACGAGATTCAAACTTATCTAGGTTACGGACTTCAAGATAAAACACTTGCAACCAAAACACGAAAATGAGACACACAGGGCTTTCGCCCATACCTCAACTTATAAGAAGTGCGATGCAAATGTGCTCTCAAAAACACGCGATTAGAAACATGGCAAGCGGTAGCTATAGCCTCACTCAAAACTTCCTAGGAGTATTGACTCGCCTAGCATCGTCCCGCCATCTCAACCGCAGGTCTGTTCTTCCTTCTACTACGCCACTCACTTGAGGGGCGAAGGAGAAGAGAAGCGATGCTCTAAACCGGACTCACACAAAAACTCTCAAAGTAGGAATTCTTGAACTCCGTGCCATTATCACTGCAGATAGCTCGTAATGCACCGGGAGCTCAATAGACAACCTCTTGATCAAACCCTCAAGTGAGAAAAGTCTCATCCTTCGAGGCCATGAAGAATACCCAAGAGTATCTAGAAAAATCATCAACGATGACAAAAACATACCACTTCCCTCCTCTTGATTGTGACTCTATTTGGACCAACAAAGTGTCCATATGTAAAGCTGTCTGGTGCATCAATCATCACTACGGTGGATCGGAGGATGAAAGCAGTAACCATCTTGCCATGTCGGTAAGGAGAGCAAACTAAGTCTTTGACCATCTTGAGTTTGGGCAAACCCCGAATGAGATCGTGGCTCCTAACTCGGGTCAAATGATCAAAACCAATGTGACCAAGCTCCTATGCCAGAAGGAGAGATCACGGGACTCAGAAGCAATCAAACATCGAAGATAGTCTCCGGAAGAAGTAGAAAAATTAGCACGAAAGACTCTCCCAAATCTAGAAATCCCGCAAACTAACCCTCCTAATGAATCAAGGATTCTACAGGCATTACTCTTGAAGCTTACATCGAAAGAGTCATCGATAGTCGAGAAAGCAGAGAGCGATTGTATTGCAGTTTACTTACTAAGGCAACATCTTTAAGAATGAAATTTTGGTTAATGCAGATGGTACCTTTAGCAATGACTCTACGAAGATGCATCCCCAAAGTGATTAACTCATCAGGGGCTCGGACTAGGAAGAGAACCAATGAGAATCTCCGGTCATATGACGAGAACAACCGAGTCAACAATCCAAACATCGCCCTTCCCATCCGATGAACTGATCAAGACACAGAGAGAAAGATGACTCAGTACTGGGATAGAGTGAAGATTTAGGAACCCAATACTGAACCATACGACACCTCAGAGTACCAGCCACAGAAGAAGACTGGACTCGAGTGTCTCTCTGACGCTCAACTCTAACAAGATCAGTAGTAACTCTAGTAGATGATCTAGGAGCTGGAACTGGGTTGGCACGCCGTGGTGCAAAAGCCGGACCATCCCAGTAAGGCTGCCTGGATCCCCTACCAGAAAACACCTCACGCCGCTGATATCTACCTCGATGGAAAAAACGAGGAATATCAAGAGGACAGCAGAAAGACTGACTACGAACAGCTCCAGGACTAAAACTCGAAGAACTAGCTTGAAAACCAAGTCCTGGACGCAGCCCAAAAACAGGCGACTCTCTAAACTGTCTAGAAGCAGTGTGTGTCTTAGGAGCACTCAAAGTCTGTGGATTACCCTGAATACCCCTAAGAGCAGCAACACGCTCACGCCGAGTGATCTTGGCGCGCCTGAAGCAGAAATCTACTAGGTGACCATCCTTCTTACAGAAGGTGCATGTGTACTTTGCCTTGCTAGAGGCGAAGCAATAGGAGTAACACCTTCCGATCAGAAGTCCTATGGATAACCCCAGCAGATCTAAACATGGTGGTACTCACTCTGGGAGCTATCACAATCTCACCACTCTTGGAGCCGCGCACAATGGTGGGAGGATGCGCCCGAGCGTGCTCCAAGGGATCAAATCCTAGACCTTGATTGAATCTACTAATCTTGGATTGGTCTAAAATAAGATTGAGCTTCTTCTTGCCTCCAACAAACTTCTCGAGAGTGCTCATAAGATACTGGCAATCTCGAAAGAAAGAAGCACAAGAAGAACATGGGGAAGGAGAGGAAGAAAAAGAACCAAAAAGAGAAGATCTCTCAGTACGTGCTTTTTGTTCCCTTAGCACGGCTGCCTCAATCTTGAGGGCCTCACAAGAAACGCAAGGAGCTTCTCTAATCCTAAGGGTTTGGTCTTTTAACTTCTTCTTAAGCTCGACATTGGATTTGATCCACATCATCCTTAATCCCAACACACATCAAGCAACCAGTTTGTGACTTAACTAGTAAATCCTTAGCAAGTTGATCACACTTGACATTCAAAGCTTCATTATCAAGTTTTAGTTGCTTACAGCCCTCACATGAGCTGACTGGGTCTTTAGAAGCATGCAATTCAAGTTCATCATTTCTAGCAGAAAGCTTTCTAAGGTGTTCGCTCATGGCATCAATTTCGGCAAGCAATTTAGGGCAATTAGCACATGATGGAGTGGAGTGAGCATGAAGAAAACTAGCCTCAACAGAAATAGCATCAATAGAACTAGTGCTAGCATTCTTCAACCTAAGACCATCAAGTTCAGCAAGCACACTATCATGTATGGTCCTTAGGTTCTCCAACTCCACAAGAATAGCATCACACAAAGAGCAATCATCAGTGACTCGGGAGGGAGAAGATCTAAGTGAAGCTAACTCCCGAGTCAAGGTACCTACTTCCTTCTCAAGCTCCGTACACCTAGCTCTAGCATGAAATTTTCCTAATTTGCAGAAAGCTTCGTTGAGTTGGTCATAGGAGGGTACCTCGTCCGAGTCATTGTAGAGCTTGAGTCGCCGATGTCGTTGGTGTCGGCTATGAAGCACATCTTGGAGAAGTCGTCGCCGCCTTCTTCTCTTGCGGATCATCCTTGCCCTCGTCGCTCCATGTCTCCGTGTCGGAGAGGTTGATGCCGTCAAGCGCGGCGAGGACGCGGTGGAAGAGCTTCTTGTTCTTGGAAAAGTTGCGGTACTTCTTCTCGTGCGCCGGTTCACGAACTGGAGGCTTCTTGTTGCGGTTCTTGTCGGTGTAGTCGTTCTTGCTCGAACCGCTAACGTCATTCTTGCCCTTCTCTAGCTTGGGACAGTTCGCGAATGTGGTTAGGGCCACCACACTCGAAGCGGTGATCATGCCACCTCTCTTCTCTCTCTCACCCTCTTGTATGCATGAGAAAACTTGCGGCGAGAAGAGCAAGCTCATTTTTCGAAATTTTTCCATTGGTCTCGCTTAGCTCGCAAAAGGCGGAAAGAGAGAAACCAATAGAAGGATCGGAAGAAGAAGATCCAATGGGATCGGTGACCAAAGCCATCGTCGAGATTTCATCTTGAGAGGCGACATCGATCTCATGAGTCTTGAGGCGGGAATAAAGCCCGTCAAGAATCAGTCGATAAGTCGGTGGTGTCCTTGATGGTGGTCACCTTCATCTCCCAAACCCGAAGGTCGAGTGCGGTCAAGAAATGCCGAGCATTGTCAGTCGGGGGTATATGCAACCAAGCTGCTCGGAGGTCACTCAAAATATTTGTAAACCGACCAAAACACTCGTCGAGACTCTCACGGTAGCGTTGATCAAACTTGTTGTACTCGCTTGAATCGGTCTTGCCTCACGGTCTTGATTTGAGTAGAGCCCTTATGGTAAGCATCGAGGGTTACCCAAATCTCGTGAGTGGAGCAAAGGTGAGAAATCCTATCATACTCACCGCGGCTAAGACCCTGTATGAGAATGTTCCTTGCCTTAGTATTCGTCTCAACGTCAACCATATTGATGGCCGTGACATTTTCGTCAGCAGGAACCTCATACGGGAGTTTCACCTTCTGCCATATTAGGTAGCCCTGGGCAGTGATGTATGACTCCATCCAGGACTTCCAAAAAGGAAAATCAACTCCATTAAAGATGGGAGGCTTGGTGGAATATTTGTCCGTCGCCATGTCTCCTAAGACCGGTCAAGACCTATGGAAGAGCAAAACCGGCTCTGATACCAATTGAAGGACCGAGATGGCGAACAGAGGGGGGGGGGTGAATGGTCGCAAATAAATTTTCCCCCAAAATACTCCAACAAAAACCTCTACAAGATCGCTCAACGGAAATTGTGAAAAACCCGAAAAACTAGACAACTATGTGTACCCCAAGCTTGCATAGATAAGTACCATAAAATATGTGAGGATTTTTGAGTCACAATCCTGGCTATCTAGTGTCCAAGATAAAGAGGAATCAATTCAAACTCTTGCTTTTAGAAAGGACATCAATTCAAATCACAAAAGTCACTTTCAGAAAAGCAAAAGCAGAATTTCAAGAACTTGTACTTAATTTGCACAGGAGGTTGGTGGGTTTCTGCAGTTCAAAAAATTTTGAGACTTTTTCTCCATATGAGCATCAGAGTCGTGAAGAACTACACCAAATTTCTCCTCCAAACGCCTTACAGAAAAAACAGAAAAAATCTAAGAACACAGTCTGGTCAAGAACTTCGAGCAGAAAGTTTGGGGCTCGGTTTTCACCTCATGGCGCCCAAACGGTGCAACAAGTGGATATCAGAGTACCGCACCTCCTCCAACAAGAATCACTTGAAAATATTTTTCTAGATTTTTATAGAAATCAAACACTCACTGCTGCGCGAAGAACAAGTTCTGAACCAAGTTGGAACTTGAAAGAAAAGATGTTCTCTACTCAATCAAAGAGTGTAAAAGAGATGTAAAACCATATGAACACACTCAAAACATCAAGAACAGCAGCATTTAGAAGGAGGGGAGGCAAATCCAAATTACATTAAAGTAAATTGCGAGAATGTAATTGCGGGAAAGTAAATGCTGAATTTAAATTGCGTAAAGTAAAGATATAATGTAAATGCGCAAAATAAATTCAGAGGTGGATGGATAAAACTTTCATTTCTGGAAGGAGAGGTTACAAAGCCTCACTTTCATGTGGGCAAAGCTCAAAGGAGCATTCACAAACCTCAAAACCTTCAAGGGAAGGAGGCTACCCCTCCCCCCTATTTATACTACTCTTGGGCCACCTACCACCCTTGGATGAGTCCCTCAACCCTAGAGCACTCATCTAAGGGCTAGGATTAACCCATACACACAGCCATACAAGGGCTAACCCAAAACCCACAAACATACCGGGTTTTCTTGCACGGTTTTCAAAGCATACTTCCTAGACCCGCTAACCTATCAACTAGACCTCAATCCGACGGCCCTCATTGATCCACGCGGCATCTAGCTAGCATCAACTCCTTTCCTTATCTTCTTGACTTGCCCGAACTCCGTCTCCGATCATCTTCCGGCGATCTCCCAACCGTCTGGACCTCCGACGCTCCTCGCCTATTCCCGGTCATCCTTCGCCTCACCATGACCTAGCACCGTCGTCCTGCAACCATCAAAAACAAGGAAACTCCTCACATAGCAATGCCCACAAAGATGTGCAATAAACCATCCAACTCATCACTACCACGTCCATATGACCGTTACTGCCACTCCTGGCAGAGACAACTCAAATTGCTTCATTTTGAAAATCAATCCAAATCAAACTCAAACTTGAGCACACCTTGCTCAAATAAAGTCAAATACTTATCACAAACATGGATGGACCTCCACATGGTCATTCACCTTCACAACCATGCTAGCCATATATCTTCCTCCTTTGTTAATTAGCTTATCGGCTAAGTATGTATTGTGTTGGAGATAACTTAATATCTCATCTTATCATATCTATTGGTTCTATCCATAGTTTGTTAGGAGTCAAGTTTTCTATAATTAGGACTCTTTGGCTATATAAGTCAACCCTCTGTATAGTGGATTGTTTCCCGTGGTTTTTTCCGCAAGGGTTTTTCCACGTTAAATCTTATCTCCAGTTATTTTATCGTGCATCTATCCCTAACAAGTGGTATCAGAGCCACGCATCTGTGTTTTTCGATCTGCACCACCGGCTTCATTGTGCGTCGTCGCCGTCCTCTACGCACGCCGGCCTCCATCGCTCTTGCATTCTCCACGGCCATCTCCGTCATCGTCTTCGGCCGCCGGCTCGTCACGCCCTCCGCGCGGTTCCTCGGCGTTCGCGCCTCGCGCGTCGTGGGCGACATCCGAGCTCGCGCCCACTTTGAGGTCCAGCGCGCGCTTCCTCGCCGTCTTCGATGCGCTCGGTGCTTTCGGCGCCCGCTCCTCCGACCCGCCGTGCGGTCGCCGATATCTGTCTCTTGGCTCCCCTCGGCCCGTGCAGGCCCGCCTCGGCTTTCGCATCACGGCACCCGGCCTTGGTCACCGTGAAGCGCTGCGTCTCGCCGCCATCCGCACCGCAGACACGCCTCCGGCGCGACCCTCTGGCAAGCGCGCGCCCAGCCTTCAGCGGCCAGCGGACCACGCGCGCCGCCGCGGCGGCCCGCCGTCTTCCTCTGGCCGCATCCGCACAAGCCGTCGGCGTCGCTCTCCTCCGCGGCCTCAGACCTCCACAGGCCGTCCATCGACGCGACGCCACCCGCCTCTGCCACCGACAACCTTGGCTGCGCGTTGGCCCGCGTCGAACACGCGCGATTGCGCCCTCCACGCCAGTTTTTTCGAACGCATGCCCGAACAGATCGAACCTGCCTTGCTATTAGCTTGTGAGCTCTCATTAGTGCTTGTTCATCTGTTTGCTATTTGATGTTTGCTCATGAACTCCAAGTGCAAGGAAGTCTGCTGACTAGGAGACCCGAGTGGAACTCAGTAATTCGTGGAGAGTCTGGACTCTCGAGTCTGGAGTCTTCGCTCGTGGAAGCTAGAGACACGGTCGGACTTGATTTAGATCCCAGAGGGGATTTCAACTTTTCCAGTTCCGGCTCAGATCTCAAACACAGAAGCAACTCCGGCTTCTGTTTTGTGCAGCTTCTTCAACTTTCAGTAACATCTCAGCTTCAGCTTCCAGAATATCAGCTCCAGCTTTTGATTTTCAGTAGGGAATTGTGCTTATTATTGACGGAATATCATGCGCAAATTTCAGGTTTTCATGCCTATTATTGGCGGGATTTCATGCACAATTCAAGATATTATGTCTATTATATTGTGCTCATATTATTGGCGGATTTCATTCATTGCAATTAATACTTTTATGCATATTCTTGGCGGATTTCATTGTAATTCTGACCGGATTTATCATTGGAGAATTATTCGACGTTTCATAGTCGGTTTCTTTTGATGTTTCATCGTCTATTTGGAGATTAAAAAAAAATAATAATGCTAGTTGAGGAGACAACTGCATTTGGTGTTTCATCACTGTTTATTGGAGTTTGGTGTTTCATCACCATTATCTTGGTGTTTTATTCACCGTTTGGATACGTTGACTATTATGAAGGTTTTGGCAATGTTCATTTGGAATTTGATGACACCCTGATGGTAGCATTATACTCTTCGGAGTTTTTGTACTGAAGGTTTTGCTCCAATGTCACATTCAGATGAAGTATTGAAGTGCAAGAAGGAGTTTGTTTCTGCGTGGATACTATAACGTTGTTTTGTTGTCTTTGCTCGATATGAGAGGTCTACTACAATTTACTCCATTGCCAGCACGACAGTTTTTCTTCATCTTGGCATTTTTTCATGAGCAGTTTCAACCATATTATGGATTTTCAGTAGACAGTTTGCTGAATTTTTATGTTCTAGATGGAGCATTCCAAAAGTCCCTGTTATGTGTTCTCCACTATTTATTTAGCAACTCAGGTGATGTCTTGGCTTATGCCGTTTGATGATTGAGCGTTTGATTCAGGAGGTCAATTGCACAGACTCAGATATTACTAGGGTTATGAATTCTTGAAGACCCAGATTCTTCGTCTGCTTTGTTATAGCTGTGTACTTTGGATTGACTGTTCCAGTCTTTCTCTCGACCTACTGGTGGTTTGCTCAATCTCGCTTCATCAGAAGCATTTGGACAAGACTATTCTAGTCTTTTATACTCTTGGTGGTTTTCTCACTACAAGTGTTTGGATTGACTATTCCAGTCTTCCTCGTTCAGTAATCCTTTGGACTTTTAACGCACTTGTATTCATGTGCTTAATTACCCTTCAGGGTTTTTCCGGAAATAACTTTGTTATAGATTTAGAGTTAAGGGGAGGTTTGTTGGAGATAACTCAATATCTCAACTTACCATATCTATTGGTTCTATCTATAGTTTGTTAGGAGTCAAGTTTTCTACAACAAGGACTCTTTGGCTATATAAGCCAACCCCCTGTACTTGTAATTTTGAAGCATTATAGTGGATTGTTTCCTGTAGTTTTTCTCCACAAGGATTTTTCCACGTTAAATCTTGTCTCTAGTTATTTTGCCGTCACTACTACGAGCAGCACATCACTGGGTTCCAAAACCCCATCATCACTTTAGGTCATTGGCGCGGCGATGATTGGTCAGCGATGATACTCGAGGATTATCACCGCTGGCTCGAGGCAGCGGTGATAAGGATTATCACTGCCGGTTCTACCTACAACCGGCGGTGATATTGACTATCACTGCTTGGATCAAACCAAAATCCGGCGGTGATAAGGACTATCACCGCCGGATCAAACCAAAATCCGGCGGTGATAAGGAATATCACTGCGGTTATATCTACAACCGGCGGGGATATTGTACTAGCATCGCCGAGTTGTACCATAATCCGACGATGATATATACATATCACTGCGGTTTCTCCAAGAACCAGCGGTGACAATCTTGCATATTTTTAGTGCAATATATATATATATTTATATAATTGTTTACGAGTGTCCATATGTTAGTATATAAAGCATCGTTCAAATCATAATTCAAATATATGCATGTATCGACTAAGCATCGTTAAAATCATAATTCAAATATATTAAATTACGCATCACATAATTTGCTTTTACAATGTAGCTCGACTACATGTCATCCCGTTGCTTTGATTTTACAATGAGTGAAGTAGACATGTCACGCGTCTAGGCGTAGGAATGAGGCGATGAGGCTACTCGTGGAACTTCGCCGTTTGGATTAATGATCTCATCATGAATGAATCCGCGATCTGTTCTTGAATTGCTATAATTTACATCAAGAATAACTTATTGGTTCTCGTTTGGAGCGCTGTTTTGAACAAAAAGGAAGTTACTTAATGATGATATTTGTTAAATAAAAAGGGCATCAAAGTGTAATTACGTACCATGGCCGTTATAGCCGACACTCTCGTGACAATTGAATGCATATTTGTACATACATAGAATGCACATAAATTGTTTTCGGTTCTGCTTCATGCATGGGAAGTCATTTATTATTTCAAAAATTTTCGGTATGGGCGATAAGAACACTTTTCTTTGCGATGCCGTCGAAAGCCCTGTGAATGATTTTGAGTAGTAATTAAACTTGAATGCAATAGAATGGAATTTTGCTAGAGTAATAACATAGCGATCGAGTTTACATTGCTCATGTCCCAAAGGTCTTGAGTGCAGTTAGTTTGTTTTCTCCACGAGTCCAAGAAAAAATCTCGCTAGCATCTAAGCGGATGACGAGGAGGACCCAAGTGAAACTCGCACATATATGTCAACGTAGTTAATTACTCCCACATCGCACGTGTTACGCAAAAATAGTAAAGCGACATTAGAAGTCGGAGATCGTGCTTGAAGTTATAGGGTAAAAGTACAGAGGTTTTGTATTGCGACTTCAAAAAGTATTAAATAAATAGTCTTCAACGAAGCGTGGATTATCGTTCACAAGTTTCTGGTTGCGAGCCGGATCTAGGAATGCTAGATTGTCATTGTTATTTCTTCTACATATACGTGCCTCCATTCTACATAAGAAAGAAGTTAGAGATGCAATTAAGCAAGATGTAAATGCTCAGCGATATCTTGTGGACTTACAAAGTCCATAGTCTAAGTATGTTCACGCCTGGCATCTTCTTTGGTACAACATATACTGACTCCGTGAAAAGAACCCAGCAGATGTTATCCCCATTGTGAAAATCTTGCTCGTGTATCGATAGGGAACGCCTCCATACCATCGTTGGATTCGCTTTGCATGTACCAGCGATGGACGCGCCGCATGATTGAGTTGTAAGGTTGTCGAAATGGTGGTTCAACCGGCGGTTTTCCCATAACAAACTTCCACCGAGACCTTGCGCGAGCATCTACTTGAACATCATGCGCTTGAGCATCCCGCTTTAGCGATGTCGGCACTAGCCGCTTTGCAAATACCGCTACGGATATGCGCTCGTAGTCCGATATTTTGCAAGGTTGAAGCTTGCCCGTCTTTTGCACTTTTGCCATACTCAAGAAAAACTTTTGCGTCGGCATCAACTTTAGTCTTCTTACTTGATGGCACCTTTTTAAAGTGAGATGCTACGCAGCGCTTACATGATTTTTCGCTCTTCCTCGGTCATGTCGGTGATAGTTTCTTTTGTGGTTGTCACAGGTTCCGAGATGGTTGAGATTTCTTGAGGACGGTGCCGATTGTCGAGATGTTCCGTTGTTCGATTCTTTACGATTTTTAGCGGAGAGTCGGGCTTTTTCGGTTGGTGCCGGCGGAGAGTTGGACTTTTCTGGTTGGCGGCGAGAAAGGCGGGAGGTCTCGTGTGGAAGTGCGGTGATCATCATCGTCGTCGCCCTCATCGTCCGAGCCAAACTTAATCAAGCTCTTGCGCCACGCGAGAAGCCATTCACGTTTTCTCCTAGCTTTTGTTCCCATCCTCGCGAGGATCTCTACCTCCATTTTTCGGTATTGACGGACGACATTGTCCACCGACCTGGCGAATCCTGCGGATCGGGCGGCGATTGCAAAGTCCGTGACTCTGGCATGGCCAAGCCCGCCTCACCACCTTTATGGTAATGCCATATGCGGCCAAATGTAGCTTGCGGTGTCGGTTCTTTGATGTCATCCACAGGAAAATGCGTCCATGCTCTTGGGAATCCAGTGGGCCGCGTTGCTCTTACGAGCACCGGACCGATGAGCTCGGGGCTTTCACGGGTGGCGATCGTGAGTGAGAGCTTTCATGCGGCTTGCTCCACGGCCTTATCTAGTTCGATCTTTGTTCCTCTAGCGCTCTCGCGATAAACATCTTTTATCGGCGTTCAGTTGATCTTCTCTTAATCTCTTTGAGCGTTTGTACATCCATGCGTCTGCGGGAAGGCTTCTTTCCACGTGACCAAACCAACTCCTCAGTGCGACTGGATGCTCCTTGTTACCAAGGGCTATGGTTAGCTCGTCATTCTCCCTTCGTGGCGCGAAAGATCCTTGGGAAGACTGCGAGTGAGCATCGTGATTACATGCAACACTTCACGCTCTCTATCGGTTACGAAGCTTAAGTGCCATCATCGGAGATAGAAGCACCCTCCCAAGCAACGGTGCTTCGATCTTTCGCTTAAAGCGGCCGTTGCGGGAATTATACCCTTGCGGGTCATTTCTTGTTCGGACCGATCCCATCTTTGGTATTTTCTTGACGTACCCTCCTGCTCCTAGTGCGTGAGGGTGAATATTCTTATCCGCGTTTGCTTTGTTCCTTTCACTTACTATGTGAGCTTCTTGAGACCTCTTATACGCCACAAATTCATCCCGAACTCCCTTAACTTTGGGTGCGTGTCAAAATTCGGCGTTTCATTCTTTTCACATAATTCTTGTTTAGCTATTGTCTTCCAATTCTTCCACGATTGCACATGATGCTGAGTGCTCGTTTCTTTGCGAGGCATTTCGGTCCCTTGGGGGCTGGAAAACTTGTTTCACTTGTCCCATAAAGAGTTCTTGACTCATTAGGTACCACCCATTGGTCACCTCATGGCCAATCCATGATCTATAGTGATGGGCACATCATCCCTAGCAATAACCCCGCATCTGTCTGGCCCCAATGATGACTCGGTATAGCGAGGTTCCCATTGCCGAGAGCTCCACTATGTTAAAAATTCCCTTAGGCATCTTGTTCGGACCACGACTTGCGCGCCTTCGTTGATCGAGCGCTGAGCCTACAAATTGATCTTCTAAATTATTAGTAAATGCTGGGCCTACCATGTTTTGGGAACCACGGTGTACTAAAACTTTACCTCGCTTACGTGAGTATCGTCGAGTTGGTCCATGGTGGATCCTGCGCAGTTCGAGATAGGACATTGGGCTATTATTCGGGCTACCCTTCCTCCTTCGTCCATATTTGAGGGCCCAACTCCTCGGCACTTGTCCTTCGTCGGAGGCCATTCCTAGCAAGTTTGTTGAAAATTTCCAATTAACAAGGTCACTTTTGAAATACACATATAAGCGAGGATTGACATTAAAGTTAATCCCGTGAAAGGATGTTTACATATCCGGGATACATACACATGTACATCTTTACATTAATATTGTAGAGAACTACTTGAAATTGAGAATGGTCGGTTGAAGTGTTGCTCTCTTTCATTTTTCTTTATAATTACGTCATTCTGGACTCTTTATAATTGTATCTGCTGCCCCAAATTCCAAACTAAATCAAGCAATTCTACTAAATAGAAAGCTACATGGCATGTTTATTGAAAGGAGTACTCAATAATACACATCTTTAAAGAACATGTACACATATATTTTTATCTGTATACACAAACATCCTTGAAGGACACATACACATATCAAACATATAGCAATAAACATAAGTGCCCCACTAAATCTAGTATTTATTCACCATTTGAATACGTTGTAATTTTGGATTCCCTCGAAGAAGTTGCATAGTGCGAGGTGTCGCGGAGATCTCGTCATACTCCATTGGCCTCTCTTAATCCTAGGGCTCCCGTGTGCATAGGGCATAAGGCTTAATAATCCGATCCGTGAGGGCACCCCATAAGCATTTAGTGGGATAGAAGCGCACCCAACCGCTCAAGATGGACTAATGAGTGGGGTGGCCTTTAGGGTACTTCACCTCCTACCTCGAGAAGGTCACATGGCGAAGTGCCTAACCTACGGAGTTTGGTGAAGTGTCATTCCTCTAGGGCTTTTCGTCTCATTCCCAAGGACAAACCGACAGGATTAAGATGTCTTCATTAATATCCAGAACATATATAAATCATCATATCTTGAATACTCGCTAACGCCAACCCGTCGGACGGCCAACGTCTGCCTCTCTTATGTCATGTTTTCTAACATACGACACTAGTATTACCAATTATCATACGCTACTCTGAAGTTTAGATAAGAAAAACATTTGCTACTACTAGCACTTACGGCTAATTTTCTATAACAAAGTTTTGCAGTTATTAGAGGTTTTTCTATCTATTTCTTGGCTCGTTGATCCGCCAAAAATTACATCAAATTCTTGTAGCCGCATGAGGAAGCTTGCAAATGATAGCCAGATCCGCATTGCCTCTACCTTCACGAAGGACCAGAGCATACATACGCGTCCTGACCTGACATAGTACAGTAGTCTTGAGCACCACATCTTCCTTGGTCCCCAAAAGGGTGAGCCACATCACACAATGTGAAAGTACAAAGTATTAACAAAAATTTTGCTGCAAGACAGGGCAAAGATAAACAAGAAGCATCTCATTCATCCATAGTACTAGTAGTATTTGCATTGTCCATTATTACCTTGAGAAATCACGATAATTTGCACAAATGAAGGTCGGAAAAGGAGACATGAAAGCTTACTCCAATTGTCTCTCGGCACAAATCAAACATATAGCAATAAACATATGCAGTGAGGGGCGACGGCGGGTCATTACCAAGCAAAGAACGGCGGGCGGCGGCCGAAGGCGATCTCGATCGCGACGGCAATGGTCGGTGAGGTTCGAGCGGCAAGCAGCGATGGTCAGGCGGTGAGGTCGAGGCGACGGCCGGGAGATGCGGGCGGCGGCGGGCGATGCGAGGAGACAAGTGGCGGCGTCTGGTTGAAGAAATGAAATTTGAGTGGCGCGGCGTTCAATTTATAGGGTTAGAGTATCACTGCCGGGTCAACACAAAAACCGGCAGTGATAAACTATCACTGCCGGATAATAAAGAGAACCGGCAGTGATAGTTGAATTATCACTGCCGGTTCAAGCTCAACCCGGCAGTGGAAGTATTTATCACTGCCGGTTCAATCTCAACGGCGGTGAAAAAACTTATCACCGCGGTTCAATATCAACCCGGCGGTGATAATACATTATCACTTGCCGGTTGTTTCTACACCGGCGGTGAAAGTATTTATCACCGCAGGTTCAAAACAAACCGGCAAGAATATTTGATTATCACCGTCGGGTTAATACTACGAACCTAAGTGATAAAGCACTTCAACACGGCTTAATGATACAACCGGCGTTGATAAGCTCGATCAATTATGTCAAAGTTTTCAAAGGATGATTGCTTTGGGAGTTTTAAATCCTATCAATTTTTATCCAAATTTTGGAGGAATTCTTGAGATATGTAATATTTGATTTAAATATTTCCCTAAGTTTTGACAAAGTTGTAAAATTATAAAAATCCAGAGTGCTCACTGTTTTCATAGTTTTAATATTTCAAAATAAAAAATTCAAATTCTTGATTGTTTTGAAATCCTATCAATTTTTATCCAAATTTTTAAAATTTTGGAAGAATACTTGAGGACATGTAATATTTGATTTAAATTCAAACAAATGCAGTAGACCAACCATCGCTTCAAAAATTCACACAAATACAAAAAAAACACACAGATGAAGTTGAATTCACACAAATTGATACATATGACAAAAGAATACATTAATTGTTACATATCAGAAAATAAAATGTATTTAATTAGGACAACTAAGCTACGATTCGACCTTCGTCATGATCGCGGCGTATGTATGTAACCGTCCTCACTCTCTTCCATGAGGCCGAGGTCAACGTCCTCTCGAAAGGAGGAAGCTCATCGAATTGGTTGTACTCTTCCTCGTCGACAACATTCTCAACCCGACAATCCTTCTTTTTCCTTGAATAACCACGTGGCGCTCCTTGTTAGTGGATCGGATACAAAAAGATTTGTGTAACACAATTAGCAAATCTGAATGGTTCTTCTCAGATCCGACCAGTTTTAGGTCCACGGTGGTGATACCGTATTTGTCGATGTTCATGCCCTTGGAAGTCTTACCCATTGGCACCGAAAGAGAGGGACCTTAATCAAGCTCCCAAATCTCTTCTATGAATCCGTAGTAGGTTTTCCTATCTCCGTTCTTTGTCGTGAGGCATCCATGCGGATACCGCTGTTTTGGTTGGTGCTCTTTTTATCTTGTGCTCTTGTATAAAAAGTAAAACCATTTATATCGTATCCTTGGAATGTCCGAATTGTAGTGGACGGTCCTTGAGCCAACACTTTCAACTGAGCGCACTCTGTCTCCGTATGCATCATGTGCCTACGCAACCAATCGCCGAAGTTATGTCTATGCTCTCTCGCGATCCAACCCTCTGACTTCGTTGGGTTTGTTCTAGATAGCATGCTCTTGTGCATGTTGACATACGGGGCCACCACAACTGATTGTCCCAGAACTGCGAAATGTGCTTGTGTGAATGAAGCTAGATTGTTTGTACGGAGTGATTTCTCGCCCAGTGTCCCTTTTCCCTGTAGCCTACCCTCATGTCGTGATGTAGGCACACCAATCGGTTTGAGATCCATGTAATCAACGCAGAACTCAATGACCTCCTCGGTTCCCCAACCATCTGCAATGCAACCTTCCGTAGATGTCGATTCTGAACATATTTCTTTATGACCCCCATGAACCTCTCAAAAGGATACATCTGATGTAGAAACACGGGACCTAGAATCCGTATCTCTTTCACGATGTGAACAATGAGATGGACCATAATATCAAAAAAAGATGGAGGGAAACACATCTCGAGCCTGCAGAGAGTGTGGACCACGTCTTCCTGTAGCTTATCTAGTTTCAATGGATCGATGGCCTTCTGTGAAATCGCGTTGAAGAATGAACACAACTTCACAATTGGGTCTCGGACTTTCTCTGGCAGAACACCCCTAACTGCAATTGGAAGCATCTGCGTCATCATCACGTGGCAATCGTGAGACTTCATACCAATTAATTTTAAGTCTTTCATTGAGACTAGTCTCTTTATGTTGGCGAGTATCCGGACGAACTTTCACTCCGTGCAAGCATTCGCCTGAGCTAATTTTTCTTTCTTGCTCGAGTTTAGCAGTGCGGGAAGGTACTTTTTCCCTGTATCCATG
This sequence comes from Otatea glauca, assembly GCA_036346275.1. Taxonomy (NCBI): domain Eukaryota; kingdom Viridiplantae; phylum Streptophyta; class Magnoliopsida; order Poales; family Poaceae; genus Otatea; species Otatea glauca. The sequence goes on along the minus strand of CM070725.1, from coordinate 29,159,911 downwards.
TCTACGTGATGCAGCTCCTTCACGAGTTTCATATCTTCAAGGTCCATCCAGGTGCTTGAGAGTATCTTTTGTTTTGCGGTATATCGATGAAGATACCAAGCAATTTGTCACACGTTCTTCTCTATGTGCATGGCGTCGATTGCGTGTCGCACCTCTAAGTCTTGCCGATGAGTAGGACCCAAAATCGATCTCTTTTCCACAAAGGAGCCTTATCACGGGAACTCGGGATAGATGTCTTTGCTCCTTTCCGTGGATAATTTTAAGATCCCTTACAGCTGCAAATATCTCTCTCGGTGTGATTCTTCTGAGCTAAAGCGGTCTCCTTTGTCCCATCAAAAGCTTTCTTATTATTGCGGTATGGGTGATCCTTGCGGAGGAACCTACGATGCCGCATGTAAGATATTTTTCGATAGTTCTTGACCACCGACTAGCTGTACCATCTAAGCATTGGGCGCATCCATTGAAGCCTTTTGTCGTCCGTCGACAGTTACCAAGGGCAGGGTAATCATTGATGGTTACGAACAACAATGCGCAGAGGATAAAGTTCTCTCTTTTATACTCATCCCATACCCGTACTCCATCGTTCCACAAGATTAGAAGATCTTCAACCAATGGTTTGAGGTACACATCGATATCGTTGCCGGGTTGCACGGGCCCTTGGATCGATGGTGGCATCATAATGTACTTCCGCTTCATACAAAGCCAAGGAGGAAGGTTGTAGATACATAGAGTTACGGCCAAGTGCTATGACGATTGCTCATGTTACGAAAGGATTCATCCCATCCGTACTCAACCGAACCTTATATTCCTTACATCATATGCAAAGTGCTTCTTATATTTTACGTCGATGTTCCTCTATTGCCTGAGTCGTGAGGTGTCCGAGCATTCCATCGTTCTTACGCTCTTGGCGTGCCATCGTAGCAATTGGGCATGCCTTTTGTTCGCAAACAATCGATTCAGACGGGAATTATAGGAAAATACCACACCACCTTACGGGAGATCTCATCTTCTTACGCTTCACCCGACATCTTCATTATCGATGTCATCATTGTTGCCCTTATACCGCTTTGCTTTGCAAGCAGCCGACGACCATTCAAGTCCGCAAACTCATTGCGATACAACATGCAATCGTTTGGACATGCGTGTATCCTTTGTACTTCCAATCCCAGCGGGCAAACAACTGCTTGGCGATGCGTGCATTTGTAGGCAACACGTTACCCTCTGGAAGCAAATCCCCAAGAGACATAAGAGCTCGGTGAAGCTCTTATCGGACCAACCATTGCTTGCCTTCAAGCTGCGAGAGTGTAAGCACGATGCGCAATTTTTGTGCTCCTCCTTGCGGCTGGGTACAATGGTGTCGTGGAGTCTGTACCATATGTTGGAACTTTTGAAACTCTCTTTCACTCGTGAAGTCTCCTCCCATCACGCAACATTTGATCCGGTCTTCGTCGTGGTCGTCGACAAGCGTATCTTCAAGCTGCCGTCATACCGTTGTCTCCGTCATCTTCAATAATGTGTTGCCCTTCATGTACAATCTCATCTTCGCAGTGCTTGGTCCAACAGTATAGCCGACCTTGAAACCTCTTGAAGCAAGTGTGCACGTATCGACTCTATGGTAGAAAACAACTACCGATTTTGTAATCAACACATGGACAGCACATGTAGTCCGCCGATTCTTGACTTGTGCGCGCGATACGTTTAGAAAATAACTCACACCATTAAAAACTCGCCCCACAGCGGTCCGTGTCATACATCCACCTTGGTCCATCTACAATTAATTAAATCAAACATTACATACGCATATAATTGCAAATAACAAATAATTGTAAACAATTAGATTTAAAAACATATGTAGCAATTTTGACTATATTAAAATACATCAACCTTTTTCCGTTATGTAAATATCCATATAGCAATTTTTAGTATTGTAAAAATGAAAATAATTGTAAATAGTTAGGATATATTTAGACTATATCAAAATATATCAATCTTTTTTCATTGCGTCAATATCCATCTTGCAATTCCTTATTATTTACAAATTTGGAAAAAATTGTAAGTACTTAAGATATACTTTCAAGTACATTAAAATATATCAACATTTTTTATTAGGTAAATATCCCTCTAACAAGTTTTTATTATTTCAACATTTGAAAATACACCTTTTTCATTATGTAAAATCCACGTGGCAATTTTTATTATTTACAAAAATAGAGATCAAATTACTAACCTCGAAAAGAAGCACAATACAAATTTTAACAAATTTTTCGGCAAAGATATCGTTGCAATCTACAAATCGAGCAAAGACAGAGCGCCTCTGTCTTTGCTCGATCGATCGGGAGGCGTGGGTCTCGATTATATAAAAGACTTATCGCTGCGGTTCGCATGTAACAGAAGCGGTGATAAGCTCGAATGCGCGAAAAACATATTGCGCTGGAAGATAATATCTTTGCCGGTCCTCGCTTTAACCCGGCGGTGAAAATGCAAGTATCCTGCCGGTTTAAGAACGACCGGCGGTGATATATCTCTGCGGTTGTTGTCTCAAACGGCGGTGATATCTTGCTTTTTTGCCGGTTGGTTGCATGAACCGGCGGTGATAAGTTCTCCCAACTTAATTTTCGAACGGCAGAGATACGTTATCATCGCTTGGCTCAGTCCTAACCGGCGGTGATATGCCGGCAAGGATTGGCTGTTCTGTAGTAGTGCGTGCATCTATCCCTAACATATTGTATATGTGTTTGTTCTCGCTTCTTGTGATACAAAGTGTCATGGCCAATGCAGTGTACTTATAGTGCGTGTGATGTGCGGAGATATCAAGCTTTGTGGTGTGCAGGAGCATTGCAAAGAGTGTAGCACTTGTGCACCATTAGCTTGCGCTAGCTAGCTAGCTGACCCTCCAATAGTTAGGCCCATGCACTTGCATTAATTGATAATTGGAGATATGCCAATTAAAATGAAGATCATTTTGGATATACCATAGGTTTATGCCTATGCAAGGGTAATGAGGGTTGCAACAAGACGTCACACCTTGCATATGCAGCCCATGCAAAGTTCGCTTGCCACTGCGCTTTCCTTTCTTGACTACCATGTAGATCATTGCATGGTTTCATGGAGGCAAGATAGGAGCTTGTAGCTTTTGGGAAGGTAATCATCCCCATGGCGTATGGAGTGCGGATTTCGATCTATCGTTGTATATATGTCGTCGTTTGTAAATTGTAATGATTGATGACAACAAACTAATAACAGCATATATTGTCTTATCCGGGCCACCACCCCCAAAAAAGAACTCCAGTTGCCTTTACATTTCGACATCCTTATTTAATGTGTGCATGTATGAAGGATCATGTGGAGGTGTACCTAAATTTGTGATGAGTATTTGACTTTATGTGATCTAGGATAGCTTATGTTTGAGTTTTAGATTCAAAATGGATTTCAAGTTGGAAGATTGTTTGCGCCGGACCAAATGTTGCATGAGTTGCATTTGCGCCGGACCGAGTTAGGTTAGACTGCACGTTTACGCCGGACCAAGAGAAATGAGAAACAGAGAGTTTCCCATTTGCGCGGGACCAAGAGAAATGAGAAACAGAGAGTTTCCCATTTGTGCCGGACCAAGGGAAGAGGGAAACAGAGGTTTTCCCATTTGCGCCGGACCAAGTCCAGTGAGTTTCACGTTTACGTCGGACTGCTTTTCTTTCGCGCCGGACTAGTTTTGCAGCTGGCAGAAATTAGCATTTTTGAAGGTCCTCCCGTGCTCAAAATATTATTTGGTCTACATAGAAGTTGTAGAGAATTCTAATACGCATCTTTTTTATGTTGACGAGTCTTTCATTTGAGCAACATAAAAAATCATAGAAAATCGGGAAGGTTAACAGTGAGTTTCACGTTTACGCCGGACCGATTTTTATTTGCGCTGGACCGAATCTTGTTAGCACTTTTTAAGGGTTTTCCCGTACTCAAAAAATTATTTGGTCTAATGAAAGTTGTAGAGAATTTCAAGACACATCATTTTCATGTTGACAAGTTTTTCATTTGTGCAAAATAAAAAAATCATATAAAATCAGGAAGGTTAACAGAGAATTTCATGTTTACGCCGGACCGGTTTTGTAGCTGGCAGTAATTTGCCTTTTTAAGGGTCTTCCCTTGCTCGAAAATTATGTGTTCTATATGAAAGTTGTAGAGAATTTGGAAACGCAACTTTTTCTTGTTGACAAGTTTTTCAGTAGAACAACATATAAAATCATAAAAAATTGAGAAGATCCTGCTGTATTGAAAACAGCTTGTCTTCATTTGGTTGAAATGCTTTGGTCCATTTTTTTGGGTCCTTTCTAACCCCAACTTGTGATCGAATTGTTATGCTGGGTTCATAGTGGAACTAAAAAGGGATTTCTTGTCTTTGTGAATGTAGGACTTCATTTGGTGGTCATGGTGAGGCGAAGGGAGGCTGGAACTAGGCATGGGATGACCGGAGGTTCAAGTTGGCCGAAACTTCACCGAAAGATGGCCGGAGATGAAGCCGGTGTAGTTCCAAGAGACAAGAGATCAGTGGAGAAGCTAGCTTATCACTACTTGGATCAAGGAGAGCTGTAGGGTTACAGTTTTGGAAGATAAAGTAGTGGATAAGTGTAGCTTGCTTTCAGGTGTACTAGAAAGTACCTGAGTGTAGTTGAGAGTTGTTGAGAGTGACAGTGTAAGGATCAAATCCTGGCTCTTGGAAGTTGGCTTAGGATTGAAGGAAGACATCCAAGGGTGGGAATTGATCCTAGGTCACTATAAATAGAGGGGTAGGGGCAACCTCCCCTCTTTGAAGGTTCTGAGGTTTTTGCTGCTCATTTGAGTTTTGCCCACTTTGTTGTGAGGCTTTGTAAACCTCCCTTCCAGAAATGAAATGTTCTTCATTTATGTTCTTGTTTCATTTCCTTTACGCATTTACATTACGCACTTAAATTCTGCTATCTAAATTCCGCATTTACTTACTTGCAATTTACTTTACGTAATTTGGATTTTCCTCATCTTCTTCTACATGCTATTGAATCTTTGTTGAAATTCATGGTTGATGAACTCTTCTCTTGATTCGATGCTTTCAATCATTTAGGCTATCCTTGCGTTCTTGTTGCAAGTTATAAATCTGTGTGTTCTTGAAGTGCGTAAACATGTGACTTGCAGTTCTTTAATTTTGATTTGCTTCTGGTTCTTGTTGCCAAGGATGGGAGATTGATTGGATGAATCTTCACTCAGAGCATATCCAAATCCTCTAGGCAACCCTGGTTCAAGTTCTGCAAAGAAACCGATCTTTTGTCCCTTCATGATGAATTCTTAATTGATCGAGTTTTGGTGTTTACTCCTGTGATATCTTGCTTGATGTGACGTGTGAGAAGGCATTCAAGACTATCTTGATCATTAGAATCTCACGAGCAAGCCAAGATCACATATTGGCTTTTGGAGTCGTGCTGTTTTCTAAACACTGCTTGTGTTTTTCTAGTCTCTGTTCTTTACAAGCAGTACTGAGTCTTTGGCTAGTATTTGTCCAAGAGGTGGGAAAATTTATTTTGGACCATTCACCCCCCTCTGGTCGCCATCTCGGTCTTTCAATTGGTATCAGAGCCGGTTTTGCTCTTTCATAGATCTTGACCGGTCTCAAGAGCCATGACGATGGACAAGTATTCCACCAAGCCACCCATTTTCTCTGGAGTCGATTTTCCATTCTGGAAGTCGCGCATGGAGTCATACATCACTGCCCAGGGCTTTCTGATATGGCAGAAGGTGAAACTCCCATATGAGATTCCTGCCGATGAAAACGTCACGGTCGATAATATGGCTGACGTTGAGGCGAACGCTAAGGCAAGGAACATCCTCATATAAGGTCTTAGCCGAAGTGAGTATGACAGGATTTCTCACCTTCGTTCTGCTTATGAGATTTGGGTGACCCTCGATGCTTACCATGAGGGCACTACCCAAATCAAGACGGTTCGACAGGACCAATTCAAGCGTGAGTTCAACAAGTTTGAACAACACGCTAGTGAGAGTCTTGATGAGTGTTTCGGTAGTTTTACCAAGATCTTGAGCGATCTTCGAGTAGTTGGTTGTATATACCTTGACTCAGATAATGCTCGACATTTCTTGACCGCACTCGATTTGCGCGTTTGGAAGATGAAGGTGACCACCATCAAGGACACCACCGACCTGTCGACCTTGACTCTTGACTGGCTTTATTCCCATCTCAAGACTCATGAGATCGATGTCGTCTCGCGGAAGATGAAATCTCAGTCGATGGCTTTGATCACCGATCCCATTGGATCTTCCTCTTCTGACTCTTCTTGTGGTTTCTCTCTCTCCACCCTTTGCGAGATAAGCGATGACCAACTGGAAAAATTTTCAGAAAATGAGCTTGCTTTTCTTGCTTGCAAGTTTTCTCATGCCTACAAGAGGGTGAGAGAGAGGAAAAGAGGTGGCGTGATTACCTGCTTCGAGTGTGGTGGCCCCAACCACATTCGAGCGAACTGCCCCAAGTTGGAGAAGGGCAAGAGCGAACAAGGCGGTTCGGGCAAGAACGATTACACCGACAAGAACCGTAACAAGAAGGCCCCAACTCGTGAGCCGACGAAGAAGAAGTACCACAACTTCGTCAAGAACAAGAAGCTCTTTCACCGGGTCCTCGCCGCACTGGACGACATCGAGCTTTCCGACACTGAGAACTGGAGCGATGCAAGCGAGGACGATCCGCAAGAGAAGGTGAAGAGCGGCATCTCCGGCATGTGCTTCATGGCAGACGCCATTGAAGTGAGCGACTCATTTGTGCAGTGATGACGGATCGGTACCCACCTCTGACGAGTTAAATGATGCCTTCTGTAAATTAGGCAAGTTTCATGCTAAGGCTAGGTCGAGGTGTTTGGAGTTAGAGAAGGAGGTAGATAGCCTGTCTAGGGAGTTAGCTTTACTTAAATCATGTTCCTCCCGAGACTCTAATAGCTGTACTCTCTGTGATGCTTTGCTTGTGGAGCTGTAGAACCTAAGGAAGTTGCATAATAGTGTGCTTGTTGATCTTGAGGATCTGTAGTCGAAGAATTCTAGTTCTGTTACTTTTGATATTCCTGCTGATGCTAGCTTTTCTCCTGCTCACTCAAATGCTTCTTGTAACAATTGCCCTAAACTGCTTACTGAAATAGATGCCATGAGCTCATACCTTAGAAAGCTTTCTGCTAGGAATGATGAACTTGAATTGCATGCTTCAAAGGACCCAGACAGCTCATGTGAGAGTTGTAGGCAACTAAAACTTGACAATGATGTTTTGAATGTCAAGTGTGATCAACTTGCTAAGGACTTACTAGTTAAGTCAAAAACTGATTGCCTGTTGTGTGTTGGGGTTAAGGATGATGTGGATAAAATCCATGTTGAGCTTAGAAAAAAGTTAGAAGACCAAACCCTTAGGATTAGAAATGCTCCTTACGTTTCTTGTGAGGCCCTCAAGATTGAGGCAGCCGTGCTAAGGGAACAAAAAGCACGTGCTGAGAGATCTTCTCTTTATTGTTCTCCTCCTTCCTCTCCTTTCCCTTTTTCTTCATGTAACTCGTTCTTCCGGGAGTGTGAGTATCTCATGAGCACTCTCGAGAAGTTTGTTGGAGGCAAGAATGATGAGGACATCACTATGTCGGATACACCCATGACCTCACCTCCACCACCTCCTATGCAAGGTCCTATCACAAGGGCACACGCACGGCAGCCAAATCAACAGGTGAACTCGTTTCTCGGGTGGCATAATTATATTTTAGAGGATAGACCACTGCATAATAATGTGCTTGTGCTTAGAAATCATGGCTTAGAGCTGCAAGGACGTCATTCCTCATCACTACAAGCTAGAGTACAAGGTATTCCCGAGAAGGAAGCCAAAACGTCCACCCAGGAGCAGTCCACCTTCAATTGGCCATAACTTTGCATACGGAGTCTGTTCGGGATGAGTGAGTACTTGATTAAAAGATAAATTCGTGTTCTTTCCAACGGATCTAGCGTCATCATCAAATTCCACTCGAGCTGGCCACAAAAGTCAAAACAGTGCGATAGTCTCAGTCTTTTAGGGTGCTGTGCCACCATAATTTTGGGCTGAGTTCCCATGTAATTAAAGTGGCATGAGGCCAACTCCTAGCAGCCATCCTTGGCTATATATATTGGACAAGCCCCCTATCTATCTCTTTAGGTTTTGATTTGAGAATAGTTACCCATGTGTGGAACTTTATCCTTGTTCTCCTGACTCGGCTAGAGCAGCAGTAAACAAGTTTCGAAACCTCAACTTGAGTGTGTGCTTCATCTTTGTTCTTGCTAGTTCTTCGATTGCTTGCAAGAATAGACCTTCGTGGTCAGGTCATCCGTGTTCTTGGCACGGTTGATAACGACGAGGAGTGTGGTTTAGCGATTGTAGGCGCTTATCCTTGTGTGGTTCGTAGCCGGATCGTCAAAGTCATCCTCCGCCAAAATCGAAGTTATCCCCTCACTGGAAGATCGGGCCGTCTTGTGCGCATCATTTGGTATCAGAGCAACGGTTGACCGGTGATTTCTTGTATCTTGTTTAGTTGTTTGATTGTGTTCTTCCTAGAGTCCAAAAAATTTGCCCCACAAAAAGTTTGTTTGTCCGCTGTCCAAACCCCATTGTGACTTTCAATTGGTTAATTTTGTTTTTGCTAAATTGAGTTTGCGTCCGTTCTAGTATTGTCTTGTTGCTGTTCATCTTGTTCATCTCCCCACATCAAAATCCATTCCTAAAGTCCAAAAAAAAACAAAAAAAATTCCATCTCGGGCAGAATCTGTCCATCTCTGCAACCACCACCAAAAACACCATAAATCACACTTCCCTTATCCTTTTTGAGTGAAACCAAAAGGAGCAGATCCGTGACTTAGTATTCTATGTTGATGACAATTTTCACATCCATACTTACAAGCACGAGAAATCTGTGAATGTTTCAATAAGACCTAATTGCTGTCCTGAAATCTGCATCTGTGTGCAATTGTAAAATTCGTGCAAAATTCTCGGTTGAATTTCAGAAAGTTTGTCCAAAAGTAAAGTTGTTGCAAAAGCTGTCAGAAAGAAAAAAGAATCATTGAAAAAAAGGCACTTGACTAAAAGATACGGCCAAAATACCGACCTGCTGTCTGGTGGACAGAAATTAGCAAAATACAAAGTTGGATCCATCTTGTGCTCCCAAGTTGCAAATTGCATATGCTTGAATTTTGTTGTGTTTACCACTTGTATCCACTGCCATATATTTTGTTTTAGCCTAATATCCATCTTTGTTTGATCAGCAACATAGGCTAATTGCTAGTTTCGAACACTTATTCAATTCTATGCAAATTCTGAAATTGGCCGATTGTTTTCCTTTGCTACTCATTATAAAGCCTTTTCGAGCTCCACTTTTTACTAACCATACAGGTGATAAGTCTTGCAATCGCTTTACTCACACTTGAGATCAGTTTATCACGAACCAGCCACCGGATTGCACCCCTTACTGCACTTGTAAGAATTGGTAAGAGCTTGGTGAGAGCAAGAGAAAGAGACACTTGATCATTTCAGCAAGTAGTGGTGATAGGGAACTACATATCTTTGTGTGTTTTTCTGTTTATGACTAACTATGGCAGATGACAATGGAAGCATTGAGGAAAACCAAACTGAAATTCTCACACCTCGCTCGAGAGGAATCATGCAACACTTGACACGATTGCTCAATATGCATGCTGAGAACTACGACAATGCTATGGCTGAGATCAACAAAAACCTTGCGACACTTCGTGATCGTATTGATCGTCTTGATGGACGACAACCACCACATGCTGTCAATCAAGCCAATCATGCACCAAGACAAAATGGAGCACCAGGATGTCGTACCCCACTTGCTGCCCGCACTTGGACAAATGGGGTAGAAGAAGGGAACAATTGCGTTGCTGATACAAAGGACGATGATGTTTTTAACTCCCACAATGACCATCGGCACCTTCGACACAATCGACAAGGTATGGGTAGAAATCAGCGTGAACAACAGGAGGTACGTGATGATCCATTAGGAAAGATTAAATTTACAATGCCTCCATTTGCTGGCAAGTTCGATCCTAATCCATATATTAATTGGGAGATAGCGGTAGACAAAGAATTTGCAAAGTTTGATTTATCTGAAAACCAAAAGATTAGTGCATGATCAAAGTGTTAACGTCGGATGCAATATATTGGTGGAAGCATATATCTAGACATGATAAAGAACCTAAAACTTGGAATGCCATGAAAAGACTTATGAGAGATGATTATGTTCCTGAATATGTTGCTGAATATTTGCTTACTAAACTTCAACGCTTAAAACAGGGTTCTAAAACTGTTATAGAATACTATCATGAATTCCAAAATTGTTTGTTGCGTTGTGGTTTACAAGAATGTGAAGAAGCTACTGAGCATAGGTTCATATGTGGACTTAATCATGAAATTCAGGATGTTCTTGTTGATGAAACATTAAGTTGTCTTTCAGACTTGATTAAATGTGCTTGCAGAGCTGAAAACATGCTTGCTGAATCTTTAAAAGAGTCATTAGCTTCATTTGAGGTGCCCAATGTTGCACCTTCTATCGTAGCTAACATTTTGCAGAAAAGTGAGCACCATCGAGATAAGTATGTAGAAGAAAATGTGCAGAAAGAAGAGTTCTTTGCTGCCCCATACGTACGTGAAGAGTTGGAAATTGATGTTGCACCTACAACCACTGAGAAAGATTTTGAAGGTAATGTAAAAGGTATGGACTGTACAGATGGAGAAAATCATTTTGAAGAGATAAAATTGTCCATGAATCATGCTATCGTAGAGCAACTATTAATAGAACCCATTGCTGATTTTCTTTTAATACATGATGATTTGCATGTTATTCCTTTTGATAAAGAAGAGTTGTGTGATAATGCTTCACTTATATTCACACCACAACTAGTAAATGAACATGAAACTTTTATATTTGAACTAAACGCTTGCAATGAACATAAACATGTCATTCACATTGCTAGTAAAGAAGATGAGCTTAAATTGATGTCTTCTTTAAATACTTTAGGTTACATTGAATTTGATGTTCTGTGTGATCTAGATAGTTTCAATGAGAAGATTTTTGAACATTCTGATTTTCCATAGTTATCGCAAAATATTTTTCATGTTGTTGGCAAACATAACGATAAAGGAGAGTACAAAGTGCACAGAGTATACATTTTGTTCAAATCTGAAACCTCTATTTTCTATGCAACAATGTGATCAATTTGATAATTTCAATATCATATCTAGTACCCCTACTTCCGATTATAATCTATATGATAGTTTTCAAGAAAGGGAGTGTTTGGGTGATTGTGATTCTTGAGCCATTGATTTGATCACAAAAGATATGCATATTGCTTTGCTCTTTGTCGCAACTAACATTTTACAGGAGAATGTGATGGACTCGAGGATGACTCCAATTCAACAAAGGAAGAATGATGAGACCATGCTCATCCTGGATATGACCAATGCTATATCAGTTCGGCCTCCACCTTGGCCGCCTCCCATGCTTGATGGTGTATTCAAGAAAGGCGTATCTCCACCTCTTCAGATTTGAAGCCATATTTTGGAGAGAACGATGAGCTTGAGTCGAGGACGACTCAAATGCAAGAAGGGGAGGATGATGAGGATACACCCATGACCTCACCTCCACCACCTCCTATGCAAGGTTCTATCACAAGGGCACGCGCACGGCAGCTAAATCAACAGGTGAACTCGTTTCTCGGGTGGCATAATTATATTTTAGAGGATAGACCATTGCATAATAATGTGATTGTGCTTAGGAATCATGGCTTAGAGCTGCAAGGACGTCATTCCTCATCACTACAAGCTAGAGTACAAGGTATTCCCGAGAAGGAAGCCAAAATGTCCACCCAGGAGCAGTCCACCTTCAACTGGCCATAACTTTTGCATACAGAGTCCGTTCGGGATGAGTGAGTACTTGATTAAAATATAAATTTGTGCTCTTTCCAACGGATCCAGCCTCATCATCAAATTCCACTCGAGCTGGCCACAAAAGTCAAAACAGTGCGATAGTCTCAGTCTTTTAGGGTGCTGTGCCACCATAATTTTGGGCTGAGTTCCCATGTAATTAAAGTGGCGTGAGGCCAACTCCTAGCAGCCATCCTTGGCTATATATATTGGACAAGCCCCCTATCTATCTCTTTAGGTTTTGATTTGAGAATAGTTACCCATGTGTGGAACTTTATCCTTGTTCTCCTGACTCGGCTAGAGGCGAATAAACAAGTTTGAAACCTCAACTTGAGTGTGTGCTTCATCTTTGTTCTTGCTAGTTCTTCGATTGTTTGCAAGAATAGACCTTCGTGGTCAGGTCATCCGTGTTCTTGGCACGGTTGATAACGACGAGGAGTGTGGTTTAGCGATTGTAGGCGCTTATCCTTGTGTGGTTCGTAGCCGGATCGTCAAAGTCATCCTCCGCCAAATCGAAGTTATCCCCTCACCGGAAGATCAGGCCGTCTTGTGCGCATCGAAGAAGAAGCTCAATCTCATTCTAGACCAATCCAGGATTAGCCAATTTAATCAGGGTCTAGGATTTGACTACTTGGAGCACGCTAGGACTCATCCTCCTACCATTGTGCGTGGCTCCAAGAGTGGTGAGATCGTGGTAGCTCCCAGGGTGAGTACTACTATGTTTAGGTCTGCTGGGATTTACCATGGGATCTCTGAGCAGAAGGGTGCTTCTCATGTTGCTTCTGCCTCTAGCAAGGCAAAGTACTCATGCACCTTCTGTAAGAAGGATGGTCACCTAGTGGATTTCTGCTTCAGACGCGCCAAGATCACCAAGCGTGAGCATGTTGCCACTCTTAGAGGTTTTCAGGGTTATCCCAAGACTCTGAGTGCTTCTAAAGCACGCACTGCTTTTAAACAGGTTAGAGAGTCGCCTGCTTTTGGGTAGCGTTTAGGACTCGGTTTTCATGCTGTTCAGTCGAGTTTTAGTCCTAGAGCTGCTCGTAGCCAGTCTTTCCACTGTCCTCTTGATATTCCTCATTTTTCCCATCGAGGTAGATATCAGCGGCATGAGGTGTTTGCTGGTAGGAGATCTTGGCAGGCTTACTGGGATGGTTCGGCTTTTGCAACACGGCGGGCCAACCCAGTTCTAGCTCCTAGATCATCTGCTAGAGTTACTTCTGGTCGTGTGAGAGTGGAGCATCATGTAGACGCCAGAGTCCAGTCTTTTTCTTCTGTGGCTAGCACCTCTAGGCGTCATGTGGTTCAGTATTGGGTTCCTAGATCTTCTCTTTGTCCCAGTACTGAGTCATCTTTCTCTCGTGTGCATTGATCAGGTTCGTCGGATGGGGAAGGGAGATGTTTGGATTGTCAACTCTGGTTGTTCTCGTCATATGACCGGAGATTCTCGATGGTCCTCTTCCCTAGTCCGAGCTCCAGGTGATGAGTTGATCACTTTTGGGGATGCTTCTTCAGGTAGAGTCATCGCTAAAGGTACCATCTGTGTAAGGACCCGAATCCACCGAATCCATGCTATCTAGGGCCAAGACCTACAGTCAGTATGCTTTGATACCACCTCTGTAAGGATCCGAATCCACTGTGTTTACCACACTAGTCCCAGGATCAACGCTAGTGCACACAGCTCAACATTGGTACATATCACATCATACTCAACGATAATAGAAATAGTAGTTCATTTATTGATATAGCTAAAAGTATGATCTTATGACCAACTTACATTATTAAGCCACGCAGGGAAAAACTGGAAATATAAGCTAAAAATTAAGCAGCGAAAAGTAGAAAACGTAGATAGCTCATCAGTTCACCACAAGCAACCGACAAGGCTCGGACCATAATGACTCGCGTCCTCCTGGAACTCCTCCTCCAACACAGGTGTAGATTCTTCGACTGTTGATTATTGTTGTTGGCAAGGGTGAGTACTTAAAGCACTCAACAAGTTGTGCACAGAATGCAATTCTATGTAACTATATGCAAGGCTTATTTCAACGGATAGGCTATCATGGCTATTTTGCAATAAGCAGCATTTATGAACAAATACAATAAATAGATTGTAAAGACGGTAAAACAAATAACAATAATAAATAGAATCGGCATTTCTGAAGTAAACCAGTTTCCAATCCTAAATCAAATTCCATTTTCCACATGGCATTCTGCCATCCAAACCAAGTCGTCCATTTAATTAAGCTAACCCTTAATCAGTAATTCCGAGCATTGCTCGATCATGAGCACGGCTATCCGAATAGTTTTACACTCTGCAGAGGTTATGCACTTTACCCACACGATACAACCAAACACCACCAAGGCGAGTGATTATAACAAAGCCTTTACAATGCGCTGGCTTAACCCGGTACCACCCGCTAAGGTTTCAACACTGGTGGGACTAGTTACCACATCCAGGGCCCCCTCTTGCGCCATGTGAATTACTCCACAACTCGGGGACTCACACCGACCACGATAGTACCAAAGTTAAGACATTGCAAATTAATCAGCTAGGCTGGCCCATCCCAGACATGTGGTTGCATGATTGACTCAGGTCGAAGGCTTGTAAGGTTAAGTCCTTAGAGTGATCAGGGCAAGACATCTACATACCCTCGGCCCATCGGGCCCACCTTGGCATAGTCGCCCCTTGTCACTTGCCCCAATCTAAGTGATTATCACACGAGTTGATTACCAAGCACCACGTGCCATCAACAATTCAACATCGTTGCGTGACATGACTCATCACAACAACTCAATCTCATCGTGTGATCTCACATGACACACATGTTCATAACATTGTTCCATATTCCATTAATCAAAATTAATTATCAATGATTCAAGTACATGTGATGACATGGCATGGCTAAGCAACTAATACGGTCTAACCATCCCATGTTGATTATCATTACTAACCAACTATAATGAACCAATCTAGGGTGACAATAGATCATGGCATACAATGACAAGGTAGGGTATAGATCAAATTGGTAGCTTAACTAGATCCCAATTTAAGTTGAAACAATTGTATACTTGAAATACCATGCAATATGGTTAAACAATATAGCATCTGTATAAACATGGGTTCAACATGATCAAAGCACAACTTGCCATGGAATAGGTCCTGATCTTGATCTAGAGCTTGTTCTTGAGTTGCTGGATCTTCCTCCGAAGCGTCGCACAAATCAACGTCTACGCGTACCGAAGGAGAAAAGCAAATAAATACGAAAACAAAGAGCAATTGGACTCTAAAAATCAAATAAAATTCACCATTAAAAAGATCTCAATTTTAAATTTTTTTAGAAATTTGAATCACTCAAATCCGAGTTAAAATGCAAAAGATATAGCTTTTTGATGTTTGAATAAATACTGAAATTACAAAAATTAGAAAATCACAATTAACCGAATTATTTTTAAACTGAAAAACCGATTTATGACGTCAGTGTGAACTAATGATGATGTCAGCATTGCAGAACTTCCAATCAGATTATTTTCCAATTGAAAACGCAATTATGACGCAAGCACGACGTCAGCGAAGATCTGGAACCAACCAGAGCGTGACGCGTGTCTCAGCGCATAGACTCGGTCCACGGCGTGGTGCTGGACCATGGTGGACTCGGTCCATGACGCTTCGGCGTCAACGCCCGACACGCGGCGGCGCCCGATTGGTCCACACGCGTGGCTCGATCTGGCCCGATGAAGATGGATTGGATGGCCACCTATTGCTTGCGACATGGCAGCGCGTCAACCGAAGGATTTAAATCTGACGGCCTTGAACTTCTGGACCTAACGATGGAGGCGTGACGGAGGTGTTCTCACCAGGCTCGATGACGACGACTCCAACGACGGCGCAACGGTGCTCCCCGACGACCAAAAAGTAGCAGCGCGAACGCGTCTCGGAACGGGGTCTTCGGCTCTGGCTCTTGGAACGGCAGAGACGGCGAAACGGCGGCGTTCTTGGGAAAAAACCGTAGCGGCTACCTCCTTCAACTCCGGCAAGCTCCCACGCACAAACGACGACGACCTAGGGCTCGAGAGATACGACAACTACGCAGCAAAAGGTGGGGATTTCAGCGCCCGCGTCGTCGCTTTAAATAGCCGCACGAGGAGGCGTGCGCAACGCGGACTCCGAAGTCGGCTCCCTGGCGGTGGCGGACTCCGGCGACGACACGGAGAGGCGACGTGGCTGCATCCAGTGCGTCCACGCGAAGCTCATCGGCGACTCGAAGACGCAACCACGCGGCGAAAGCACGTACCGTTGGATCTCGATCCAACGATTGACCGCGATAGGTTTTAGGGTTTTGGCTGGAACGGGCTACGTGGGCTATTTGGGCCGCACAGTAGTGGGCCGGCCCGATATTGTTCATGGGTTTTTAAAGAGATTTTTTATTTAAAAACAATTACAGAAATTCATTTAATTAGTTTTAGACAAATAAATTATCAAGAGAAATCCCAGAAAAATCTCAAAAATACTTTGAGATATTCTGGACTCAAATAAAATATTTTTGGCAAAACTTTATTTTAACTTTGCATAAATTTAAATAGTTCTCAAAAAAAGGCCAAAACCCTTAATTTGCAATTAATTCAAATAAATCCAGAAAAATTCAATTAAATCCCGTGAAAATCATAAAATGCACAAATGGCAATAAAATAATATTTAGGTGAATTTTGGGATGTTACAAACCTCCCCCCCTTAACAGAATCTCGACCCCGAGATTCAGGGCTAACTAGAGAATAGGTTTGGAAACTCTGGCTTCAAATTTTCTTCACGCTCCCAGGTTGCTTCACTTTTAGAATGATTGCTCCACTGAACTCTGCAAAAGCGAATAGACTTGTTTCTAGTCTTGTGCTCCATAACATCCAAAATTTCTGACTGGCTGCTCCTTGTAAGTCAAATCTTCCTATAGCTCTATTGCGTCCAATGGGGTTTGTTCTGCTGGTACTCTGAGACACTTCTTAAGTTGTGACACATGAAACACGTCGTGCACTCCTGTTAAGGACTGAGGCAATCCCAACTGATAAGCTACCTCTCCTCGACGACTTAAAATTTTGAACGGACCAACATCTCTTGGTGCAAGCTTCCCTTTAACGTGAAACCTTTTAACACCCTTAAGAGGGGCAACCCTGAGATACACATAATCCTTTGGCTCGAAACTCAAATCTCGGTGCCGGTTATCAGCGTAGCTCTTTTGCCTTGACTGCGCTATCTTCAACCTTTCTCTGATCATCGCAACTTGATTTTCTGCCTCCTCGAGAATGTCTGGCCCAAACACCAAATGCTCTCCCGTTTCATTCCAATTTAATGGAGTACGACAAGCACGTCCATACAACACCTCTAACGATGACATCTGTAAGATAGCTTGATAACTATTATTGTAACTGAATTCTGCATACGGTAGATATTTATCCCAAGATGTAGCATAAGCTAAAGCACAAGCTCTCAACATATCCTCTAAAATCTGATTTACTCTTTCAGTCGACCATGCATGCGGGTGATATCTTGTCTTGAAATTCAAAGCTAGTTCCCATTGCTTCATGCAACTTGTTCCAAAATCTTGAGGTGAATTGGGTACCTCTGTCTGACACAATCTTCTTGGGCACTCCATGCAAACATACAATCCTTGACATATACAGCTCTGCTAAACGATCTCCTGAGTAGGTGGTCTTTACCGAGATAAAATGAGCGACTTTGGTCAGGCGATCCACAATAACCTAAATAGAATCGTAACCTCTCTAAGTCTTAGGTAAACCGGTGATAAAGTCCATACCAATTTCCTCCCACTTTCATTCAGGAATTTTCAATGGCTGTAACAAACCAGCTGGTCTTTGGTGCATGGCTTTTACTCTTTGACATACATCGCATAGAGCAACATGCTCAACCACTTCACGCTTCATATTAGGCCACCAAAATCTCTCCCTCAAATCTTGATACATTTTAGCACTTCCTGGATGAATCGAGTACTTAGAATCGTGAGCTTCCTCAAGAATCAGTTGCTTCAACTCCTTTTTACTCGGTACACAAATTCGGCCTTTGAAGAACATGGTTCCTTGCTCATCTAGAGTGAAATCTATGGCTAGGCCTTCCTCCTTCTTAGACTTGAGCTTAGAAATTTTATCATCATCTTTCTGGCCCTTTCTAATCTGATCCTCCAGTGTTGGTTTTACTTCCAGTGCAGCTACACTTCCTTGCGGAACAACATCCAGCTTTAACTTCTGAAATTCCTTACATAGCTATGGTTGATCATCCATTGTTAGCGTGTTCGCGCTATGGCTCTTTCGACTCAGAGCATCTGCTACCACATTGGCTTTTCCGGGATGATAATGAATTCCCACATTGTAATCCTTAATTAACTCTAGCCACCTTCGTTGTCTCATATTAAGATCTGCTTGAGTGATTATGTATTTCAGGCTCTTATGATCCGTATATATCTCACATCTATTTCCTATGAGATAATGACGCCATATCTTCAAAGCATGCACTACGGCAGCTAATTCCAAATCATGCATTGGATAATTCACTTCATGCGGTCTCAACTGCCTCGACGCAGAAGCAACAACTTTGCTATTCTGCATTAACACACACCCCAGGCCTTGTTTTGAGGCATCGCAATAAATATCAAATCCATTCTGCATATCCGGCAACACTAATACGGGGGCTGTCGTCAAACGCTTCTTCAGTTCCATAAAACTTTTCTCGCACTCTGGCGTCCATGCAAACTTCTTTTCTTTCTTCAACAACTGTGTAAGGGGTTTAGCAATCGTTGAGAATCCCTCTATGAACCGACGGTAGTATCCCGCCATTCGTAAAACTACGGATCAGTAATGGACTTGGTTGCTCCCAATGCAACATGCGTCCACTTTGCTTGGATCATTGCAACTCCTTTAGTAGTCATTACATGACCAAGAAATTCAACTTTCTCCTTCCAAAATTCACACTTGCTGAACTTAGCGCATTTGGTGTTCTCATGACCTCTCTAAAACCATCCTCGGATGTTCGCATGCTCTTCCTCTGTCTTGAGAAAACTAGGATATCGTCTATAAAGACTACAACAAACTTATCCAAATACTCCATGAAAACCTTATTCATCATGTTCATGAAATATGCCGGGGCATTAGTCAATCCAAATGACATGACTGTGAACTCATAGTGTCCATATCGCGTAGAAAACGCAGTCTTAGGCACGTCCTCTGCTCGGATCTTCAACTGATGGTACCCTGAACGAAGATCTATTTTGGAGAAAATTCCGACTCCTCTTAACTGATCAAATAAGTCGTCGATCCTGGGCAATGGATA
Source organism: Otatea glauca (assembly GCA_036346275.1). Classification (NCBI taxonomy): domain Eukaryota; kingdom Viridiplantae; phylum Streptophyta; class Magnoliopsida; order Poales; family Poaceae; genus Otatea; species Otatea glauca. The sequence continues at coordinate 29,140,622 of CM070725.1, read as the reverse complement.
TATTCTTGATCGTTACCTCATTAAGTGCACGATAATCGATGCACATCCTAAGACTTCCATCCTTCTTACGAACAAACAAAACCGGTGCTCCCCACGGTGATGAACTTGGTCTAATAAAACCTTTCTCTTGCAGTTCCTCAATCTGCCTTTTCATTTCCACTAACTCGTAGGTAGGCATCCGATAAGGTCTCTTTGATATCGGTGCTGTGCCTGGTGCTAACTCGATAACAAACTCGATATCGCGGTCTGGTGGCTACCCTGGTAAATCTTCCGGAAACACATCTGGGTATTCTCTGACTACTGGCACATCCTCTATGCTGATGGCTTGCACGCTGTTGACCACTAACTTCCCATCACGAATTGCAGTCACTTGAAACTCTACCTTCTTGCCACTAGGGCCTTCCAGTGATACAATCCTTCGGCCACAATCCAAGACAGCCTTATGTTTAGACAGCCAATCCATTCCAAGGATAACATCTAGGGATTGTGCATCTAACAAGATAAGATTCGCTAGAAATTCTGTCCCATCCATGAGCAACTTAACTCACATGCACCCAAGGCTAGATCTAAGCTCAGATCCTGGGGCTTGACTACTAGCACACACTTAAGATTCACCACTTTAAATCCATTCTTGGTTGCAAAACTTTGAGAAACAAACGAATGCGAAGCTCCAGAATCAAATAAAACTGTAGCGGGTACTGAGCTAACCAGAAACTTACCCAATACGACGTCCGTAGCCTCTTGAGCTCTATCTACGGTGATGTGGTTGATTCTACCACGCGCTGTTGATTGGGGGGTTGCTCCAGCTTGACCGGGCGCACGATTTCCTCCTGAAGCCGGTGCCTTGGCAGGTGTTGTTCCCAAGTTAAAACAAACTGGCGTGATGCCTCCCCTCTGTGGACACCTATTAGAGAAGTGCCACGGCTCATTGCATGTATAGCATCTCTTGGTTGCGCAGGCGACTCCCTCTGGTGCATTCGCCTGTCTTTGGCGTCGAAAGTTCGATTAGTAGGGCGAGTGCGGGGTTGATGCCTTGTTTATAGCTGGCGGTTGGAATCTGGCAAACTGCTATGGTGACATTCTCAGACGCAGGTGGTTGGGACGTCCACCCTGATTAGTCATCAAGCGCTTACGGTTTTCACCCAGCTCCTTGCGCTTATCCTCCAGAATCAATGCCTTATTAACCAACTCCTGAAAGTTCGGAAAATTGTGGGTGATCAGCCCTACTTGCAATCTTGAATTTAGCCCCTTCATGAAGCGGGACTGCCTAGCTTTATCTATCGCCACGTCCTCAGGGGCATAGCGAGCTAACTGAGTAAACTTGTTCAGATATTCGGCCACGGGCTGGCCTCCTTGCTTCAGAGCCCTGAATTCCTCCTTCTTGAGATCCATCTTTCCCTCTATAACATGGTATTGGCGAAAAGCAGTAGTAAACTCATCCCATGTGATCTCCTGCGGGGCTTCATGCGCGGCACAATAGTTCTCTCACCATTCCGCGGCAGTTCCTTCCAATTGATGAGAGGCGTAGAGCACCTTCTCATTGCCCTCGCATTGAGTGATATGTAGCTTCTTCTCAATAGTTCTAAGCTAGTCATCGGCTTCCAAAGGGTTAACATTCCCTGCAAAGGTCGGTGGCCGAGTCCTCATGAAATCTAACAGCTTGGAAAAAGATCGAGGCCCACCATTGTTGTTCTGATTTACTTGGTTGTTGCTAGTTGCGGCCACGTTGGTCATCTGTTGCATTTGTTGCATCATGGTTAGCATTAGTTAAATTTGTGCGGTGAGAAACGCTCCCAGATTCTGCATGTCGACTGGCGGTGGTGGTTCAGGATTGCCTCTGTCGTTGGGGTTGTCATTCTAGCACAGTACACTTCCTGAAGTACCGATGTTTCCACGAGTGTTCACCATCTGCTGAAAGCCTCTTGGGTTAGGAAAGGTAGATGTAGCATAGGTGAGATGTAAGAATTTCTAGGGCGGGGAAGGTAGGTTATACCCAAGCTAGAATAATTCTTTATTTATTCTTGGTATGGCTACTTATAAAAGTCTAAAAGCTTTGCAACACATACTGCACACTCAGTATTACAAAGAAGCAAACTAAACACGAAGCCTTAACGTCTACTAAAAGGTAAAAACTATCTTAAAGATGCGACTCAACACTTGAGTCTCAATGCAACTTAAGACTGACTCTCACTCATCCAGCCACCCTGGCTGAGACTGATCCGACGCATACACCGGCGGGTGGGCTTGCATAGGAGCGAACCTATCCTGGTGACCTACTGCTGGCTCCTCCGCAACAACAGGGTCTGCACTCTCCTCAGGCTCCCACTCTCGCTCCTCTGGATCCTCCTCGGACTCCTCGGCTGGCTCCTGAGCTCCTCGGGTCATACGCTCCAACTCGTTCTCAACCCCCTCCAGGGCCTCTCCTAGCTCGGTGATCATACCAATGGCTGCAGCACGGGTCTCCTCAAGCTCCTGCTCCGTCACTCTGAGTGCCTCGTACACTGTCTCCAGCTCCTGAGTAGTTTCCCTCATATGCTCCTCCTGGGCGATGGCGAACTCCGCAAGGTGTACCGCAGTAGCACACTCGTCCTCCACGATCCGTCGGCTTCGGCACGCTTGCACATAGGGGTGAAGTCGAAACACGGAGTCATGAAGCTCGTCGGCGTAGTCGCGGCAGAAACGGCGAAGAGCAAGTCGAGCAACCTCTTGTATCGCAACCTCGTATGAGGATCTTCTGGCGGAGATGTTGATTGGCCTGCTAGCTTCCTCGTTCCCCCGAGCGTAGGTGATCAGCTTGCAAACAAATCCTCGGTGCACACCATTAACTGACCAGCTGCCTCCCCGGTAAAGCGGACGATAAAAACCTCCAAGCGTCTGAAGAACTCTCCACATCTCCATGGCATAGCCACCTGCTGACTCCTCAAAAGTCGGAACGATCGGCATCTGCTCCACAAGAACTTTGAATAAGTCCTCCACCCGGAACGGAAATGAAAACGGTAAATTCAGCAAAGGCGAGAGGTAGAGAATGGGATGAGTCAAGAGTGTGTTATTAGTCAAATTTAAAATTTTCCTTTAGAAAATAGTTTTGGTCACAACCCGGACACCTCCATGCTATCTAGGGCCAAGACCTACAGTCAGTATGCTTTGATACCACCTCTGTAAGGACCCGAATCCACTGTGTTTACCGCACTAGTCCCAGGATCAACGCTAGTGCACACAGCTCAACATTGGTACATATCACATCATACTAAATGATAATAGAAATAGTAGTTCATTTATTGATATAGCTAAAAGTATGATCTTATGACCAACTTACATTATTAAGCCACGCAGGGCAAAACTGGAAATATAAGCTAAAAATTAAGTAGCGGAAAGTAGAAAACGTAGATAGCTCATCAGTTCACCACAGGCAACCGACAAGGCTCGGACCCTAATGACTCGCGTCCTCCTAGAACTCCTCCTCCAACACAGGTGTAGATTCTTCGACTGTTGATTATTGTTGTTGGCAAGGGTGAGTACTTAAAGCACTCAACAAGTTGTGCACAGAATGCAATTCTGTGTAACTATATGCAAGGCTTATTTCAACGGATAGGCTATCATGGCTATTTTGCAATAAGCAGCATTTATGAACAAATACAATAAATAGATTGTAAAGACGGTAAAACAAATAACAATAATAAATAGATTCGGCATTTCTGAAGTAAACCAGTTTCCAATCCTAAATCAAATTCCATTTTCCACATGGCATTCTGCCATCCCAACCAAGTCGTCCATTTAATTAAGCTAACCCTTAACTGTAATTCCCGAGCATTGCTCAGTACCACGAGCACGGCTATCCGAATAGTTTTACACTCTACAGAGGTTATGCACTTTACCCACGCGATACAACCAAACACCACCAAGGCGAGTGATTATAAAAAAGCCTTTACAATGCGCTGGCTTAACCCGGTAGCACCCGCTAAGGTTTCAACACTGGTGGGACTGGTTACCACATCCAGGGCCCCCTCTTGCGCCATGTGAATTACTCCATAACTCGGGGACTCATACCGACCACGATAGTACCAAAGTTAAGACATTGCAAATTAATCAGCTAGGCTGGCCCATACCAGACATGTGGTTGCATGATTGACTCAGGTCAAAGGCTTGCAAGGTTAAGTCCTTAGAGTGATTAGGGCAAGACATCCACATACCCTCGGCCCATCGGGCCCACCTTGGCATACTCGCCCCTTGTCACTTGCCCCAATCTAAGTGATTATCACACGAGTTGATTACCAAGCACCACGTGCCATCAACAATTCAACATCGTTGCATGACATGACTCGTCACAACAACTCAATCTCATCGTGTGATCTCACATGACACACATGTTCATAACATTGTTCCATATTCCATTACTCAAAATTAATTATCAATGATTCAAGTACATGTGATGACGTGGCATGGCTAAGTAACTAATACGGTCTAACCATCCCATGTTGATTATCATTACTAACCAACTATAATGAACCAATCTAGGGTGACAATAGATCATGGCATACAATGACATGGTAGGGTATAGATCAAATTGGTAGCTTAACTAGATCCCAATTTAAGTTGAAACAATTGTATACTTGAAATACCATGCAATATAGTAAAACAATATAGCATTTGTATAAACATGGGTTCAACATGATCAAAGCACAACTTGCCTTGGAATTGGTCTTGATCTTGATCTGGAGCTTGTTCTTGAGTTGCTGGATCTTCCTCCGAAGCGTCGCACAATTTAACGTCTACGCGTACCGAAGGAGAAAAGAAAATAAATACCAAAATAGAGAGCAATTGAACTCTAAAAATCAAATAAAATTCACCATTAAATAGATCTCAATTTTAAATTTTTTTAGAAATTTGAATTACTCAAATTCGAGTTAAAATGCAAAAGATATAGCCTATTGAAGTTTGAATAAATACTGAAATTACAAAAATTAGAAAATCACAATTAACTGAATTATTTTTAAACTAAAAAACCGATTTATGACGTCAGCGTGACCTCATGATGATGTCAGCATTGCAGAACTTCCAATCGGATTATTTTCCAATTGAAAACGCAATTATGACGCAAGCACGACGTCAGCGAAGATTTGGAACCAACCAGAGCGTGACGCGTGTCTCGGCGCATAGACTCGGTCCACGGCGTGGCACTGGACCATGGTGGACTCGGTCCATGACGCTTCGGCGTCAACACCCGACACGCGGTGGCGCCCGATTGGTCCACACGCGCGGCTCGATTTGGCCCGATGAAGATGGATTGGATGGCCACCGATTGCTTGCGACGTGGCAGCGCGTCAACCGAAGGATTTAGATCTGACGGCCCAGAACTTCTGGACCTGGCGATGGAGGCGTGATAGCGGTGTTCTCACCGAGCTCGAAGACGACGACTCCCACGACGGCGCAACGGTGCTCTCCGATGACCAAAAAGTAGCAGCGCGAACGGGTCTCGGAACGGGGTCTTTGGCTCTGGCTATTGGAACAGCGGAGACGGCGAAACGGCGGCGTTATTCGGCAAAAACCGCAGCGGCTACCTCCTTCAACTCCGGCGAGCTCCCACGCACAGATGACGGCGACTTAGGGCTCGAGAGATGCGGCAACTACGCGGCACGAGGTGGGGATTTCAGCGCCCGCGTCGGCACTTTAAATAGCCGCACGGGGAGGTGTGCGCAGTGCGGACTCCGAAGTCGGCTCTGTGGCGGCGACGGACTCCAACGGCGACACGGAGAGGCGACGTGGCTGCATCCAGTGCGTCCACGCGACGCTCATCTGACGACTCAGCGCGCTTGACCACGCGGCGAAGGCACAGCCGTTGGATCTCGATCCAACGGTTGACCGCGATAGGTTTTAGGGTTTGGCTGAAACGGGCTGCGCGGGCTATCTGGGCCGCACAGTAGTGGGCCGGCCCGATACTGTTCATGGGTTTTTAAAGAGATTTTTGATTTAAAAACAATTACAGAAATTCATTTAATTAGTTTTAGACAAATAAATTATCAAGAAAAATCCCAGAAAAATCTCAAAATTACTTTGAGACATTCTGGACTCAAATAAAATATTTTTGGCAAAACTTTATTTTAACTTTGCATAAATTTAAATAGTTCTCAACAAAAGGCCAAAACCCTTAATTTGCAATTAATTCAAATAAATCCAGAAAAAATCCAATTAAATCCCCAGAAAATCATAAAATGCACAAATGGCAATAAAATAATATTTAGGCGAATTTTGGGATGTTACAAACTGCATTAGTGATAATTTAATTCTTAAATATGTTGCCTTAGTGAGTAAGCTGTAGTATAATTTACTTTCTGTTTCTTAGCTTATCGATGACTCTTTTGAGGTGAGTTTTAAGAGTAATGCCTGTAGAATCCTCGATTCATCAGGAGGGTTAGTTTATGGATTTCTAGATTTGGGAGAGTTTTCAGTCTTGATTTTTTCATTTCTTCGGAGACTCTCTTAGGTGTTTAATTGCTTCAGAATCTCGTGATCTCTCCTTCTGGCATAGGAGACTTGGTCACATTGGATTTGATCATTTGACCCGAGTTAGCAGCCATGACCTCATTCGTGGTTTGCCCAAACTCAAAATGGTCAAAGACTTAGTTTGCTCTCCCTGCCGACATGGCAAGATGGTTGATGCTTCTCATCCCTAGTCCTTTGTTGTCTTGTTGATGTACCAGACGGCTTTTACATATGGACATTGTTGGTCGGCTAGAGTGCGCATCGATGGGAGGAAGTGGTATGTTCTTGTCATTGTTGATGATTTTGAGGTACTCTTGGGTGTTTTTCATGTCCTCGAAGGATGAGACTTTTTTCTCATTTCAGGGGTTTGGTCCATAGGTTGTCTTTTGAGCTCCCGGGTGCCTTACGAGCTATACGTAGTGATAATGGCACGGAGTTCAAGAACTCCTATTTTGAGAGTTTCTGTGTGGAGTTTGGTTTAGAGCATCAGTTCTCCTCTCCTTACGTCCCTCAGCAAAATGGCGTAGTGGAAAGGAAGAACATGACCCTGGTAGAGATGGCCAGGATGATGCTAGACGAGTACAGTACTCCTAGGAAGTTTTGGGCTGAGGCTATAGCTACTGCTTGCCATGTTTCTAATCGTGTATTCTTGAGAGTACATTTGCACTGCACTTCTTACGAGTTGAGGTATGGGCGAAAGCCCAGTGTTTCTCATTTTCGTGTGTTTGATTGCGAGTGTTTCGCTTTGAAGTCTGGTAACCTGGATAAGTTTGAGCCTCGCTCTTCTGATGATATCTTTCTGGGTTATTCGACTTCTTCTCGTAGCTATAGGGTCTGGAGTTGCGATGCGAATAGGATCATAGAGACCTGCGAGGTGACCTTTGATGAGGCTAGCCCAGGAGCTAGACCTGATATCTCAGGCTCTTCTTTCACCTCCGAGACTATCTTTGTAGTGGATGAGGATGATGGAGATGATGGTGTTCCACCTGATCCAGTCCCCTCTACACCTGAGGTGCCACCTGTTTCCATTTCTGCACCTCAGGAAGGCCAGCCCTTGCCTTTTGACTCTCATGCAACTAATGGCTTTGATCCTATTTCTTCTGTTCAAGAGGTAGAGGCCACTTCTGCTGCTGGACCTCCCCGTCATATTCAGAGACGTCATCCACCTGATCAGATGATCGGCGATTTGTTCGAGCGTGTCACACACTCAAGAACGGGTCTATCTTCTTTCTGTCTTCACTATGCCTTTGTTGCCTCGTTTGAGCCGAAGGATGTGACTCATGCATTATCTGACGAATCTTGGATTAATGCAATGCATGAGGAACTCGAAAACTTCAAAAGGAACAAAGTTTGGCAGCTTGTAGAACGTCCATCTAGTCATAATGTTATCGGGACCAAGTGGGTGTTCAAAAACAAGCAGAGTGAGGAGGGGGTTGTCATCCGCAACAAGGCTAGGCTAGTTGCACAGGGCTTTTCTCAAGTTGAGGGTCTTGACTTTGAGGAGACTTTTGCCCCTGTAGCTAGGCTAGAGGCTATTAGGATCTTGCTCGCATTCGCGGCATCTAGGGCTTCAAGCTTTTTCAAATGGATGGTAAGAGTGCATTCCTCAATGGCTTCATTGAGGAAGAGGTGTATGTCAGACAACCTCCAGGATTTGAGAACCCTAAGTACCCTAACCATGTATTCAAGCTTTCCAAAGCATTGTATGGACTTAAGCAAACTCCACGAGCTTGGTATGAGAGGCTTAAGTCCTACCTCTTGAGTCATGGTCTTCATATGGGTCAAGTGGACAAAACCTTGTTCGTTAGACATTCTATTTCAGACTTTCTCTTAGTCCAGATATATGTCGACGACATTATTTTTGGTGGCTCCTCGCATTCACTTGTTACTCAGTTCTCAGATGTGATGAGTACTGAGTTCGAGATGAGCATGATGGACGAGTTGAGCTACTTTCTTGGCTTCCAAATCAAGCAGACTCGGGAGGGTACTTTCCTGCACCAAGGTAAGTACACTCGGGACCTCCTGAGGCAGTTTGATATGTCTGATGGTAAGCCGGTGATGACTCCTATGGCCACCACTGCTGTCCTCAAGCCTGACAAGGATGGTGAGCCTGCTGATCAAAAGGAGTTCCGGAGGATGATTGGCTCCCTCCTGTATCTCACCGCTTTGAGGCCGGACATACATTTTGCTGTGTGTCTGTGCGCTCGATTTCAGGCCTCTCCTCGCGCCTCTCACCGCCAAGCGGTGAAGCGCATCTTCAGGTACCTTCGTGCTACCACTGATTATGGTATTTGGTACTCTGCTTCTTCTTGTCTGTCTCTTCGAGCCTTTTTCGATGTTGATTTTGCTGGCTATAGGATAGATAGGAAGAGCATTTCTGGCACTTGCCAATTCATTGGCACTTCTCTTGTTTCTTGGTCATCTAGGAAGCAGTCTGGAGTTGCACAGTCCACTGCTGAAGCTGAGTATATTGCTGCAGCCAGGTTCTCTGGATGAGATCTACCTTGCGGGACTTCGAGTTAGCTATAGAGAGTGTGCCACTTTTCTGTGACAACACTTTTGCTATCTGTATTGCTAAAATCCCAGTGCAACATTCTCGGACCAAGCACATTGATATTAGATATCACTTCCTTAAAGATCATGTGGAGAAGGGTGATATCGTGCTTCAGTTCGTAGAGGGTGATCACCAGTAAGCCGATATCTTTACCAAGCCTTTGAATAGCTCTAGGTTTGTTGCCTTGAGAGGGGAGCTTGGGATTATGAGCCCATATGGCATATCTTGAGGGGGAGCTGATCTGTATTATATGTTTATATGTCTCTTTTCAGTATTTCCTTTCTTTTTTTCTTCTGGGTATCTTTGGGCTGGTTTTCACTTTGTTGAGTTCACTTCACTTAGGCTTCTGTCATGTTTCGGTATGGAACTCTCATCTTATGCTTTAGGTTGCTATTCTTCTCTTCTTCTCGGTAGAGCTCACTCACAGTCTTGTAGATCTAGCAGGTGTTGGGCCCCTTGGGTAGACAGGGTCTATGTTTGCTCCTGAGCTGGAGTTTGAGAGATAGTTTTACCTTTGTAAGTCATATTGGGAGGATGAGAGCGAGTCTAAGCTGTAGTGTCTCTACTATCTTTTCTATGCTCTTAGATCACCCAGTTTGCAGTTTTCTCGATTTCTTCTCCTCATTCTATCTTTCTGGTTGTTTGTGAGTTCATTTGGGTTCTCCTTATGCCTAATCTTGATAATAACTCAACTTTAACCAGATTTGAGCTTAAATTTGATTCACTTTTTGAGGGGGAGCTTGAGAATCTGCTCATGCATTGCAGATAGACTGCATTTTCTATCCTATGAGCTTTGTCTATTATGAAATTGATTTAATCTTCACAACACCATGCTAAATCTGTTGAAGAAAATCACTAGCCTAGAGATGTTCAAGTTCATTCGTTATGCTAAGCTTATTAAATCTGAAAATAGAAAGCTTTGAATGAAACCTTGATGAAACCTGTTGCTTTTGACTTACTAAAGTTTCCTCTCTAGGGATATTTACCATGTTTTGCGAAATTTTGAAATCCTCTAGAGTCCCTATAGCAACTTGGGTGAAATTTGGTTGATCCATATTTGAGTCCTTTAGAATTGCTCATTTGTGCTAAAATTGAAATCAAGACAAATTTGACTCTTTTGTGCAAAATTGATCTCAACACGTTATATTCACGAGATTGCTTCTCATTGCCCTTGGGATGAACTTGAAATATATTGTGTTTGACCAAGATCATTCTCTTAAGAGTTACTCTTGAGATGATCGAAAATGGCTTGAGTCAATAAAAAAATTGTAAATTCAAACTCATAAGTGGGTAAAGAATGCAAATAATGTCTAATATTTTCACCCCGCTATGATTTTCAAGGTCTTGATGAAAATTTGCATAAGATGAAAAATGATCTTGAAGGACCTTATATGTACTTCAAAAATTCCCCAAAGTGTTGACTAGGTTGAACTCTAGGTTTTTCATTATTTTCCTTGAGTGGTTTTTGCTTCTAGTTTTGACACTTTGCTGAGTTTTTGCACTTGTCAAATCTTGCGAAAAAGAACTTTTCAAAACTAAGCTTGTTGATCAACATTGATGTGTTCTTGAAACGATTCTTAGGCTAGTCATAATCTGAAATTGATAGGCTTGGTGTCATATTTTACCTTTCTGATCAATTGGATAATCTTCAAAGCTCCTTAGTTGCATTTCATGCATACATCGTAAAAAGGGAGAAAATATTATATTGATGTCTATATTGCCAAAAAAGGGGGAGAAAATGAAAAGGCATCAACAAAAAAATGGAGTTAAATTTTTGTTTGATTTTGAAAATTTTTGTGGAAAACTTGCTCTTTTATTTACAAAAATTCCAAAATCTTCTTGTCAACTTGGTCTGATTTTCATTCCCTTCTAGGAACCAAGTTTGATTTTGCAAACTCAAATTGCTTTCTTCTATCCCTTTCAAACTCAAAACATATGCCTTTTGTTGTGTTTGTCAATATACTCATCAAGGGGGAGATTGAAGGACCATGTGGAGGTCTACCTAAATTTGTGATGAGTATTTGACTTTATGTGATCTAGGATATCTTATGTTTGAGTTTTGGATTCAAAATAGATTTCAAGTTGAAAGGTTGTTTGCGCCGGACCAAATGTTGCATGAGTTGCATTTGCGTCGGACCGAGTTAGGTTAGACTGCACGTTTGCGCCGGACCAAGGGAAATGAGAAACAGAGAGTTTCCCATTTACGCGGGACCAAGAGAAATGAGAAACAGAGAGTTTCCCATTTGCGCCGGACCAAGGGAAGAGGGAAACAGAGGTTTCCCATTTGCGCTGGACCAAGTCCAGTGAGTTTCACGTTTACGTCGGACTGCTTTTCTTTCGCGCCGGACTGGTTTTGTAACTGGCAGAAATTAGCATTTTTGAAGGTCTTCTCATGCTCAAAATATTATTTGGTCTACATGAAAGTTGTAGAGAATTCCAAGACGCATCTTATTTATGTTGACGAGTTTTTCATTTGAGCAACATAAAAAATCATAGAAAATCAGGAAGGTTAACAGTGAGTTTTACGTTTACGCCGGACCGATTTTTATTTAAGCTGGACCGAATCTTGTTAGCACTTTTTAAGGGTCTTCCCGTACTCAGAAAATTATTTGGTCTACATGAAAGTTGTAGAGAATTTCAAGACACATCATTTTCATGTTGACAAGTTTTTCATTTGAGCAACATAAAAAAATCATATAAAATCAGGAAGGTTAACAGAGAATTTCACGATTACGCCGGACCGGTTTTGCAGCTGGCAGTAATTTGCCTTTTTAAGGGTCTTCCCTTGCTCAAAAATTATGTGTTATACATGAAAGTTGTAGAGAATTTGGAAACGCAACTTTTTTTTGTTGACAAGTTTTTCAGTAGAACAACATATAAAATCATAAAAAATTGAGAAGATCCTGCTGTATTGAAAACAGCTTGTCTGCATTTGGTTGAAATGCTTTGGTCCATTTTTTGGGTCCTTTCTAACCCCAACTCGTGTGATCGAATTGTTGTGCTGGGTTCATAGTGGAACTAAAAAGGGATTTCTTGTCTTTGTGAATGTAGAACTTCATTTGGTGGTCATGGTGAGGCGAAGGGAGGCTGGAACTAGACATGGGATGGCCGGAGGTTCAAGTTGGCTGGAAGTTCACCGAAAGATGGCCGGAGAAGAAGCCGGTGCAGTTCCAAGAGACAAGAGATCAGTGGAGAAGCTAGCTTATCACTACTTGGATCAAGGAGAGGTGTAGGGTTACAGTTCTGGAAGATAAAGTAGTGGATAAGTGTAGCTTGCTTTTAGGTGTAGTAGAAAGTACCTGAGTGTAGTTGAGAGTTGTTGAGAATGACAGTGTAAGGATCAAATCCTGGCTCTTGGAAGTTGGCTTAGGATTGAAGCAAGACATCCAAGGGTGGGAATTGATCCTAGGTCACTATAAATAGAGGGGTCGGGCAGCCTCCCCTCTTTGAAGGTTCTGAGGTTTTTGCTGCTCATTTGAGTTTTGCCCACTTTGTTGTGAGGCTTTGTAAACCTCCCTTCCAGAAATGAAATGTTCTTCATTTATGTTCTTGTTTCATTTCCTTTACGCATTTACATTACGCACTTAAATTCTGCTATCTAAATTCCGCATTTACTTACTTGCAATTTACTTTACGTAATTTGGATTTTCCTCATCTTCTTCTACATGCTATTGAATCTTTGTTGAAATTCATGGTTGATGAACTCTTCTCTTGATTCGATGCTTTCAATCATTTAGGCTATCCTTGCGTTATTGTTGCAAGTTATAAATCTGTGTGTTCTTGAAGTGCGTAAACATGTGACTTGCAGTTCTTTAATTTTGATTTGCTTCTGGTTCTTGTTGCCAAGGATGAGAGATTTATTGGATGATCTTCACTCAGAGCATATCCAAAGCCTCTAGGCAACCCTGGTTCAAGTTCTGCAAAGAAACCGATCTTTTGTCCCTTCATGATGAATTCTTAATTGATCGAGTTTTGGTGTTTACTCCTGTGATATCTTGCTTGCTGTGACGTGTGAGAAGGCATTCAAGACTATCTTGATCATTAGAATCTCACGAGCAAGCCAAGATCACAGATTGGCTTTTGGAGTCGTGCTGTTTTCTGAACACTGCTTGTGTTTTTCTAGTCTCTGTTCTTTACAAGCAGTACTGAGTCTTTGGCTAGTATTTGTCCAAGAGGTGGGAAAATTTATTTTGGACCATTCACCCCCCTCTGGTCGCCATCTCAGTCTTTCAATATATCTGAATCAACACTCTACAGTGATATATATCTAAATTTTCCTTAAAATCGATGCATGAAAAACGAAAGTGAGTGACAACATTTTGATTTGGGTACTGTTGAAAATATGCCCTAGAGGCAATCATAGAGATATATATTTCCATAAATGTTCATGAACTATGATATTGTTCTTTGAATAACATCATGGATATTGTTTAATAAATACGTGAATTGTTTGTGAAACTCTATATTCGTCTTTATGATGTTTATTCTAAAAGGGGTTCCTAGTCAATAATCATTTGAGGACACATATGAGTAGACTAGCATATCTATTGGTCTATGGCCACGTTTCACAGGTCATAGATATGAAGATATCAAACCAATAATATGGACACATATTAGAGAACATGTTGTTGGACATCGACCCACTATAAGACACTGCGAGAATGTTGTATTCTTTCATGTCATCAGTTGGTCTCATATACGATGTGTATGCTATATCCTTCGACTTAAGATTGTCGCATGTTCTCAAGATGCGTAATAGCTTACTTAAGGGTCGTCAAACGCTACTCCGTAACTGGGTAGTTACAAAGATGGCTTTCGGGTTTGTCATGAAACATGCTGCGAGACGTGGTCAATCAAGATAGGATTTGCCACTCTATACAACGGGAGAGATATCTCTAGACCTCTCAAGTGGTCGGATTCTGGAAAATGCATGGTCATGCTACTCGAGTAAAGAGCTACTCGAGTCATCGAGTTAAAGAGTTAACTCGATATATTCAGGGAATCCGAGTCACGACATCGAAAAAAGAGCGGTCGAGCCATCCAAACAAGGATGATAACAACTCACCTTGGGTTTGACCGATATCGTGAGGCAAAAGGAAATGTATATAGGATATTGTTGAGATTCGTTTGATCTTTACATGTACTCAAGAGTCGGTAAGTCCTGCTAGGGGCTGCTATTGACAATTGGTCGATTGCTCAGTGGTCGAGTAGGTGAACTCGATGGTCGAATAGGAGTACTCAATGATTGATAGAGGTATTCTAGCCATGTCCGAGTGCACGTAAACCTATAGGGTCACACGCTTAAAGGGCTGTAACTAATTCGGATAGGGATCCGAGTTGTAATGGGCTTCAAGGGTTGAAACCCGTTATGGGATGTCTATACAAAGGGAGGTGGTGGTGGCTTTGCGTGGTGAGAGAAAGAGATACACGAAGAAACACAATAGGAATTTGGAATTCTTGAAACCCTAGCCACCACCCCTCCTCCGCCCAGAACCGCGTAGCCGGTGCTAGCACTCCGGCGTGTGATGTTCCTGCCCCGTACGTGTGGATACCTTGGAAGCGCTGCTGCGAAGCTTCAACGCTAGGACGATCCGCAACTTAAGATAGTCACAAGGAGCTGTTAGGAAGGCACGAGGCTAGTATGACTACATCTACACCACCACGCTACATCGACTCTACTTCCGCTACGGGTCTGCACGTCTAGTGGTAATTTTGTGATCTATAATTTACAGTGGTTTATTGGTTACATGATAGAAAATTTTGATTTTTCGTTAGAGTAGCCTACCCGTTCCCCAACAGTGGAATCAGAGCCTTGATGCGTAGTTTTAGATTCAGAATAGTTGCATATGATGATATGCGGTAGTAATAGATGTGATCTATTACTGTTTTATTGGTCGTTCTATTTGATAGTTCGGTTTTTGGCACTGGTTAATAAGATTAATTCATGTTCGGTGGTCCTAAATGAGTTCAAGATCATTACTCTGTGATTATGCTATTGTGGTCGGGCCACTACCTACCCCTACCGGTCGGTTTTTCGCCATCGGGGTAGACCGTGAAACGTAAATCCACAAACAGCATGCGAAGATCAATAGGATTGATAAACACGGATCTGTGGTGAAAAATAGGGTTAATATGATTAACCCGAAGAGGTTTTCTATGATCGGATTCATGGATTTGATTTGTGTTTTCCGAAGAGGTTTTGTGCGCTGCCCTTGACCTACGAGGGGCGCTGCCCTTTCGAACCCCGCCTGCTAACCGACTAGCAGGACCGCCATATGTGTACAATGCCTTATAGTTCGTTGCGAATTCACATCGTTTGGTAGAATGCGATTCTATGCATAACTTATTTTTGCAGGATTGATGTGAATAGTATGGCCTCTCATGTATGCGATGCATGTGTGCAATTTTCATGGCCTGCGTGTCATGCTTGATTACAGCCCAAGGCTATCTATATTTGTATGAACAGCCTGCGTGTCGACTTATGATGTTTCTTCACTCCTTGTAATTTATTACTAGTGCTATTAGGAGTAATAGCTTAGTGGTAGTACTTGGAGGACTCAAGCCCTTGGAGGCATGACGAACAGGAAACGTGGCGATAGAAATCATCATGTGAAAGGCCATACTATGTCACAGTTAATGTGATTATCTGTGATTTCTTTTATGTTCCTATTTATTTATTTCTATGCATGTTATATAGTTTCCCAAATGCTTTTAACATGGTAGAAGTAAAGAACCCTCACGTAATATTAAGCAAAATTGATGCCCTCCCAATTGGCTGCACCATCCAATATCATGTAAATTAATGGTAGGTTTGCTAAAGTAGGGTGCCATGAACTTTACTTGATTAGTTGGGTTTGTGTTAGACACTCACACGCATAGCATTGGTTATACTTGACGAGGTCATCATAACGGTTATGGACCTTGGGGCATAGGGTTGGGGTCAGGGCATAGAGATGCCACCCAACAATAAGAGTCATATAGTGATATGATTAGCAAAGAATTGCTTACCAAATTTCAGTGACGCTAAAGCTCACTAGTATACTAGTTAACTGTGGGTCTTAAATCATTAAGTACCATAAGAGGGATATGGTATTTAGTGGGAGTATCTTTATTAAATTGTTTAATATAAGTTACTCTTCATAAATATTTGCCTCAATTTTTGCATGTATTTTCTGTTTTAGATCATGGCGCCACATGATGCTGCACCCACTTCCAGTTATGCTTTGTGTTCGATAATTGAAAAGGAAAAACTTAATAGAATGAACATTGCGGATTGGTCCCGCAACCTGAGAATTGTTCTCACGCAAGATAAAAAGGAACACTTTCTAAAGCAACCAATTCTAGATGTGCCTGACGAGAATACTTCCAATGCTGCTAAAGATGCTTACAAAAAGGCGATTGATGAGTCCCTCGATGTTAGCTGTCTCATGCTTGCTGCTATGAACTCAGATTTTCAGATGCAGTTTGAGAACATAGAGGCCTATGATATGATTGTGGTGCTTAAGGGTATGTTTGAGACCCAGGCTAGCACTAAGAGATATGTGATCTCAAAGTCCTTGTTTGGTTGTAAGCTAGCTGAGGGCAGTCCGGTGAGCTCCCATGTAATCAAGATGGTTAGTTACACACAGAACTTGAAAAACTTGGTTTCCCACTTAGCCAAGAGTTGGCTACTGACTTGATTCTTGCGTCGCTCCCTCCGAGCTTCGGGCAATTCATTATGACTTTTCATATGAATGGCATGGACAAGAATCTCACCGAACTACATATGATGCTTAAGACAGAAGAGGACAACATTAAGAAAAGCACTAGTCATGTGATGATGGTGCAGAAAAGTACTAGCTTCAAGAAGAAAGCAAAGACTAAAGGAAAAGGTAAGGTTAAAGTTTTGGATAAGATCCCCAGCAACAAGCCTAATCCTAATTGCAAGTCTGGCCCTACTTTAGAGAGTGAATGCTTCTACTGCAAAGAGTCAAGCCATTGGAAGAGGAATTGTAAAAGGTACCTAGCAAATCTGAAAAAGAATGGAGTTAAGCCATCAAATTCAGGTATTAATGTTATAGATGTATTTCTTACCGATTCTCTTAATAGCTCTTGGGTATTTAATACCGGATCGGTTGCTCATATTTGCAATTCGATGCAAGGGCTAATAAGGAGTGTTGCAAGAGGCGAGATTAATCTCCGCGTTGGGATAAAGCAAGGGTTGCTACATTGGCCGTCGGGATCTTGCCACTACATTTACCTTCAGAATTTATTATGAAATTAAATAATTGTTATTATGTCCCAACATTAAGTAGAAACATTATTTCTGTCTCATGTTTGTTGGCAGAAGGTTATAAATTCAATATTAAGGACAATGGTTGTTCTATAATTTTGACTAAGATGTTTTAGGCTATGCTCCCGTTGTGAATGGGTTATTTATTTTAAATCTTGATCCTGTCTATAATATTGATGCTAAGAGGCTTCAACCAAATGATTTGAATCCCACTTTCTTTTGGCATTGTCGCTTGGGTTATATTAGTCAAAAACGCATGATGAAGCTTGATAGAGATGGTCTTCTAAACTCATTTAATTTTAAGTCATTTGAAACATGTGAGTTTTGTCTACTCGGAAAGATGACCAAGACACCTTTCGTAAGGCATTGTAAGAGGCATATGACTTATTGGAACTCGTACATACTGATGTATGTGGACCAATGAGCACGATAGCTAGAGGTGGTTTTTAATACTTCATTACTTTTAGAATATATTTTTCATCCTCTAGAGAGTGCTAGAGAGTACAGAGCCACAATATAGTGTCTTCAGATAATATTTTATATAGAATGTAAATACATTTCAGCAAGTGTTTCTTCTGGCGTAGCAACACTGCATGTAGAAGTATCATTGTGGCATTTTAAAAGATACCTGTTTGCACCAAAATTTGGCAAGTCAAGTCGAAATCGGCAATAAAGACAAGAATACGGAAACCAGCAGATAATTTGGAAAGATTCAAGGATATTTGGTAACAGCAAGATCTTTAAGGAAATAACTGTCCAAGATAAGGCCGATACGGATCAGGACTTGAAACGTATTGTAAAATGATACGATCGGCCGATGGGTATAAAAGAAGGGTCAAAGCAAACTGCGAGAGATCCACCAACACAATACAATCAACCAGCCTTTACTTTCTTACTTTTTCCTGTCGACTAGGATTAGTTCTTGTAATTTAGTGTTTGTAATCGATTTTGATCAACAAAGTTGCGCATCGCGGATTGTTGATTTTCATCAATTACGCCTCAGGATTGATTTATCTTGATTTTGTTGCGCATCGCCTTCTTCAGAATCAATCTACCTTTATCCTCTGATTAGCCTTAATCGGCTAATTAGACTTATCTTGTTACTCTGATCTTGATCAGCTTCAAGCTGATTGAATCTAAGCCGATTGATCTTCACGATCGGCTTTATGCGAATTTTATATTTTTACCTTGTCGATTACAGGTCAAATCGACTGGCATGCTCTGAACAGTGTTAAATGCGGTGTCTTTGTTGTCGAAACCCTACATCAAGTTTTTGACGCCAACACACTCTTGGCACGCCCAGTGGGACAATGTCTTCGTCAAAAAAGTCGATTCCGCCGTCCGATCTCAACACGGAAGCTATAATCGTCCCAACGATGGACGATTTAACTGCAAAACAACGTCAGGAGATTGAAGATCGGAAAACCGCATTGGAAGAGATGATGCCAAGCTGTTATCAGAAAACTAGACGCGGCGTCACTCAAAAATCCGCCCTGCCGACGGTCAACGCCTTGGGAGATGCGGGTGTCACAGAATAGGTAAGCCGATATCTGCCTGCTCAAGCCGAGTTGTCGGCTATGATTAATCAATCTGTACACCATGCCCTGATAAATCAATCATCGGCCCTTGTTACTACGGTTAAGTCGATGATAGCGAACAACGTTAAAACTATAACCCAGGAGTTAGCCTCATCAGGTAGCCTGATAGATCCATTGAAAGCTCTGCCAAATTATCCTATTTTTTCAGTGGCCCAAAATACGCAGAGCATGCTAGCCGATCCTAAACCATCGGCTGTAATCTCACCTCCTACCATGATGCCTACACAGCCTACCGTCATATTGCCAAGAGATCCTCGACCAAGCGGAGTGAGCCATTACCATGCCTACACCGATGCCGCTAAATTAGACACATCAACAAATCTGCTGCCGTCGACCCCGTTCTATGCTTTTCCACAATCGGTTTCACAGCCGGTTGGGTCTGAGAGATACCCACAAGAACCTACCTTGCTTAGAAATCCAGGTCCACATAGGGTGGTAACTTACTCAGAACCTTTCGTCCCAATGCCGAAACCCCAAGTCAGACATAATCGGCACGATCAATATGTTCGTGTGTCGACGGCTCAACGTAATTGGCAACCCGAGTTTGCGCTCGGGGGACAGAATGCCAACTATGACCAACATTATCAAGGGCCTGCTATGCCAATGGCCGATAAAGTAAATTGGGCCGATCAGATCTCCGCTGTTTTAAGGAATCGCTTGACGATACAACTAAGGGAAGGTTATCGGCTCTGACGTATCCTGATTACATAGATCGTATGCCTTACCCTCACAATTTTAGAGTCCCAGATTTCGCAAAATTCTCTGGTGACGATTCAACCACCACTCTAGA
The DNA here is from genome assembly GCA_036346275.1 of Otatea glauca. Lineage (NCBI taxonomy): Eukaryota > Viridiplantae > Streptophyta > Magnoliopsida > Poales > Poaceae > Otatea > Otatea glauca. The sequence continues at coordinate 29,120,928 of CM070725.1, read as the reverse complement.
ACACATCGGACGATTTATCGCTCAATGCGGCGAAGCAGCTCAGTCCGATGGACTAAAAATAAGACTGTTCCCGTTGTCATTGTCCGGAGCAGCTTTTACCTGGTTCACTTGTTTACCTCCGAATTCGGTCCACTTATGGAACAAATTGGAAAGCCGATTTCACGAATACTTCTTTTCGGGCAGTTTGGAGCTCAGGATTTCCGATCTAAGCTCTGTCCGCCAGAAATTTGGAGAATCGGTAACAGATTACATTAAGAGATTCAGGGAAACTAGAAACCGATGTTTTAGCGTCACTTTGCCCGATAATCAGCTTGCTGATTTGGCTTTTCAAGGATTAATTCCACCGCTTAGGGAGAAGTTTGGAGGGCAAGAGTTCACAGATCTAAGTCATCTGCTTCATCGTGTGTCGGCTCAAGAAAGCCGATTCCCAGATAATAAAGCGTTCAAAGATAGATTTAAAAATAACGGCAATAAAGAAAATGACAAGGTTAAAGTTAACATGGTCGATTATTGTTCGAGCGATTCTTCAGAAGACGATGAAGTAGAGATAAATATAGCCAAATGGGTAAAAGGGTCTATGAAATCCTTAATTTGCTCTTGGCTAAAGCCGACTAGAAATAAGTCGGAAGTTAAGTATGCCTTTGATGTTTCCAAGTGTGATCGTATTTTTGATCTATTATTGCAAGAAAAAATAATACGGTTACCCGAGGGACATGTTATACCATCGGCTGACGAGATCAAGAAATGCAGGTATTGCAAGTGGCACCATTTTTTTCTCACAATACTAATGATTGCAATATTTTCCGTCAACAGATTCAGTCAGCTATTGAGGATGGTCGGCTAAAATTTGCTGATGAGCCGACTATGAAAGTTGACACTGATCCATTCCCAATCAACATGGTTCAATGTTCGGCTAAAGGAAAAGAGCCGATGCATGATGAGCCAAAAAGGATCGGCAAGTCAATGTTCAGTCGAATTCAGGCGGCGGCCAGACATTGAAAATCACAATTGGCTCATTACAAATAGAAGCTGATCATGAAGGAAAAATTCGAGAACCATTAAACCCAAGGGAAATCCTCAGGTGGGTAGATGGTACAAAGCTGAAAAATCACCATCAAGGCCGTCAGCCAGAAGACCGGGAACAACATTTTCACAATTGATGGAGAAATACGAAAGAATGAGTAGCCGACCACGATATCCTACTCGCCGGTTGGATAATTTATATCACACTGGAAATATGGTGAGGGCCCATAGAAGATGTCCCTTTTGGCAGTTTTGTTGGGAAAGGGGAGTAGCACTGCCATCTCCGTATACATGTCCGATGGAACATTACCCCCAAGACGATTGGCCAAGACAATCGGCTAGAGATAGGCTGTCCGGGCCGATTCGGGATCACAGTAAAGGTTACATAAAGCATGTTCACGAGAGAATATCTGAACCAAAGCAAGTACCAGACCAGGTCGAAACGCAAAGGCCCAATACGGACCGAGAAAATCTGGCCAGCCAGATATGAAAACCAGTAGAGCCCAAGCCTAGGTGGTGTCAAATCGGCCTTAGCCGATCGTAACGCAAAAGCGACGTGAGGCTAAGGACTCAAGAGATCCGGGAAGCCGACGCTGAAAAACAGAGGGATGAAACTTTCAATGAGCTTCGCCCGATCAAAGTTGTCAAGAAAGAATGGAGAAAGAAGCAGGTCGAGGATGATTTTGAATCGACAGATGATCTAGATTCTCCCATGATTAGGGACAATACACCCCCAATGGATATCAATATGGTGTTCACGTTGCCAGCCGAATTCAAAATCAAAACTGAATCGGCTAAAGAAACTTTTGCCCAATCATGCTCGGGAGTCCAAAACGCAATCTTCGAGAAGCCGAGAGACGATCATTGGCATCTGAAACCATTATATCTGAAAGGGTATATAAATGGAAAGCCAATATCAAGGATGCAGGTAGACGGTGGAGCCACAGTAAACTTGATGCCCTATACGACTTGCAAGAAACTGGGTAAGTCCGATGAAGACTTGATTAAAACTAACATGGTTTTAAACGACTTCACAGATGATCCTACAGAAACCAAAGGCGTCATGGTTACAGAACTGACCGTCGGTAGCAAAACGTTGCAGACCGCATTCTTTGTCATTGACGCCAAGGGCAATTATAGCGTTCTACTTGGGAGAGATTGGATTCACGCCAATCGCGTATCCGTGACTATGCATCAGCGCTTGTCCAATGGAACGGAGAGGAAGTTGAAATTGTCACGGCCGACACATCGGCTCACATTGCCATGGCCAGTTCTGATGCGAATTGGCAACATGAAGAAGCAGGATGCATATCGGGAAAAACACTAGAAGATTGCGATTTCATCTGCGTGGGCAAAACAGGACTTGTGCCGATCAGTGTCAAGCCAGGCACGTTTGATCGAGCAAACGAAGTGCTACGCCGATGGGGACAAGAAAAACAGTGAAGGCATTACAAGACAAAATGCAAAGCTATCGGCAAACGATGGATAGCTATGAGGCTATAGAAGACTTTGAAGTGATTGAAAAGTTGGGTCAAGGTTTCACGTCCACCGATCTGCTTGAAGAAGTTGATATATGTAATGGTGATAGAAAAAGACCAACTTTTATTTGCCTGGTTTAAGCCGACAATTGGTCGAACATCGGCTACCCATCAAACAAGGTTATCGGCCGTTTAAACAGTACCATAGGCATTTTAATCCGGCCTTGTATAAAATTATAAAAGAAGAAATAGAACGATTGTTGGAGGCTAAATTTATAAGGCCTTGCCGATATGCGGAGTGGGTTTCCAACATTGTTCGATCATGAAGAAAAAGCGAAAAACTTGGTATGTGTCGACTTTAGAGATTTGAACAAGCGACACTAAAAGATGAATACCCGATGCCAATAGCGATATGCTTATCGATCGCATCGAGGAATAAGATCATAAGTTTTACGGATGGGAATGCGGATACAATCGGATATTCATGGCGAAGCGATATACCAAAAACAGCTTTGGATGTCACAGTGCCATAGGTTTATTCGAGTGGGCGGTTATGACCTTCGGTTTAAAAACTGGGAAACATATCGTGAGCCATGAATATGATTTTCATGATTTAATCGGCCATATCGTTGAAATATATATCAATGATATCGTAGTAAAGTCTGCAGATGACTTGCAACATTTGGCCGATTTAGAAAAAGTTTTCCAGAACATAAGATCGCATGGCTTGAAGATGAATCCTTTCAAATGTGTGTTCAGCATGTCGGCTGGGCAATTTTTGGGTTTTATGGTGCATGAAAGGGGAATTGAAGTTAATCAAGCAAGGGTTAAAGCCATAGTCAATACAATGCCCTCGACATGCAAAAATGAATTACAAAAGTTGATCGGCAAAATTAACTACCTCCAAAGGTTCATCTCGAATCTCTCCGGACGGATCTGCGCTTTTACCCCACTTTTAAAACTGAAGGATAATCAAGAATTTGTGTGGGGAACCGATCATCAAAAGGCTTTCGACGATGTTAAAGACTATTTAGCCAATCCTCCGGTTTTGGCTGCGCCGCGAAAAGGGATTCCATTCAGGCTATATATATCGGTCGAAAAAAAGACTATTGGGTCTGTTTTAGCACAAGAAGTCGATAGAAAGGAAAGGGTTATCTTTTATTTGAGCCGAAGCCTTCTTGATGCTAAAGTCAGGTACCCTTTCATCGAAAAATTATGCTTGTCTTTATACTTATCATGTACAAAGCTAAGACATTACATTTTAGCATTGGCTTGTAAAGTAATCTGTAAAACCGATGTTATAAAATACATGTTATCGGCTCCGATATTGCGAGGTCGACTTGGCAAATGGGCTTATGCCTTGATAGAGTTCGACCTAATTTACGAATCGGCTAAGGCAGTTAAGGGACAAGTTCTGGCTGATTTTATAACAGGACATGATATTTCTACTGATTTTGTATCTGTAGCCCCTTGGCAATTGTTTTTTGACGGGTCTGTGTGCAGAGAAGGCGATGGAATCGGTGTAGTGCTCATATCACCTAAAGGGAATAATTTCGAATTCGCATTTCGGCTAAATAGCCAATGCTCAAATAATCAGGCAGAGTATGAAGCGTTGCTCAAGGGTTTGCGATTATTAGAAAACATCGGAGTAAGTGTGGTTGAGGCATACGGGGATTCTATGCTAATTGTACAGCAAATAAAAGGAGAATACCAATGTCGAGATGAGATACTGCTGAAATATTTGGAACAATGCTTCGAGATCATCGGCTCATTTACATCATTTTCTATCGATCACGTCCCTCGAGAGTTGAACGATAGAGCTAATGCCCTGGCTCAACAGGCATCAGGGTACAAAGACCTTGGCCGATATCAGGTAACTGAGCTAGTGAATAAATCCGTCATGTGCATAGATGTCATGGATTGGAGAACGCAAATAAAGAATTACCTGATTGATCCATCTAAGCCGACAGAACGCAAGATTAGACAACAAGCTTTGAAGTGTACATTGTTATGGACAATACATTGTATTATCGGACGATGGAAGGATTGCTATTAAGATGCCTTGGAGCCGAAGAAGCACGAGTAGCAATAGGTGAAGTACATGAAGGCATTTGCGGTTCTCACCAATCGGCTCATAAGATGAAATGGATGCTCAGACGGACAGGTTATTTTTGGCCGATGATGCTAGAAGATTGTTTCAAGTATTATAAAGGATGTCAAACCTGTCAAAAGTTTGGCAACATACAACTAGCGCCAGCATCGGCTTTGCATCCAATTATTAAGCCATGGCCGTTTAGAGGTTGGGGAATAGATGTAATTAGCCAAATATTTCCTGCTTCGAGTAAAGGCCACAAATCTATTTTGGCCGCAACCGATTATTTCTCAAAATAGGTTGAAGCTATACCACTCAAGAAAGTGACCAGTGTTGAGGCAATCGGATTCGTTAATGAGAATATTGTCCATCGGTTTGGAATACCGAAAATAATTACGACCGATCAAGGCACGGTATTCATGTCTAATGAGTTTCAGAGTTACGCGACAAGCCTGGGGATTAAATTGTTGAATTTATCCCCATACTACGCTTAGGCTAACGGACAAGCCGAGTCGTCCAACAAAACGCTAATCAAGTTGATCAAAAGAAAAATCGATGAAAGACCAAGGAATTGGCATTCGACCCTATCGGAGTCGCTTTAGGCTTATCGGCTAGCTTATCACGGAGCAACAAAGATTTCACCTTATCAGTTGGTGTATGGTCAAGAAGCCGTTTTACCCGTGGAGATCAATATTGAATCTATACGAGTGGCCAGACAAAATGATTTTTCGGTTCAGGATTATAAGTTCGATAATCGACAACTTGGACGAGTTGGCAGAATTACGCTTGTCCATGCTTGATCGGCTTAAGAAGAACAAAATCAGGGTTGCAAGGGCTTATAATAAAAAGGTCATGCCTAAATCTTTCGACCAAGCCGATTTAGTATGGAAAACGATTTTACCTGTTGGTTCGAAAGATAACCGATTCGGAAAATGGTCACCTACGTGGGAAGGGCCATACAAGGTGAATCGGCTAGTCGGTGGAAACTCGTATGTCCTGGAAACACTAGAGGGGTATATATTGCCTAAAGCTATTAACGGGAAGTATTTGAAGAAGTACTATCCTAGCGTTTGGATTGGAGCCTAGCCGACTAAGAATCACGTTCAAAAAGGCTAAGTTAACACAATGCTGTTAATCGGCTAAAGAGATTGCAGACTGAAATTACAGGAAAATAAAATCGGTTAAACAGCCGATTATAAGCGTAGAAAAAGTTACAAAGTATTCAGGCAAGTGTTTCCAAAAGACGGCCACCAAAGTTTTACATTTTAAAAGACTTAATGTTTGATGCCTGAGCCTGGGAGAGTCGCGCCTAAAGCCGACAATGCACCTGCAGCTTTTGCAATCACACACTGAACTTCATCAATGATGCAATCGTCTTCTTTCACGCTCCCCGACACCGGCACCACCTTGGTCATTTGTTTCTTCACGCCGACCACGGCCATCGCAAGTCCGGCCGATCCTTGATGGCGATGAAGTCTTCTCAAGGTATCTTGCCTTACGCGATTAGCTTTTCCGTCTTGGCCAACTCCTCCATAAGAAACTTCTTGGTCGTTTCGAGCTGACCGAGGGAGGTCTTCGTAGTATTCACCAGCTCCGTATCGGCATCAATTTTTGCTTCTTAGCCTTAGCATCAGCCACGAGCTCATCTGAGTTTTACAGTGGCTTCTTGAGCTTTGCTTGTTGAGCTATTCTTGCCTCATTGCCTCCACCTCGGATCTCCTCTCGTCCGGATGGCACCGTTGAGGAGAGCTTCCATAACCTCTGAGGCGATCGGCTTCAGCTGGCGATAAGGCATCGTGGATCGGTGATTATTGGCGGGATCTCCGATTGTGGCCTCGTGTCGAGTCAAAAAGCATTCGATTTTCTTTTGTGCACGGGGTGGAGTGACTTCTAGCGATGCCTCCTTCGATGCCGAGGATTCTGGCGATCTCGGCGTCGTAGTCATCGGTGGCCATGATCTCTGGGTCATCGAGATCGGCCAAGGAGAAACCAACAGATTGCTCGGTCCGAGAAAGACCGGTAGAGTGGTGAGGCGGGGCTGTTGGGGTAGGTAGTGGTGAGAGGTAGCGGAGAAGAAATCTTCGGAAGATCGGCCAAGATCTTCGCGACTTGAACAGATTGCGTTGGCTAAAAGAAGTAAAATACAGAGTAAGCCAACGTACCAAAATATATAATTTACTAAACGAAGTATGATGGCCTACCTCTCCGATGATCGCGCATGTATGAACTCTCACGCTCACATTCATTGGGCTTAGGAACCCTCTTGGCAGTAGCCTTGGTATACTTCCGCTTCTTTTCTGAGAAATTTATCGGGTAAACAATCTTGTCAGATGAAAATTGGGTGGGCTATGAAAGAAAGCCGATAAAAGACTTACTGGGTTGTTTCTGCTTCTCCAAGTCTGACAGAGATGGGCTCTGAATGCCCAAGGACCCAGAAGCGTAACCGGTGATGGCAGCCGATTGTTGTTGTTTCCTGGGCTGATTGCTACCCGATGGGCCCGAAGCCGCCCTCTTTCCAACAGCCTTGTTTTATAGAGAAGAGACAAAATTAGATTAAAAGCAGATTTCATAGATGACAAGACAGAAAATTTAAACTCTAAGTCGATACCTCGCTAGAAACATCTACGTGTGTGTTAGTGTATCCGGAAGAAGTGGCCTCACTGCTGGAATCAGCGCTAGACACTAACGTCGGCTCCGGGAGATTCGGAAAGAATTCATTGATGATGTTCGATGGAGACTTTGACCAATAAAGGGCTTCTACAATAACTGACCACCATGTAGTGTAGCCTCCTGCCCATCTGGTATTCAGGAAAAAGTGTGGCAAAGAATGGACTTGCAGGTCATCGGCTACTTCGAGGACAATCTCAGCCGATGCATCATTGCGGACTCTGGCTCTTGGCTCAAGCCGATCAAGAAGCTGAAAACTTGGGATCACTTGACCAAATCCTAGTTGTCTTGCGTAAACTGACGGATGATAGAATTCATATGACGGCTGGTATGTCCGACTTCTTGTATGGAGACCAGCATAAAGAATACAAGGAGAAATGAAAATTCTATACAAATCCAAGGTTTCCTGAGGCATCGCAGAGCTGTCGGCTTCAAGATGAAGGAACGAAGGCCATGGAAAATCGGCCACACCGCTGTAACTAAAGAAGTCTCGCTGTCTCAAATCCTCATCGCTCAAGTGAAGGAAGAAGGACATATACTTCCTTAGATCCGGCTCTTTGTGATTTTCATTTCAACTGCTAGAACACATAATGAACCGTTAAGCCAAGCGATCGGCTTGCTTAATCTTGAGGAATAGTGTTCTCTAGGTTGTCTTCTCTTGGAAAGGCTGTGTCATCGGTAGGCTCTAGATCAAAAGGTTGGCTAAAGAAGCAATATAGCCAAACTTGAATAAACCATAAAGGACTACCCACATTGCCTACGGTAAAATCGGCGAAACCCATGTAAAGCCGACTTCTAATAATGTGCATCATTTGATATATTGCTCCGAGAAACGTTTTTCCGAGTGCCAGTCGATGGCCTTATACCAATCCTTCTGCAATGGTCTGATACACTTGAGTTGGTCCTAATGAAGCTCCGCAGAATAGAAATCGATCAAGCCACAGGTTAAGGAAAGCAACGTGCTCTTCATCCGATACTAATCCATTTACTTTATTATTGTTTGCGATGTACTTAGACCAGCCTTCACTTTTGGACCGAATAAGTTTATATTTGGGTTTGGCGCTAAAGGTCGATATTTGTTCCCCATCTGGTCTCAAGCAGCAAAGTTGAGCAATGTCCAATAAAGTTGGGCCGACTAGACCGGTGCGAAACATGAAGGCTTTAAAAGTATCCGATCAGAAATAACAGGCCGTGTCCACCAAGGGCTCATTTGCTTCTGGATCGGCTAGACTCAAAGGGATGCACTCTTTTTTGAGCTGCTACTCGGTTATACCAGTTTTTCCACCCTTTAAGTGCAGTCGGCCAAGCCCTAAAACTCTTACTCCAACCCTCAATGTTATACCCTCTAGCCGACAAGGAGGCGGAGTTACTTCGATCAATAAGCGTGTTGCATCTAAGTTTCCTAATGGGCGAGGAAAAGCGATCGACAACCTTTGTTGGGATTGGGATGAGTACCAGGGAAAGATCCATTCAGTCGATCTTGATGTGAAAGCCGATTGAAGTCAAAGGGTTGGCATGCCAATGGGAGATTAACAAGATGCAGAAGGAAGAAGCCGATTGTGAATGGCGTGAGAGCTCGAGCGCGTGAGGAATGACTAAGTGGGGGCCGCATTTTATAGCGAAGTGAAAATCTGAAACGGCGGAAAATGAATCTCAAAGGATGCGAGTGGTTAAAACGCACTACCCGCATGTTAGAGAATTACGGCGCAAATAAAGTAGCAGTTATTGAGCGAAGTTCAACAGTTAGCCGATGGAAAAGCTGATAATTGCAATTTTTGACAGATGACAAGTCATCTCTCAAAAATGAGGGGCATATATTTGCACCAAAATTTGGCAAGTCAAGTCAAAATTGGCAATAAAGACAAGAATACGGAAACTGGCAGATAATTTGGAAAGATTCAAGCATATTTGGTAACAGCAAGATCTTTAAGGAAATAACTGTCCGAGATAAGGCTGATACGGATTAGGACTTGAAAAGTATTGTAAAAGGATATGATCGGCCGATGGGTATAAAAGAAGGGTCAAAGCAAACCGCGAGAGATCCACCAACACAATACAATCAACCAGCCTTTACTTTATTACTTTTTCCTGTCGACTAGGAGTAGCTCTTGTAATTTAGTCTTTGTAATCGATTTTGATCAATAAAGTTGCGCATCGCCGATTGTTGATCCTCATCAATTATGCCTCAGTTTTGATTTATTCTGATTTTGTTGCGCATCGCCTTCTTCAGAATCAATCTACCTTTATCCTCTGATTAGCCTTAATCGGCTAATTAGACTTATCTTGTTACTCTGATCTTGACCGGCTTCAAGCTGATTGAATATAAGCCGATTGATCTTCAAGATCAGCTTTGTGCGAATTTTATATTTTTACCATGTCGATTCTAGGTCAAATCGGTGCACGCTCTGAACAGTGTTAAATGCGGTGTCTTGTTATCGAAACCCTTCATCAAGTTTTTGACACCAACAATACCTTTAAAATCATATAGAGATATAAAAATATGTCTCTACTGTACAATAAAAATGCTTTCATAGGATGTTTCTCCTCTAGTGGCATGATGGTCAGTTTGTATTATTCTTTACAGAATATACAGGTATAATAATATGAACATTTCGAAAGTGTAGCTTTTTAGAGCTGTTCACGGTGTACTAGCTATATCTACTTGCATCGGCGAGTTATCTTGTAACACATATCTAATCAAGCTTATAACTCAAGTTTCAAATCTATGCAGACATGCATAAGTGAAACGGGAAAGGTAACCTACCCAATGTATTGAAACTCAATACAATAATTGATCATGGGGGAAAGCAGATCTGCAGACATAAACAGAGGCATTGCACCCATTTCAATCAAAAGTACAATTAAATTTAATGTTTAACATGATTGTCGATAGCCGGAATTCCTAGAAACAGAGAAAACAACAATCGCATCCTCCATGACTCCATCAACTTATGGGAGAAGGCAGATCTGCAGCTCTGTTGTGCCAATCAGAATGTACAAATTCAATGTTTTCTTTGCTAAGAAATTCCTGTAAAATCCCCGTGTTCTAAATAGAGCCTGCAGACATAAGAGATCTATGTAATCGGGATACGGCTTTCTATAGCCGATAACTTTCCCTATTGGTTGTATGCCGAATTGGTCCCTCAAAACGGCAGAGATTTGATCGGCCCAGTTAGCATTATCGGCCACTGGCATAGCAGGCCCTTGATAATGTCGGTCATGTCGGCATTACGCCCCTCGAGTGCAAGCTCGGGTTGCCAATTATCTTTGTGCGTCGGCATTCGACTATATTGCTGGTGCCGATTATGTCTAGTTTGAGGCTCCGACACTGGGATAAATGGCTCTGAGTAGGTTACTACCCTGTGTGGACCTGGGTTTCTAAGCTGTGTAGGCTCTTGTGGAAATCTCTCGGAGCCAATCAGCTGTGAAACCGATTGGGGAAAGACGTAGAACGGAGCCGATGGCGGCAAATTGATTGATGCATCCAACTTTGCGGCGTCGGTATAGGCGTGGTAATGGCTCACCCCACTTGACCGAGGGTCCCTAGGCAATATGACCGTGGGTTGCGTAGGCATCATGGTGGGGGGTGAAGTCACAGCCGATGGTTTAGGATCGGCCGTTGTGCTCTGCGTGTTTTGTGACATTGAAAAAACAGGATAATTTGGCAGAGCTTGCAATGGATCAAGCAGACTTCCTGACGAGGCTAACTCCTGGGCTATAGATTTGACGCTATTCGCTATCATCGGCGAGTGTTGTCACAAGAGCCGATGATTGGTTTATAAATCATGGTGCCTGAGGTGATTGATCATAGCGATAATTCGCTTGAGCGGCGAATATCGGCTTACTTGTTACATTACACCGCATCACCAAAGGCGTTGACCGTCGGCGCGGGGCGGATTTTGAGTGGCGCCACGTCTAGTTTTACGATAGCGACTTAGCATCATCTCTTCCAGCACCGCATTCCGAGCTTCAATTTCTTGACGTTGCTCTGTAGATAAATCGTCCATTGTTGGGACGATTATAGCCTCTGCGTTGAGATCTGACGGCGAAATCGACTTCCCTGATGAAGACATTGCGGTCCCACCAGGCATGCCAAGAGTGTGTTGGCATCAAAAACTTGATATAGGGTTTCTGACAACAGCACACCGGACGAACACCGGGTTCAGAGCGTGCCAGTCGATTTTACCTGTAATCGACAAGGTAAAACAATAAAATTCACTCAAAGCCGATCGTTAAGATCAATCGGCCTAAACTCAATCAGCTTGAAGCCGATCAAGGCAAAGGTAACAGGATAAATCTAATTAGCCGATTAGGGCTAATCAGAGGATAAAGGTTGATCGATTCTGAAGAAGGCGATGCGCAACAAAATCAGAACAAATCGAATCTAAGGTGTAATTGACGAAGATCAACAATCGGCGATGCGCAACTTTATTGATCAAAAATCGATTACAAAGGCTAAATTACAAGAACTACTCCTAGTCGACAGGAAAAGTAAGTAAAAGCTGGTTGGTTGTATAGTGTTGATGATGCTTTGCAGCTCGCTTTGGTCCTCCTTTTATACCCTTGGCCGATAGTGTCCTGTTACAACACGCTTCAAGCCCGTATCCGTATCGGCCTTATCTTGAACAGTTATTTCCTAAAAATCTTGTCGTTAACATAAATATCTCTAAACTTTCTTAATTTGTTTGTTAACGTCCATATCTTTGATTTCATTGCCGATTATGATTGGGCTTGCCAAATTTTGGTGCAAACATATGCCCTCCCATTTTTGAGAGATGACATGTCATCTTTTAAAAATATCAATAATCGGCTTTTCAATCGGCTAACGTTTAAACTTCACCCATTAACTGTTGCTTTACTCGCGCCGTAATTTTCTGACATGCGGGTAGTGCGCTTTAATTACTATGTCCTTTGAAATTCATTTCCCGCCGTTTCAAAAATTTCACCGTGCTATAAATACATGGCCTTCCGGGACCCATTCCTCGCGTACAAGCTCTCGATTTATCCACAATCGGCTTTTGTTCTTCAAGCTTCCAATCGGCTTTTGAGTACGCTGTCAATATTGTCAATTGCTTCCATGGATCCTTCCAGGTATTCATTTCGATCCCAAACAGCAAAGACCAATTCTATCCAGGTCGATGGGAATTTAGAGTCGATTCGTAATAAATGAAGAAATCCCTCGTCTCCCTTTGTAGGCTTCGGGGTATAATATAGAGGATGGACTAAGAGCTTCGAGGGCTTGGTCGACGGCTCTTAAAGGGTGGAGATCATGGTATATTAGTGTAGCAGCTCAAAGAGGTTGAATGGGAAAAAATGGGCATAGTGAATGTCTCCCCTTTCTTTAGCCGATCCGAGGAAGCCAATGAGCCCTTGGTAGCCACGGCATTACTTACAGTGGGATACTTTTAATGCCTTTATGTTCCGCACCGGTCTTGTCGGCCCAACTCTTTTGGATGTGGCGGTTGTGTTGCTTGAGACTGATGGAGACCGGATAATCGACTACGATTACTAAGCCCAAGTACAAGCTTATTAAATCCAAGGGGGAAGGATGGGCAAAATACATCAAAAATAACAATAAGGTCAATGGGATAGTATCGGACGAAGAGCATGCCGCTTTTTTGAATCTCTAGCTAGACCGATATTTATTCGGTGGCGCTTCTTTAGGACCAACTCAAGTATATCAGATTATAGCAGAACAATTAGTAGAGGGGCGTCGGCTGGCACTTGGAAAGATGTTCTTAGGCGCAGTTTATCAGATGATGCACATAATAAGGTGTCGGCTGTTTACTGGATTCTCGAAATTCATTGTTGGAAATGTCGGAGGACTGCTCTGGTTTATTCAGATTTGGTTATATTGTTTGTTCACCCGATCGTTTGAGTTAAATCATACGAAGATCGGCTTTCCCAGAGAAGATACTCGAGAAGGCATGATACCTCGATTCATAGCTAGCGATAAATGCGGGAAAGGTTCATGATACTCTGGGAATGAGACAAAAGTGACCCCATCGGCTCTAAGAAATATTTGTTATTTTCACTGCAACAGTAGCAATGAATTCAAACAAAATGATTTCTTGATTATACAAATACTGACCCGATTTCCGCGGCCTTCTTTTCTTCACCTTGAAGCGGCGATGCTACGATGCGCATAATACTTTGGATTTGTTCAAGATTTTATCTCGCCCGATATTACGCATGTCGATGCGCATACGAGAATCGAGCGTTTCAACCTTCATATGAGTTCTATAATCCTTGATTTATGCTAAGCGGTTGGGCTTTGGTCAAGTTATCCCTAATGCGCCATTGCTTGATCGGCTTCAACCAAGAGCTAGGGTCCGCAATGCCACATGACCAACCTTGTTATTGAGATAGCCGGCGAACTTGATTAAAGACTTGCCTCATTTTGTGTTAAATACCCGTCGCTCAGGCGCTTTTCTTCATGGTGGTTATCTATTGCAAGTGTGCTATATTACGATAAATCACATCGGCTATTGTCAATGAACTTCTTCCAAATCTTCTGGTGACGGTAGATACTACTGCGTTTCAGCGATGAAACTAACTCTTGAGTTATACTAATACAAGTCTTGTAGATCTTGATAAGGTATCGGATCGACTAATATTTTTTGTACATCAATTTCCTTTTTTAAAACACACTTCCTTATTCTTTGTTCTTTTATTTTGGACTAAAGCTCTTTGGTAGAAGCGATTTACAGCCAATCAAGTAGTGGCCAAGCAAAAGGCCGCTCGGACGAGCGGTGCCTCATAAGGTATACCTCCGGTACCACAGGAATTCAAAGTCCATCCCTATCGGATATTGAGAAGAAGCAACCAAGTAAGTAAAAATATAATCGGCTGATATTTTTCTTTGCTTTTTTCAACTAACCTTTAGCCGATTATATTTTCAGAAAAGAAGAAAACAAAGTATACCAAAGCTCCAGCAAAGAAAGGGCCTAAACCTCAGGAGCAAAGCGGTGAGAGCTCTCCTCATGCTTCAGCTACTGCACAGGTGAGTTTACCATATTTTCGATAGGCTATATGTGTCGGCTACTATTTCTTCACATACATTGACTAACTGTTCATTAATTTTCTATAGCCGACGCAGTCTGTCCAGGTTGCAAAAATCTTGGCTAACCTCCCAAACATTGCTTATAGCGCTGTCTCCCCACCAAAGCCGACTCGAACACGTAATCACTCTCTCTCGAGCCATCGGACCCCGATTTCTTTGGCTTCTCTTTAGTTGACCTTGATGACCCGAAATTATGGCACCCGACCATGATCTTTGAATTGAAAAATTCTTCAAGTCTCAAAGGAAGCATCGGTGGTCGTCACTTCAACTCCAGGCATAAAAGAAAAGCTTAACAAGCTTTTTGACTTGGTTACAAGACCCCAATCGGAGATATTGGCAAACAACCGGCCGATTCGAGGCGCCATGGCCTCGTCGAGGTGACTTGCCTCTAGAAGCTATGGCAGCTCTCTGAATGTTTGCCATCTAGCGACGGAAGATCTAAAGTGGAAGCGGCCAGGCAAGGATCGATAACGTGAAGCCCAAGAAGCGACAAAAACTCCTCGATGGTAGTCGTGAGCCGAAGGCAAAGAAAGCATAAGTTCGACGCGTAACGCGTAGCAGCTGAAATCGGCCAAGGAGTCCCTCTCCAAGCTTGAAACCACGAAGAAATTTCTTTTGGAAGAATTGGCCAAAACAGAGAAACAAATTCAAGAAGGCCAAGTCTCCATGGAAAAAACTATGTCGGAGATAAAGGATCAAAAACTTGAAATTGCAATGGATGTGGCAAGCGTGAAGGAACAATCGGCCAAGGTGGTACCAGTCCCGGGGAGCGCCAAAGAAGACGAGCGAATTCTTGATGAAATCCAAGGCGTGATTGCAAGGGCTGCAGGCGCGTTGTCGGCTTTGGGCGCAACTCTCCCTGGATCGGGCATTCTATGAATGAACTTCTGATCTGTAGAACTTTGATGGTCGTTTTGAAAACACTTGGTCCTGAATGCTTGTAACTCGTTATACTTATAATCGGTACATTTAACGATTCATATTTTGCTATATCTTCTAAGTTTGCAATCCTTTGGCCGATTAACGACATCGTGTTAATCTTGGCTCTGAATATGATCTTTAGTCGGCTAGGCTCCAATCCAAACGCTAGGGTAGTATTTCTTCAAGTATTTCCCGTTAATAGCTTTTGGCAATACATACCCCTCAAGCGTTTCCATTAAGTACGAGTTTTCGCCGACTAGCCGATTAATTTTGTATGGCCCTTCCCACGTAGGTGACCATTTCCCGAATCGGTTATCTTTCGAACCAACAGGCAGTATTGTTTTCCATACCAAATCGGCTAAATCGAAAGACTTAGGCATGACTTTTTTATTATATGCCCTTGCAACTCTGATCTTATTCTTTTTAAGCCGATCAAGCGTGGATAAACGTAACTCCGCTAGCTCATCCAAGTTGTCGATCATTAAATCGTTGTACTCTTGAGCCGACAAACCATTTTGTCTGGCTATTCGTATTTACTCAATGTTGATTTCTACGGGTAGAACAGCTTCTTGTCCATACACCAACTGGTAAGGTGAAAGTTTTGTCGCTCCGTGATAAGATAGCCGATAGGCCCAAAGTGACTCCGATAAAGTTGAGTGCCAATTCCTTGGTTTTTCGTCGATCTTTCTTTTGATCAACTTGATTAGCGTTTTGTTGGACGACTCGGCTTGTCCATTAGCTTGAGCGTAGTATGGGGAAGCGTTTAACAATTTGATCCCTAGACTCGTTGCGTAACCCTGAAACTCGTTAGACATGAATACCGTACCTTGATCGGTCGTGATTGTTTGCGGTATTCCAAACCGATGGACGATATGTTCATTCACAAAACTAATCGCCTCAACACTGGTCACCTTTTTAAGTGGTATAGCTTCAACCCACTTTGAGAAATAATCGGTTGCGGCCAAAATAAATTTGTGGCCTTTACTCGAGGCAGGAAATATTTGACCGATTATATCTATTCCCCAACCCCTGAACGGCCAAGGTTTGATAATTGGATGTAAAGCTGATGCTGGTGCTAGTTGTACATTGCCAAACTTTTGACATGTTTGACATCCTTTATAATACTTGAAACAATCTTCTAGCATCGTCGACCAAAAATAACTTGTTAAATGCGAGCATCCATTTCATCTTATGTGCGATTGATGAGAACCACAAATGCCTTGGTGTACTTCACCCATCGCCACCCGCGCTTCTTCGGCTTCAAGACATCTTAACAACAAGCCTTCCATAGTCTAATAATACAGTATATCATCCATAACGACGTACTTCAATGCTTGTTGCCGTATCCTTCGTTCCGTTGGCTTGGATGGATCATCTAGATAATCTTTTATCTGCGTTCTCCAATCGGTAATATCCGTGCACATGACTGCCTTGTTTACCAGTTCAGTCTACTGACTTTGGTCAAAATCTTTGTATCCTGAAGCTTGCTGAGCTAAAGCATTAGCCCTATCGTTTAATTCTCGAGGAACATGACCGATAGAAAATGATGCGAAAGAGCCGATGATCTCTAAACATTGCTCTAAATACTTCAGTAGTATTTCATCTCGACATTGGCATTCTCCTTTTATTTGCTGCACCACCAACAGTGAATCACCATATGCTTCGACAGTGCTCACCCCAATATTTTCCAACAATTGCAAACCCTTGAGTAATGCTTCGTATTCGGCCTGGTTGTTTGAGCATCGGCTATTTAGCCGAAATGCAAATTCAAAGTTATGCCCTTTGGGTGAGGTGAGTACGATACCGATACCATCACGTTCCCCGCATACTGATCCGTCAAAGAACAGCTGCCATGGTGCGACCAAGACTAAGTTTATCGTAGTGTCATGTCCTGTTATAAAATCGGCTAGGACTTGTCCTTTGACTGCTTTGGCCGATTCATATGATAAGTCGAACTCAACCAAGGCGTAAGCCCATTTGCCAAGTCGACCTCGCAGAATAGGAGCTGACAGAATATATTTTATAACATCGGTTTTGCAGATCACTTTACAGGCCGATGCTAATATGTAGTGCCTTAGTTTTGTGCATGAGAAGTATAAAAATAAACATAATTTCTCGACAAAAGGGTACCTGACTTCTGCGTCCAGCAACCGTCGGCTTAAGTAGAAGATAACCCTCTCTTTACCATGTACCTCTTATGCCAAAACAGCTCCAATGGTATCCTCTTCAGCCGAAATATATAGCCTGAAGGGGATCCCTTTTTTAGGTGCAGCTAAAACCAGAGGGTTGGACAAGTACCTCTTTACTTCGTCAAAAGCTTTTTGTTGATCGGCTCCCCATCTGAATTCTTCATTGTCTTTTAATTTTATTAATGGAGTAAACGCACGAATCCTACCATAGAGGTTTGATATGAACCTGCGGAGATAGTTAATTTTGCCGATCAACTTTTGCAACTCATTTTTGCATGTCGGTGGCTCGGTATTGGATATAGCTTTGACCCTTGTTTGGCTGACTTCGATTCCTCTTTCATGCACCATGAAGCCTAAAAACTGTCCAGCCGACACGCCAAACGCACACTTGTAAGGATTCATTTTTAAGTCGTGTGATCTTATGTTCTTCAAAACTCTCTCTAAATCGGTCAAGTGCTGAAAATCTTCTGCGGATTTAACTACTACATCATCTATGTAAATTTCTACAATGTGACCGATTAAATCATGAAAGATCAGATTCATCGCTTCGCGATATGTTGCTCCGGTGTTTTTCAAGCGAAGTCATCAACATCCACTCGAACAATCCTATCGCACCAGGACATCTGAAAGCTGTCTTTGGTATATCGGCCTCTGCCATGAGTATCTGGTTATACCCGGCATTACCATCCAGAAAACTTATGATCTTGTTCCCTGATGCAGCATCGATAAGCATATCGGCTATGGGCATCGGGTATTCATCCTTCGACGTCGCCTTGTTCAAATCTCTAAAGTCGACGCATACTTGAAGCTTTCCATTTTTGTTCATAACTGGAACGATGTTGGAAACCCACTCCGCATATCGACAAGGCCTGATAAATTTTGCTTCCAACAACCGCTCTATTTCTTCTTTTATAATTTGGTACAAGGTCAGATTGAAACGCCTAGGGTATTGTTTAAACGGCCGATAGCCTGATTTTATAGGTAGCCGATGTTCCACCAGCTGACAGCTTAATCCGGGTATCTCGTGATATTCCCAAGTAAAACAATCCTTATAATCCCTTAAATTTCTATTAGTTTTTCTTTGTATTTTACATCTAAATTTGCACTAACAAAAGTTGGTCTTTGAAGGACCGAGATGGCGAACAGAGGGGGGTGAATGGTCGCAAATAAAAATTCCCCCAAAATACTCCAACAAAAACCTCGACAAGATCGCTCAAAGGAAATTGTGAAAAACCCGAAAAACTAGACAACTATGTGTACCCCAAGCTTGCATGGATAAGTACCATAAAATATGTGGGGATTTTTGAGTCACAATCCTGGTTGTCTAGTGTCCAAGATAAAGAGGAATCAATTCAAACTCTTGCTTTTAGAAAGGACATCAATTCAAATCACAAAAGTCACTTTCAGAAAAGCAAAAGCAGATTTTCCAGAACTTGTCCTCAATTTGCACAGGAGGTTGGTGGGTTTCTGCAGCTCACAAAATTCTGAGAATGTTTCTCCCTATGAGCATCAGAGTCGTGAAGAACTCCACCAAATTTCTCCTCAAAAATCCTTACAGAAAAAACAGGAAAAATCTAAGAACACAGTATGCTCAAGAACTTCGAGCAGAAAGTTTGGGGCTCGGTTTTCACCTCATGGCGCCCAAACGGTACAACAAGTGAACTCCAAAATTTGTATTCAGGTGTATGTCAGAGTCCCGCACCGCCTAAAACAAGAATAACTCAAAAAGGATTTTTATATATTTTTACAAAAATCAAACACTGACTGCTGCGCGAAGAACAAGTTCTGAACAAAGTTGGAACTTGAAAGAAAAGATGTTCTCTACTCAATCCAAGAGTGCAAAAGAGATGTAAAACCATATGAACACACTCAAAACATCCAAGATCAGCAGCATTTAGAAGGAGGGGAGGCAAATCCAAATTACTTGAAAGTAAATTGTGGGAATGTAATTGCGGGAAAGTAAATGCTGAATTTAAATTGCGTAAAGTAAAGACATAATGTAAATCATAAAATAAATTCAGAGGTGGATGGATAAAACTTTCATTTCTGGAAGGAGGTTACAAAGCCTCACATTCATGTGGGCAAAGCTCAAATGAGTATCAAAAACCTCAACACCTTCAAGGAAGGAGGCTACCCCTCCACCCCTATTTATACTACTCTTGGGCCACCTACCACCCTTGGATGAGTCCCTCAACCTAGAGCACTCATCTAAGGGCTAGGATTAACCCACACACACAGCCATGCAAGGCTAACCCAAAACCCACACACATCACGGGTCTTCTTGCACGGTTTTAAAGCATACTACCTAGACCGCTAACCTATCAACTAGACCTCAATCCGACGGCCCTCATTGATCCACGCGGTATCTAGCTAGCATCAACTCCTTTCCTTGTCTTCTTGACTTGCCCGAACTCCGTCTCCGATCATCTTCAGCGATCTCCCAACCGTGCGGACCTCCGGCGCTCCTCGCCTAGTCCGGTCATCCTTCACCTCACCATGACCTAGCACCGTCGCCTACTGCAACCATCAAAGACAAGGAAACTCCTCACATAGCAATGCCCACAAAGATGTGCAATAAACCATCCAACTCATCACTACCGCGTCCATCGTAGAAGTCGCCACTCTGGCGAGACAACTCAAATTACTTCATTTTGAAAATCAATCCAAATCAAACTCAAACTTGAGCACACCTTGCTCAAATAAAGTCAAATACTCATCACAAACATGGATGGACCTCCACATGGTCCTTTAATCTTTTTCTATCACCGCTACCTATATCGACTTCTTCAAGCAAATCGGTGGATGTGAACCCTTGACCTAACTTTTCAATTTCTTCAAAGTCTTCTATGGCTTCGTAGCTATCCGTTGTTTGCCGATAGCCTTGCATTTTATCCTGTAGCACCTTCAATGTTTTTCTTGTCCCCATCTGCGTAACACTTCATTTGCCCGATCAAAAGTGCCCGGCTTGACACTGATCGGCATGAGTCCACATTTGCTTACACAAATGAAATCGCGCAAATCGGCGCCTTTCGATATGCACTGACTTCTTACGTGTTGCCAATTTGCGTCGAGCTAGCCATGGCGATATGGGCGATGTGTCGGTGTAACGACCGACTTCTTCTCCGTTCCAGCTGCATGCGGCGCTTGATGCATGGTCGACGGAATCTGTTGGCGTGAATCAATCCCGACCAAGCGATGCTGTTGTAGTTTCCTTTGGCATCGATTACAAAGAACGCTGTCGGCAAGGTCTTGCTACCGACAGTTAGCTCTATGACCATAACACCTTTTGCCTCTGTAGGGTCGCATGTGAAGTCATTCAGAACCATGTTAGTTTTGATTAAGTCTTCATCAGACTTACCCAGTTTCTTGCATGTCGTGTACGGCATCAGGTTCACCGTGGTGCCTCCATCTACTAGCATCCTTGATATCGGCTTGCCATTTATATACCCTTTCAGATACAATGGTTTCAGATGCCGATGATCATCTTTGGGTTTCTCAAAGATGGCGCTCGCACACCGAACATAAGCGAGCCACCGCCTCTTTGGCGATTCGATTCGACTTTGAACTCGGTAGCAGCGTGAACACCATGTTAATATCCATGGGGCGTGTCATCGAATCATGGGAGAATCCAAGTCATAAGCCGATTCGAAATCTTCTTCGGCTTGTTCTTTTCTTCTCCATTCTTTCTTGACGTATTTGATTGGACGAAGTTCATTAAACACTTCGTCTCTCTGTTTCTCGGCATCGGCCTCACGGATCTCTTGCGTCCTAAGCCTCTGAAGCCGTCGTCGTTGTGATCGGCTCAGGCCAGATGGACACCACCTGGGTTTGGGTTCCACCGGCTTCCGTATTTGACCAGCCAAATCTTATTGATTAGAATCGGGCTTGTATGTCTTGACTTGGCTCGGTTCTTGATCCGGTTTAGATATTCTCTCGCGGATCGGCCTTCTGTGACTTCTGCCTTGCTCTCTAATCGGCCCAGACAGCCTATCTCTGGCTGATTGCCTTGGCCAATCATCTTGGGGATAATGTTCCATCGGGCATGTGTACGGTGATGGCAGCGCTACTCCTCTTTCCCAGCAAAGAAAGCGCCAAAGGACACCTTCTATGTTCCTCTCCACATTCTCGATGTGGTACAAATTATCCGACCGTGGTATTATACCGTGGTCGGCATTTGTTAAATCTTTCGTATTTCTCCATTAATTGTGAGAACATTGGTCACGACCTTTTCACCGTTTTTGCCTTAATGGAGACTTTTCTGCTTTGTACCATTTACCCACCTGGGGATTCCCCTTGGGTTTAATGGTTCTTGAATTTTTTCCTTCTCTATCGGCTTCTATTTGTAAGGAACCGATAGTAATCTTTAGTGTTTGGCTGCCGTTCGAGCTTGATTGGATGTCGATTTGTCGATCCTTTTTCTGCTTGTCTTGCATCGGCTCTTTTCCTTTAGCCGAATACTGTACCATGTTGATAGGAAACGAATCAACGTCAACTTGCATGGTCGGCTCATCAGCAAATTTTAACCGACCATCCTCAATCGCAGATTGGATCTGTTGACGAAACATATTGCAGTCATTAGTGTTATGCGAATAAGAATGATGCCACTTGCAATACCTGCGTTTTTTGATCTCATCGGGCGACGGTATCACATGCCCCTCTGGCAATCGTATTATCTTTTCTTGCAGGAGTAAATCAAAAATACGATCACACTTGGAGACATCAAAAGAGTACTTAACCTCCGACTTATTCCTAGTCGGCTTAAGCCAAGAACAGACTAAGGATTTCTTGGATCCTTTACCCATTCGGCTATATTTATTTCTGCTTCCTCGTCTTCCGACGAATCACTAGCACAATACTCAACCATATTGACCTTAGCCTTGTCTTTTTCTTTGTTATTGCTATTTTTGAATCTGTCTTTGAACACTTTATTATCAGTGAATCGGCTTTCTTGAGCCGATAAGCGATGCAATAATTGGCTAAGGTCAGTGAATTCTTGCCCTCCAAATTTCTCCCTAAGCGGCGGGATCAAACCTTGAAATGCTAAATCGGCGAGTTGGTTGTCAGGCAATGTAACGCTAAAACACCGATTCCTAATTTCTCTAAACCTCTTGATGTAATCCGTGACTGATTCCCCAAACTTTCGGCGTACAGAACTCAAATCTGAAATCCTGAGTTCCAAACTACCTGAAAAGAAATATTCGTGGAATCGGCTTTCCAAATCATTCCATAAATGTACCGAATTCGGAGGCAAACAGGTGAACCAAGTAAACGCTGCCCCGGATAAAGACAACGGGAATAGCCTAATTTTTAGCCCGTCGGAATGGGCCGCTTCACCGTATTGCGCGATAAAGCGTCCAACATGTTCCAGGGTGGTGATTGAATCATCCCCAGAGAATTTGGCAAAGTCCGGGACTCTAAAATTATGAGGGTAGGGCATACGATCTATGTAATCGGGATACGACTTTCTATAGCCGGTAACTTTCCCTTTTGGTTGTATGCCGAATTGGTCCCTCAAAACGGCAGAGATTTGATCGGCCCAGTTAGCATTATCGGCCACTGGCATAGCAGGCCCTTGATAATGTCGGTCATAATCGGCATTCTGCCCCCCGAGTGCAAGCTCGGGTTGCCAATTATGCTGTGCCGTCGGCATTCGACTATATTGCTGGTGCCGATTATGTCTAGTTTGAGGCTCCGGCACTGGGATAAATGGCTCTGAGTAGGTTACTACCCTGTGTGGACCTGGGTTTCTGAGCAGTGTAGGCTCTTGTGGAAATCTCTCGGAGCCAATCGGCTGTGAAACCGATTGGGGAAAGGCGTAGAACGGAGCCGACGGCGGCAAATTGATTGATGCATCCAACTTTGCGGCGTCGGTATAGGCGTGGTAATGGCTCACCCCACTTGACCGAGGGTCCCTAGACAATATGACCGTGGGTTGCGTAGGCATCATGGTGGGGGGTGAAGTCACAGCCGATGGTTTAGGATCGGCCGTTGTGCTCTGCATGTTTTGTGACATTGAAAAAACAGGATAATTTGGCAGAGCTTGCAATTGATCAAGCAGACTTCCTGACGAGGCTAACTCCTGGGCTATAGATTTGACGCTATTCGCTATCATCGGCTTGAGTGTTGTCACAAGAGCCGATGATTGGTTTATTAAATCATGGTGCATAGACTGATTAATCATAGCCGATAATTCGGCTTGAGCAGGCAGATATCGGCTTAGTTGTTCTGTTACACCCGCATCACCCAGGGCGTTGACCGTCGGCAGGGCGGATTTTTGAGTGACGCCACGTCTAGTTTTCTGATAGCAGCTTAGCATCATCTCTTCCAGCGCCGCTTTCCGAGCTTCAATTTCTTGACGTTGCTCTGTAGATAAATCGTCCATTGTTGGGACGATTATAGCCTCTGCGTTGAGATCTGACGGCGAAATCGACTTCCCTGATGAAGACATTGCGGTCCCACCAGGCGTGCCAAGAGTGTGTTGGCGTCAAAAACTTGATGTAGGGCTTCTGATAATAGCACACCGGACGAACACTGGGTTCAGAGCGTGCCAGTCGATTTGACCTGTAATCGACAAGGTAAAACAATAAAATTCACTCAAAGCCGATCGTTAAGATCAATCGGCTTAAACTCAATCAGCTTGAAGCCGATCAAGGCAAAGGTAACAGGATAAATCTAATTAGCCGATTAGGGCTAATCAGAGGATAAAGGTAGATCGATTCTGAAGAAGGCGATGCGCAACAAAATCAAAACAAATCGAACCTGAGGTGTAATTGACGAAGATCAACAATCGGCGATGCGCAACTTTATTGATCAAAAATCGATTACAAAGGCTAAATTACAAGAACTACTCCTAGTCGACAGGAAAAGTAAGTAAAAGCTGGTTAGTTGTATAGTGTTGATGATGCTTTGCAGCTCGCTTTGGTCCTCCTTTTGTACCCTTGGCCGATAGTGTCCTGTTACAACACGCTTCAAGCCCGTATCCGTATCGGCCTTATCTTGAACAGTTATTTCCTAAAAATCTTGTCGTTAACATAAATATCTCTAAACTTTCTTAATTTATTTGTTAACGTCCATATCTTTGATTTCATTGCCGATTATGATTGGGCTTGCCAAATTTTGGTGCAAACAGATATCAAACATGATAAAATGAATTCTAAAGATGGCATATTATGGTCAATTGATCATAGGATAGCCAACAGACAAGCCTCAGTCACCAATTATTTCTAGAAAAGGAGAAAACAACAACAAAATACTAGTTCTTTTATTGGTTCTTCCAGTTCTTTGCTTTTCTTTTCGAGAGAAATTTGGGTACTAAAGTTTGTCCATGGGCTATTCTGTAATATGTATGCCAGCTTGACCCTGCAAAATTTTCAAAACATTTTTAAGGTTTTAATAATGTTTATCATGTCTTGCACCAAAATTGAGACCAAAAGTCTTTCGCACAGTTTTCATCCTCGTCTCTCTATTATCAGCCCATAACACAAAAACTAGCTGTACATGCATATATGTATTCATTAAAATTATTTAAAAAAGGTAATCACCGGAGAAGGCCCCGCACCTGTCAACAGAGTTATCTGAATCCAGTGACATCCTATTGAGTGTTGTCATTCTTTGTTCTAGCGCACGTCGTACTCTCGAATTAATTGTCATCCTCAAGCTTCTGCATGGAACGCTTCCCATATGCTAACATCGTCTCAGCTTGTGAAAGTTTGGCAACAATCTCTTCCTTTTCTCTTCTTGAAATTTCAACTGCTTGATTTTCCACCTGCATAAAAATAATAGCTTTAGTAATTTCATTTAAAAGATGATATGGTTACAGTCTTAGGCAGCATAAAAATCAAAGTGTGCGCAATGTGCACTCAAAGCATATTTTCTCTTCTATGAAGGCATTCTATCAATTAATGCATCAATATATGAAAATAAGTTGAATAATATTGATAATCACAAGCAAGTAACAAATTTGACAAATGATTGCTCAAGCATTTACAGGGGAAGTTGTGTTCATTGTTTGTACCTTCAGTAACTCAGACAATTTAGCCAATTCTTCTCTAGCCGTAGCTAAATCACCTCCAAGCCGTTCCTACATAAATATTCAGCCATTTACAGGGGAAGATGTGAAGACCAAAATCAAGCTAAAAAATTGCAATAGAGAAAGTTACGCTTCGAAGAAAGAATAGTCCCAAGAATTCGATTACCTTAATTAGCTTCACTCTCAGCATAGTACTGTTCAAGAGAAGTCTGCAAATTAAGCAGTTCCATGTTTTTTGATTCAAGTGCATTCATACAGTTTGCAAGCTTGTGCTTCAAATCTTCTATTTGTTCGTTTGACCGCTGGTGTTCTTCATTTATGATCTTTTTGCTCTCTTCCTGCTTCGCCATCTCGACCTTTAAAGCCCTCTACTGCACAATATGAGCCCTTTGCTCCTCACAGATTGCCTGCAATTCTTCAATGAGTTTGCTGTCTTCATCCATCTTTTCTTGGTCTTCAAGGTCCTATGTAGAACAACCAGTTTGTTAGTGAGTTTGCTAGCATCATCCATCCTATCATTCCTTTTAAACAGCTGGTCGTATTTTGTATTAGCTATTGCACATAACTTAGAGAGTACAGATAAAGCATGGCAACACATAATGCTCTCTGTTCTATCTCATTAGGTGGCTAAGAAATAGCAAGTGGGCGAATTAAGAAGTAGGATTAAATGGTTTCCTTATCTAACAAATGCTGCTTCAGCCGAGCCAAATCTTGCAATGCTTTGTCTCGCTCATTGGAAGCATCCTGTAATTCTTTCTTCAATGAAGCCATCTCTTCCTTAACCTTCACAGTGGGACTACAAGCACATCAGTATTTTTATTCTTTTGACCATTTAGTAACATCACAAATACTATACAAAACAATGCGTTGTCGGCCCATAACTTTAGCTAACAGGTAGTCCATACTGAATGTACGGCCTATGACTTTTGACAGTATGCTAGCTAACACTGTAGAAAATTTCACTTCAACAAAGTCAGATTTATTTGAGAGGTGCTTCTATGCTTTTCTTTTTTATAGTTGTACAACTGTTAAAGTATGAATAAATGGTAGATGGTGATTACTTACTCCTTCATTTGCTTTAAGATTTGTGCAACTTGTATTAAGAGGGAAAGTATTGAAGCACTGCTCGACTTGAAATGCATCTTGAGACTATGATTTCATATTAATGTTCTGAACAAATGAAAGTAATACCACAAACAATGGTGCAATTCAACCAAAGAATGCCTAAAGATCTGTCTCATGTGTCTTCCTAAGACATCAGCTACTACATTGCACATTTTATACATGTAGTTCAACTGAACAACAAGAATGTACCTCTCCCAAGTCAGGAATCTTGTTAATATTTGAAGTACTGTCATCATTTTTTTGTGAAGTAGTCTTCATACGGATGAGATCTGCCTCAAGCCTGCCCTTCTCTACCTGCAGAAGAGATTTTTTGGCTGTCAAATTCCATTGCCAAATGATTATTCTCGTTATATTATTGGCGTAACAATGTTAATAAACCTGCAGTAACATATATAATGTCTTTTTTTTTTAAACATCATATAAACATTTAAGTAGTCACCCATTAATTGAGACCTTAAGATCTGAGTTCTCCTTTTGTAGATGAAAGCATCTAGCCCCCAAATTCGATTTGGTTTTGGTAATTAATGATAGTCGATTAAAAAGGACTAACATTTTCGTTTGAGTATTTGAGAATAGGTTGGCCCGAAATCTGACGAACATGGACCCTCTAATAAGTGAATAAGAATAGCATGCATCAGTGATAAAGAAGACCAAGGTATATAATTTAAGGATTTTTCATAGTCTTTTACCGATATCGGAGTTTGGAGAAAAGATCGGATTGCTAGAATAGGCGCCGTACTATTAAAAGGGGTGTCGTCGCATGTTCGATGTCGATAAAAGTGCTTAGAGGCTCATTTTAAGATGAAATAGAACTTTACAAAATCAAGTGCTTAAAGAAAAATCAAATGGCACAAACGTTCTCCTTCGGATTCTGTGGGGCCGGTATGACCGGGGCCCCTCCGGTCATACTGGCCGTCGGTGTGACCAAGCGAAGGAGCGGTGCATTTCTTACAGAAGAGTTGTAGATCGCAATTCAGTGGGCGGTATGACCGGAGACCATCCGGTCATACCGGTCAGCGGCATGACCGAAGGTCCTTCGGTGTGTTTTTCCAGAGGAGGTGATTTTGCACCCGAGGTGAGTGGTATGAACGGGGATCCTCCGATCATACTGGTGAGCGGTATGTCTCCGGTCATACCGGCCAGTGACCAATAGTCACTGACAGTGCATTTAATGCATTGTAGCGACCGTTGGTGTCGGGACCCGAATATGCAAATCTGGACCCTCTGTGTATTCTGTGCTAGTCCAGGATCACGCTAGCAAACACAGTCTTACAGGGTTGCACATCACAGACATTCACAACGATACAAGAATAAATAGTGCAAACATTTATATAAATTGAGTTGTACAACCTTATGGTCTCCTTACATAAAATCAGCCACGCAGGGCTTACATTATTCAGAGCAAATGAAATAGCAGCGGAATAGAAATAAATGTCGTGGAAGCCTTCATCTTGCCACAGGCAACCGACTAGGCTTGCCCCCTAATTGCCTGGATCCTCAATGTACTCCTCCCACGCTGGTGTCGACTCTCCACCGATGTTGGGGTTGATCGTTAAGGAGGTAAGTACACAAGGCACTCAACAAGTAATGCACGTAATGCTTGCGCTATTACTATATGCAAAGCTTATTCCAAAGGATTGGCTTAATCTGTTCTTTTGCATCAAACAACATTTTTAAACCAGAATCTTATTTAGATTAAAGCAGTGAAACAGTTATAAATAGTACTAAGTTCTTCAACAGTTTTTCTTCAAAGATTCCCGGCACACAGCCTTAATAATTCATTTTCACACTAGCACACAGCCACCCATTCCACATTTTTATTTTTGAAGATCTAACCCCTGACTGTGATCCCCGAGCAATGTCCAATACCGCAGACTCGGCTATTCGAATAGATTTTACACTCTCTGAGGTTGTACACTTTACCCACAAGATCTGATCATTCACCACACGGTGATCGTCAAGTAACAAAGCCTTTGAAACCTCTACCTTAACCAATGAACCTCTCGGTATTGCCTTCTCTATCACTTCCCTCACAAGAGCAGTATAGGACGGGCCAATCACCGTTGGATGGGCACCAAGCAGAGTACAGTCACGCTCCCGTCTGAATACACTCGTGTAATGTCACCACGAGGTATCGGAGGAAAGATATAAGAACCCTAATCAACAAGGTCAGTCCATCATAGGACATGTGGTTGTCTGCGTGAATCAGTCAAAGGCTTGCAAGGTGAAGTCCTTAGTCGACCAAGGCAAGACTTCCTTCACTCAATGATGCTTCCACACCCATTGTGGCACACAGACTCACAACACTCATCAACCCATTGCCACACAGGCCCACCTGGCACACAGTCTCTTGCCACTTGCCCCAGTCTAAATCATTTCCCACCCAGTTGATTATTGTGCAACACATGCCAGCAATAACTCAACATCGGTATGGAACCATACAGGTCTCCATACCTCAATTTCATCGTGTGGCAACATCACACCACTTTCAAAACACATTCAATATTCCATTAATCAATATTGTAGCATTTTCCCGAAAGATCATTCATGATTCATTGCCAGGCTAAGCATCTATTCACGGTCTAGCCTCCCGTGTAGGCGTAGTATTAACATCCAACTAATACAATCAAACTTAGGGTGACAATGATTCAGGGCAAACAGTTAATAATTTCAAGGTGGCATAACAAAATGGGTTGGTTACCTACATTATCCCAAAGTAGTTTAAATCCATTTTTACTTAATTTAGCATGCATAATTTCAAAGCAAAGTACATTTAGAAACTGGTATCAAAATGGTCAAAGCATCACTTGCCTTCAAAGAGTTGCTGGTCGTGTTTCGAAGCTTGATTTTGAGCGACGAACTCTTCCTCTGAACCTTCCGGCAAATTAGCGTCTACGCATACAAACAAAATATGCAATAAATAGCTAATATAGAAGACTAAATGACCTAAAAAATTCAAATAAAATTTCTCATTAAATAGATCACAATTTTATGAATTTTTAGAAATTTGAATCAACCAAATCCGAGTTAAAAAGCAAAAGTTATAGCCGTTTGAAGTTTGAATAGAATCTGAAAATACAGAAATTAGGAAATCCGATTTTTCCGAATTACTTTTATACTGAAAAATCGCATTTATGATGTCAACACAGAAAAGAATTTCGGCCAAAATATTTTTCTGGAGAAATGACGTCAGCATGACGTCATCTGACACGTGGCATGCCCGGGGGCTGCCACATCACCTCGGTCTATGGACCTAGTCCATGGCTCGGGTTGATCCTCCGTGGACTCGGTCCACAGAACAATGCGCTTGGCCCCCACCAGATGACGTCAGCACCGACGTCGCTGCTGACGACAGTTGATTGCCTCGAGATTCGTGCGTGGACGTGTGCCATCATCACAGTGGTCCTTAACCAACGGTCGGATCCCTTCGACGCGGTGCAATCATGGCCATCAAAAGATCAACGACCAGATCTCACGTGCTGCGTCGAAATCCGTGTGACACGCGTCGGCTATCAAATGGGCCGACGGATCCAACGGCCAACGCACGGGTGGCTCGGCGACGCCTCGCACTCCGCACCACCACGCGTCACGCATCCGATGGTGCACCCGAATCCAGCGGTCCAATCCCGCGCACGCCTGGCGAAGCCTCGGCTCCGCAGCGACACGCGGCGCAATCGCGACGAACCGCAGAAATCGACGGTCGAGACTCGGTCATGCTGCGGTCAAAGGACACTGTGACGCGCGATTCGATAGAGGCGCGGCGCAATCGCGCTACTTGTTAAAAATGAGCGTCGCGGATCCACCGACTCACCCCAAGCCCACCGCACCGCATGATCTAATCAGCGGTCCCCGATACCCGAGCGATTTACTGTGCAAACTAGCGATGTGGCGCAATCTCACTCATCCATCAACAAAACAGCGGCCAAGATCTACCCTAGTTAAATCTATACAGACGCATCCGACCTGCACATCTTTAGATCTAACGATACAGATTAAAACCAAGGAAAGAACTAAGATGGCTACGCGGCCTCACCTGAGCGGTCAGATGAAGATCGGATGGTCGATGAAGCTTGACGAAGTCGATGGCGGCGAGGAAGCGAAGGTTACCGGAGCTGGGGAAGACGACGCAGCCAACGGCGCTACGGGGCTTCTCCGGCGTGAAGAACTAACCCATTCGACGCGGCTTACTTTGGAGATGCTGGAACAGGCTCGAGCGTCAGCGGAGAGTGACCGACAGTGAAGAACAGCGACGGCAAGGAGGTGCAACTACGGCGAGCTTGCACGGGCGCTAGAGGAGGTCTTGACGTGCGCGAAAGGAGTCAAAAGACGCGGCATGAAGATCTCTGCACGACGCCCTCAACGGAAACTTAAAGGCTGCCTCGACGTGCGCGCTACAGGCGACAAAACTCACGGGCATCAATGCCCACGCCTCTCCGGTGATCTCGCGAGGAAGAGACGACGTGGCTCCATCCCCACCGTCCACGTGGACTCGGTCGGACGGCTCCCAACGCTTGGCGACGCGGCGGAACCGCGAGCGTTCGATCGAAATCAGACGACGCGCGGCTAGGGTTTTTGGCGTAGCGGGCTGCGCGGGCTGTTTGGGCCGGACCTAAGGGTTTCGGCCCAAACACTATTCACTCGATTTTTAAAACATTTTTGAATTAAAATAATTCAGATAAATAGAGAAAGCCAAAATAAATAGCAAAAATACCCGAAAAAATCCAGGAAAATTCTAGAAAATACTTTGAGACATTTGGAACTCAAAGAAATATTTCCAACAAAACTTTGTATAAACTTTTACATGAAGTTAATTAAATTCAAGAAAGGTCACAAATGAATAAATCCAATTAAACTCTTATAAATTCTCAAAAATTCTCGAAAATAAAAAATACTCCAAACTTTAAATTAGAGTAAATTTCAGGATGTTACAAACCTCCCCCCTTAACAGAATCTCGTCCCCGAGATTCTAGGCTGACTACGGAAATAGGTCAGGAAACTCCTTTAGGTCTTCTTCGCGTTCCCACGTGGCTTCACTTTCCGAATGGTTGCTCCACTGAACCCTGCAAAAACGCGTTGACTTTTTCCTTGTCTCTCTGACCATTATGTCCAGAATCTTCACCGGATGCTCTTTATAAGTCAGATCTTCTTGCAGCTCGATTGCCTCTAAAGGTGTTTGCTCTTCCGGTACTCGAATACACTTTCTCAATTGAGACACATGGAATACATCATGCACTCCTGCCAAAGACTGTGGCAACTCCAATTGATATGCAACTTCACCTCTGCGGCTCAAGATCTTAAATGGTCCGACATATCTAGGTGCGAGCTTCCCTTTTGCATGGAATCTTCTGACTCCCTTGAGTGGCGTAACTCTGAGATATACATAATCTTCAGGTTCAAAGCTCAATTCCCTGCGACGATTGTCGGCGATAGCTTTTACGCCTTGGTGAGCAATCTTGATCTTTCTCGATCACGTGATCTGATCTTCCGCTTTTTGCAGTACATCCGGGCCAAAAACATGTCGTTCCCCAGTCTCATTCCAATTCAATGGTGTTCGACAGGATCGACCATACAGAGCTTCAAATGGAAACATCTGTAAACTTGCTTGATAACTGTTATTATAGCTGAACTCAGCATAAGGCAAACACTTGTCCCATGAAGTAGAATATGCCAAAGCATAGGCTCTCAGCATATCTTCCAATATTTGGTTAACCTTCTCAGTTTGACCATCTGTCTGTGGATGGTATGCTGTACTGAAGTTCAAACGAGTCCCCATTGCCTCATGCAATTTACCCCAAAACCTTGAGGTAAATTGAGTACCTCTGTTAGACACTATTTTCTTCGGTACTCTATGCAAACAGACAATTCTTGCCATATAAAGTTCTGCTAACCGGTCTCCGGAATAAGTGGTCTTTACTGGTATGAAATGTGCCACTTTAGTTAAACGATCTACTATGACCCATATGGAACCATTTCCGCTTTGAGTTCTGGGTAAACCAGTTATGAAATCCATACCAATTTCTTCCCATTTCCATTTAGGCATTTTCAGGGGTTGCAATAATCCTGCTGGCCTTTGATGCATAGCTTTGACTCTATGGCATATGTCACATAATGCAACATATTCGGCAACTTCCCGCTTCATGCTTGGCCACCAAAATCTTTCTTTTAAATCCTGATACATTTTTGCACTTCATGGATGGATTGAATACTTGGAGTCATGGGCTTCTTCCAAAATTAACTGCTTCAAATCTTTTTTGTTCGGCACACAAATACGCCCATTAAACCACATAGTACCTTGCTCATTCAGTTTGAAATCTTTTGCCTTGCCTGCATCCATCTTGTTATTAATTCTTTTGATTTTGTCGTCAACTTTTTGTCCTTCCCTGATCTGATCTTCCAGGGTCGGTTTTACTTCCAAGGTTGCTAAGAATCCTTCTGGTATCATTTCCAATTCTAATTTCTGGAAATCCTTACACAATTCTGCCTGACTTGTTTCCAACAGCATATTTACACTGTGGTTCTTTCTGCTCAAGGCATCCGCCACAACGTTGGCATTACCAGGATGGTAGTGGATTCCAACATTATAATCTTTGATTAACTCAAGCCATCTTCTTTGCCTCATATTCAGGTCAGTTTGCGTGAAGATATACTTAAGACTTTTATGATT
Source organism: Otatea glauca (assembly GCA_036346275.1). Taxonomy (NCBI): domain Eukaryota; kingdom Viridiplantae; phylum Streptophyta; class Magnoliopsida; order Poales; family Poaceae; genus Otatea; species Otatea glauca. Next base: position 29,087,677 of record CM070725.1, on the reverse strand, counting down.
GGTATACACTTCACATCTGTTTCCAATGAGATAGTGACACCATATTTTTAGGGCATGCACTACGGCAGCTAATTCCAAATCATGAATCGGATAGTTCTCCTCATGTGGCCTTAATTGCCTCGATGCATATGCAATTACTTTCCTGTTTTGCATCAACACACATCCCAATCCCTGACGCGATGCATCACAATAGATGTCGAAGCCTTGATGAACATCGGGTAAAACTAATACAGGTGCTGATGTTAATCGTTTCTTCAACTCCTGAAAACTCTTCTCATACTCAGGTGTCCATAAGAATTTCTTTTCTTTCTTTAACAATTGTGTAAGGGGTCCCGCAATTGTAGAGAATCCTTCAATGAAACGTCGGTAATATCCCACCATTCCAAGGAAACTACGGATTTGGGTTACCGTCTTCGGTGGTTCCCAATGTTATATTGCCTCCACTTTCTTTGGATCTACCGCAACTCCTTCTGCGGTCATTATGTGTCCAAGGAATTCCACCTTATCCTTCCAAAAATCACGTTTGCTAAATTTAGCAAACAACTGTTGTTCCCTTAACTTTTCAAGGACTAGCCTTAAATGTTCGGTGTGCTCTTCCTTCGTCTTGGAATAAATAAGGATATCATCTATAAACACGACGACGAACTTATCCAAATATTCCATAAAAACCTTATTCATTAAGTTCATGAAATATGCTGGTGCATTTGTCAAATCGAAGGACATAACTGTAAACTCGTAATGTCCATATCTTGACGAGAATGCAGTCTTCGGAATATCCTCTGATCGGATCTTCAATTGATGGTATCCTGATCGAAGATCAATCTTGGAGAAGACTCCCGCTCCTCTCAACTGATTAAAAAGATCGTCGATCCTGGGTAGCGGATACTTATTCTTTATCATCACATCATTGAGTGCACGATAGTCTATACACATCCTAAAACTCCCGTCCTTCTTCTTGACGAACAAGACAGGTGCTCCCCATGGCGATGAACTGGGCCTTATGAATCCTTATTCCAGCAGCTCTTCAATTTGCTTCTTCATTTCCACTAATTCCTCTGTGGACATCCTGTAAGGTCTCTTAGCTATTGGAGCTGTCCCTGGAACAAGCTCTATCACGAACTCGATATCTCTTCCGCGGCATTCCGTAAATCCTCAGAAAAAACATCCGAATATTCATTGACTATGGAAACTTCCTCCAAGCCGCGGTCTTCATGCTTGTTGACCATTAATTGTCCATCTCGTCTTGCTTTTGCTTCAAACTCAACCCTTCTCCCTTAGGGCTCTCGATTGATATAACTCTTTTCCGCGATTCAAAGATCGCCTTGTGTTTGGTTAACCAATCCATTCCCAGGATAACATCCAGGGTTTGGGTATTCAATATAATTAAGTTCGCTAGGAACTCTTTTCCATTAATTATTAGTCTTACCCCAGAACATCCTATATTAGATCGGAGTTCTGATCCAGGGGATTGGACTACAAGTACACACTTAAGTTCCACAATATCCAAATTGTTGCGAACAACAAAATCTTGAGAAACAAATGAATGTGATGCTCCGGAGTCAAATAAAATAGTAGCTAGTACTGAGTTTACTAGGAACTTACCCAGTACAACATCTCAGGTGTTCTGGACTTCATCTACTGTAATGTGGTTGACTCGGCCTCGTGCAGTTCCTTGAGATGGAGTTGCTGATGTCGATGCTCCGCGGTTCACATTTGATGCCGGAGTCCTTGTAGACGTATTCCCTAGGTTAAATCGGACCAGGGTGACACCTCCCTTCTTCGGGCAATTGTTGGCGAAGTGCCCCAATTCGTTGCAGTGATAACAACGTCTTCCCACTGCCTGCGAGGTTCCTCGATCATGCACTACGCTTCGGGCCGAGTCAGGCATTCAGCCCACAGACGATTTTTGCGGCGGTGGTGCCCTGTCGAAGCTTCGGGTTGGAACCAGATGAACTGTTGGGGTGCCGTCCTCTGCCTCTGCTGGCCCGGACGTCCTCCTTGTTGCGCTATCTGCGCTTCCGATTGTCATCCAACTCTCGGCGCTTGTCCTCCAGAATAAGTGCCTTGTTAACCAGCTCTTGAAAGTCTGAAAATGTGTGGGTGATCAGTCCCACTTGTAGCCCTGCATTCAATCCTTTCATGAAGTGGGATTGTCTGGCCTTGTCCGTAGCTACGTCTTCTGGTGCATAGCGTGCCAGCTGTGTAAACTTGCTCAAATAGTCTGCCACTGATTGGCCACCCTGCTTGAGGTTCCTGAATTCCTCTTTCTTCAGATCCATGATACCTTCTGGCACATGGTATTGGCGGAAAGCTGTTGTGAACTCCTCCCATGAGATACCCTGAGGATCCTCGTGCGAAGCACAAAAGTTTTCCCACCATTCTGCGGCGGTTCCCTCTAGCTGGTGAGATGCATAGAGTACCCTCTCATGTCCCATACACAGGGTTATGTGTAGCTTCCTCTCGATAGTTCTTAGCCAATCGTCCGCCTCCAACGGATTGGCGTTGCCTGAGAAGGTGGGTGGACGAGTTCGCATAAGCTCCGACAACCTTGAGTAGGGGTGTGGTCCATGGTTACCCCTATGTTGAACATTCGCAGCAGCTTGATTGGAAATCTGCTGCATGGTCTGCACCATTGTGTTCATGAGTTGAGTTTAGGCAGCCAGAAAAGCTCCCAAATTCTGCAGATCAACCTGAGGTGGTTGAGGAATTGGCTCCTCATTCTGGTTGTCAGCCTGGTTAGCTCCACTTCCGCTAGCTCCAGCGTTTCCGCGAGTCCTCACCATCTGTTGCAACCTTCCAAAGTTAAGAAAAGAAGAAAGCATAGACAAGTAAAAGAACTTATGCGGGGGAAACTGGTGTAACTTAAATTATTTAGCAACTTTATTAATATAAAATAGTATGGTTGCTCACAAGTGCCTAAGGGCAATGCAACACATACAAGACACTCCCAAACAGAAACAAGCAGACAACATTAAAAGCAACAACGACTAACACCTACTGGTGACTCTGAAAAAGACGCGACTCAAACACTCGAGTCTCGACACCTCACTAACTAGACTCAAAAGACTGACCCAACATTTGAGTCAACTCTAAAAGAAAGTAAACTCTCAAACACTAAACCATCCGGGGTGCGGTCCTCCCAAAGGGTACTGCGGCGGGTGCGGCGGCATAAGGGCAAACTGGTCATGATGCCCTACAGTAGTCGGTACGATCGACCCCACCGACTCTGCTGGTCCCAGGGCTGCCTGCTCCTGTGCTGGCGGCTCCTGTACTGGCTCCTCCGGATCTAGATCATGCAGCTCCAGGACTGGCTCAGGCTCAGGTCCATACAGAGCCATCTCCAGCTCCTGGATCCTCTACATGGAGTGAGCTAAGCCCTCCCGCAGTTGGGTCCTCGCCTCCGTGACCACGTCTTGGGTCCTCTGCAGCTCCCGAACTGTCTCATCCATGGCGTCCTCCTGGGCGATGACATACCTCGCCAGATGAGTGATCGTGGCATCCTCCTCCATGAGCTCCATCATGTCATAGCGATTTTCTCGGCGCGGGTGGTGGCGAAAAACAGTGCCCTCCAACTCGGCGGAGTAAGTGCGGGCAATCTGCCGCATCGCAAGACGCGTCGTCTCCTGGATCCCGGCCTCAAAAGACATCCTCCTGACGGTGATGTAGATAGGACGGCTCGCCCTCGTCCTCTCTTGAGCATAAACAGTGATCTTGACATCCCAGGCAATATCAAGTCCTAGCCGCACCACAGTGGTCCCCTGATAAAGCGGCCTGTCGAAACCTCTGAGCAGCTGCATCATACGCCATAGTTCAGCGACGAATCCTCCAGTGCGCTCTCCATAGGTGTGGATCATCCTCATCTGCCAAAACAGACCTCGTTTAAAAACACAACATAACAATAGAAAATGCAGCATAGGTATGATCAAGAGAGAAAAGATAAGTCGAGATTTCATTGGTATTCTTGCTCAAGTTGATTAAATCTTAGAAAATAGTTTTATCCTCCAGACACAACTAATCTAGTATAGGGTCAAGACCTACGAAATATCTGCTCGATACCACCTCTGCCGGGACCGAATCGCAAATCGAACCTTCTGTGTATTCTGTGCTAGTCGTGATCACGCTTAGCACACTGATCTTCTGTGGTTGCACATCACGAGACATTCACAACGATACAAGAATAAATATTGCAAACATTTATATAAACTGAGTTGTACGACCTTATGGTCTCCTTACATAAAATCAGCCACGCAGGGCTTATATTATTCAGAGTAAATGAAATAGTAGCGGAATAGAAATAAATGTCGTGGAAGCCTTCATCTTGCCACAGGCAACCGACTGAGCTTGCCCCCTAATTGCCAGGATCCGCAATGTACTCCTCCTCCCACGCTAGTGTCGACTCCACCACTGATGTTGGGGTTGATACGCAAGGAGGGGTGAGTACACAAGGCACTCAACAAGTAATGCACAGAATGCAGCACTATTACTATATGCAAAGCTTATTCCAAAGGATTGGCTTAATTGGTTCTTTTGCATCAAACAATATTTTTAAACCAGTATCTTATTTAGATTAAAGCAGTGAAACAGTTATACATAATACTAAGTTCTTCAACAGTTTTTCTTCAAAGAATCCCGGCACACAACCTTAATAATTCATTTTCACACTACCACACAGCCACCCATTCCACATTTTTATTTTTTAAGATCTAACCCCTGACTGTAATCCCCGAGCAATGTCCAATACCGTGGACTCGGCTATTCGAATAGATTTTACACTCTGCAGAGGTTGTACACTTTACCCACAAGATACAGCCATTCACCACACAGGTGATCGTCCGTAACAAAGCCTTTCAGGAACCTCTACCTTAACCAATGAACCTCTCCGGTATTGCCTTCTCTATCACTTCCCTCACAAGAGCCGAAGTATAGGACAGGCCAATCACCGTTGGATGGGCACCAAGCCGTAGCACAGGTACGCTCCCCCGTACAGATACACTCCTGTGTACTATCACCATGAGGTATCAGAGGAAAGATATAAGAACCCTAATCAACAAGGTTCGTCCCATACCGAACATGTGGTTGTACGGGTGAATCAGGTCAAAGGCTTGCAAGGTGAAGTTCTTAGCTGACAAAGGCAAGACTTCCTTCACTCAACAGTGGCACACAGCCCATTGTGGCACACAGACTCACAACACTCATCAAACCATTGCCAAACAGGCCCACCTGGCACACAGTCTCTTGCCACTTGCCCCATTCTAAATCATTTCCCACCTAGTTGATTATTGTGCAACACATGCCAGCAATAACTCAACATCGGTATGGAACCACACAGGTCTCCATACCTCAATTTCATCGTGTGGCAACATCACACCACTTTCAAAACACATTCAATATTCCATTAATCAATATTGTAGCATTTTCCCAAAAGATCATTCTTGATTCGTTGCCAGGCTAAGCATCTATTCATGGTCTAGCCTCCCGTGTTGGCGTAGTATTAACATCCAACTAATACAATCAAACTTAGGGTGACAATGATTTAGGGCATACAGTTAATAATTTCAAGGTGGCACAACAAAATGGGTTGGTTACCTACATTATCCCAAAGTAGTTTAAATCCATTTTTACTTAATTTAGAATGCATAATTTCAAAACAAAGTACATTTAGAAACTGGTATCAAAATGGTCAAAGCATCACTTGCCTTCAAAGAGTTGCTGGTCATGTTCCGAAGCTTGATCTTGAGCGACGAACTCTTCCTCGAAACCTTCCGGCAAATTTGCGTCTACGTATACAAATAAAATATGCAATAAATAACTAATACAGAAGACTAAATGACCTCAAAAATTCAAATAAAGTTCAGCATTAAATAGATCACAATTTTATGAATTTTTAGAAATTTGAATCACCCAAATCTGAGTTAAAAAGCAAAAGTTATAGCCGTTTGAAGTTCGAATAAAATCTGAAAATACAGAAATTAGGAAATCCGATTTTTCCGAATTACTTTTATACTGAAAAATCGCATTTATGACGTCAGCACTGAAAAGAATTTCGACCGAAATATTTTTCTGGAGAAATGACTTCAGCATGACGTCATCTGACACGTGGCATGCTCGGGGGCTGCCACGTCACCTCGGTCTATGGACCCAGTCCACGGCTCGGGTCGATCCACCGTGGACTCGCATCCACGTAGCGAGGCGCTGGCTCCCACGGATGACGTCAAGACCGCGTCGCTGGCGACATTAGCTGATTGCCTCGAGATTCGTGCGTGGACGTGTGCCATCATCGCAGCGGTCCTTAACCAACGGTCGGATCCCTTCCACGCGGTGCAATCATGGTCGTCAAAAGATCAACGGCCAGATCTCACGTACTGTGCCGAAATCCGGGTGACACGCGTTAGCCATCGAACGGGCCGACGGATCCAATGGCCAACGCACGGGCGGCTCGGCGACGCCTCGTACTCCGCACCCCCACGCGTCACACATCCGACGGTGCACCCGAATCCAACGGTCCAATCCCGTGCACGCCTGGCGACGCCTCGGCTCCGTAGCGACACGCGGCGCAATCTCGACGGTCCGCGAAAATCGACGGCCGAGACTCGGTCACGATGTGGTCAAAGGGGACACGCGGCCGCACGCGATTCGACATAGGCATGGCGCAATCGCCGCCACTTGTTCAAAAATGAACGGTGCGGATCCACCTGACTCAGCCCAAGCCCACTGGCACCGCACAGATCTAATCCGATGGTCCCCGATACCCGAGCGGTTTACTGTGCAAACTGGCGACGTGGCGCAATCTCACTCATCCATCAACAAAACAGCGGCCAGGATCTACCCTAGTTAAATCTATACAGACGCATCCGAGCCACACATCTTTAGATCTAACGGTACAGATTAAAACCAAGGAAAGAACTGGGATGGCTACGTGGCCTCACCTGAGCGGTCAGGTGAAGATCTGACGGTCGGTGAAGCTTGACGAAGTCAACGGCGGTGAGGAAGCAAAGGTTACCGGAGCTGGGGAAGATGACGCAGCCAACGGCGCTACGGGGCTTCTCCGGCGTGAAGAACTGAGCCGTTCGACGTGGCTTACTTCGGAGATGTCGGAACCGACTCGAGCATAAGCGGAGTGTGATCAACGGCGAAGAAAATGGCGAAGAACAGCAGCGGCAAGGAGGTGCAACTACGGCGAGCTTGCACGGGCGCTAGAGGAGGTCTCGGTGTGCGCGAAAGTAGTCAAAAGACGCGGCGTGAAGATCTCAGCACGACGCCCTCAACGAAAACTTAAAGGCTGCCTCGACGTTCATGCTACAGGCAACGAAACTCACGGGCATCAATGCCCACGCCTCTCCGGTGATCACGCGAGGAATAGACAACATGGCTCCATCCCCACCGTCCACGTGGACTCGGTCGGACGGCTCCCAACGCTTGGCGACGCGGCGCAACCGCGAGCGTTCGATCGAAATCGGACGGCGCACGGCTAGGGTTTTCAGCGTAGCGGGCTGCGTGGGCTGATGACGTGCGGGCTGTTTGGGCCAGACCTAAGGGTTTCGGCCCAAACACTATTCACTCGATTTTTAAAATATTTTAGAATTAAAATAATTTAGATAAATAGATAAAGCCAAAATAAATAGCAAAAATACCCGGAAAAATCCAGGAAAATTCTAGAAAATACTTTGAGACATTTGGAACTCAAATAAAATATTTCCAACAAAACTTTGTATAAACTTTTACATGAAGTTAATTAAATTCAAGAAAGGTCACAAATGAATAAATCCAATTAAACTCTTATAAATTCTCAGAAATTCTCAAAAATAAAAAATACTCCAAACTTCAAATTAGAGTAAATTTCAGGGTGTTACCGTTGGCTACTGAGGTGCGGTCAAACCAGCCCAAGGGCGCTATGAGCGGCCTCTCAGGACGATTTTGGCCAATGGTTATATTTGGTTGGTGGGGGTTATAAATACCCCCACCTGTATTCTAGAGTGAGTTTTGAACCTCATTGATCATCCTTGAGTTCTAGATTGCCTCCTACTTATTTGTGAGCATTAAATTCTCATCTTAGGAGAGTTAGGAGAAATTTGAGTGGTGCATTTTGTGTTGAGCCTCTAGACACTCAATTCGACCTCGAGCAAGCGTCAATACTTGTTACTCTTGGAGGTTGCTGCCTCCTAGACGGCTTGGAGGCGTGTTGTGTCGGTGATCTTCTCAAAGAAGCTTGTGAGAAGGCCCGATCGTTTGTGAAGGCAAGGAGCTCGCCTAACCGGAGTGGTGAAGAGCTACCACGAGTGATCGAGGAAGGCTCAAGCGGGTGGAGCTGGCTTGAAAGTGTTCAAGCCACCTCAATGTTGAGTAGGGGAGATCGGCAAGTTTCCGAGACCACGGGATAAAATTCTTCTCTCTTTCTCTTGTGATTTGCCTTTTTCATTATTGTGCTAAATTACAATTCCTAGCAATTTGAGTAGATTATTTCTGTTTGGAATTATTCATTGCTCTACTTGAATTGCTCTAGTATTTGGTGATCATTAGAGTTTATAGTTGTGAATTTGCATTTATCGCTTCCATAGCTTAGTGACTTATTAAATTGCAAATTAGCATCCAAAAATTTAGAAACCTCCTATTCACCCCCTCTAGTTGGTTATCCTTGATCCTACAAGTGGTATCAGAGCTTGGACTCTCTTTTAAGGTTTTACCGCCTAGAGAGTAAGGATGGCTAGCGATGGGGTGTCAATAGGCAAGGCGTCATTTTTCGATGGCACAAATTATGCTTATTGGAAAATTCGTATGACCGTTTATCTTAAGGCCATGAGCCCAAGTATATGGAGTTAATCCCACACTCGCAACGGAACTAGAAGAGCGAAACACTCATCTCACAAGCTATGAATGCTCTTTTTGGTGCTTTAAACGCGGATGAGTTCAATCGAGTGAGCAATCTCGAAACTACTCATGAGATTTGGACTACCCTCTCGAAAATCCATGAGGGAACATCCTCGGTTAAAGAAGCCAAATTGCATATGCTTAGGATCAAATATGAGAGTTTTATTATGTTGCCTTATGAAAACATCAATGAGATGTATTCACGATTGAACAACATAGTAAATGAGACCAAGGGCCTTGGAGCATCTCTAATCGATCTTGACATTGTTCGTAAAATGCTTAGGGCTCTTTCGGAAAAATATGAGACTTTGGTGACGTTGTTCCTCAACTCACCAGTGTTACCAACAATGACGCCAACGAACTTCTTGAAAACCTCATCACTAATGAGCTTTACAAGAAGGACAAGGAAGAGCTTTTGGAGCAAAGCTCTTCGAAGAAGAAGAACGTTGCCTTTAAGGTGAAAGCGGAGTCAAGCGATGAGGCGCTTGATGACTCCGATGATGAGGACACTGAGGAGGAGATGGCACTCCTTGTGAGAATGATGAAGAGGTTCATGAGGAGGTGTTCAAGCTCAAACGCCTCTCAAAAGTTCAAGAAAGGGCAACACTCTAGCACAAACCGATATGCAAATATTCAATGCTACGAGTGTGATGAGAAGGGGCACATTGCCTCTCAATGTCTAAGAAGAAGGACGACAAAAACAAGTCGCCTAAGAAGAAGAAGGTTTTTTAAGGAAAGAAGAAGCTCTTTAAGAAGCTTCAAAAAGATGGCAAAGGCGAAGCGCATATTGGAGAGTGGGATTCCGAAGAAGAATATTCGGATTCCGACTCCTCCGAAGATGATACTCCTTCAAAGAAGAAGGGTTTCGCCAACATTTCCATCAAGGAGGCTTCTTCGTGTCTTATGGCAAGAGGAGAAATCAAGGTAAATTCTCTTGATAATGATGAACCTACCTATGATGAACTAATGGATATGCTAGAGGACATAAATGAGTATCTTGGAAAAGAAAAGTCCAAACATAAGGCCTTGGAAAAGAATATATTTCTCTCAAAGACTCTTAAGGAGCTAAAGGAAGCTCATGAGACTCCTTGCCAAGGATCATTTAAAGTCTCTTAATGATGTTGGTATCGAATGCAATATTCTTGATGATGTGTCTAATTTAAAAATTGATTCATGTTGCATATCAAAAACTAGCATATCGACATCTTGTGATGATTTAATTGATATGTCCTCAATTTCATGTTCTAGTTCAATTTTCATGCCATGAAAACCTAGTGGTAGAAAATAATGAACTTAAAGAACAAGTGGACAAACTTAGCAAAAGTCTTGATAGATGTTTTAAGGGTAAAGATACTCTTAATAAAATTTTAAATAGTCAAAGATGCTCCTACAATAAAGAAGGACTAGGGTATGTTCCTAAAAAGGGCAAAAAAGATTAATAACCAAGCTCCTCGATTTGTAAAATCAAATGGGAATCTTTGTTATAAATGCCATGATGTAGGACATTTAGCAAATGATTGCCCTTTAAGTAAAGCATCTAAAAATGATGTTTATGATTCTTGCTATGTTCTCAAGAAAGGTAGAAATGGTAATATAATTGCTAGATTCGTTGGCACTCCTATACTTGGCCGTAGGAAGAATGCCATTTGGGTGCCCTCAAGGGAAACGCGGTATGCTACGCTAGCACAAAAAAAAACTACCGCAAGAACCGTAAAGCTACTGCAAGAAGGGGATCATAGATAAGATTACCACTAGACGCAGATTGCGGAATCCTTCGCGTCGATGTAGTGGTTCGTCCTCGCCGCGATCGTTGCGTCGATGTAGTGGATCGTCCTCGCCTCGCCGTGGATCGTCCTCCCACGCCGCATCGCAGCAGCGCCACCGCAGAGTCCACACGTCCAGAGATGGAACGCTGCGGCGCGTGTGTGCAAGCACCTAGTCGCTCGGCGAGGCGGCGAGAGGAGGAGGCTAGGGTTTCAAGTGAATCAAACCTAAACCGTGGAAAGCACACTCGCGCCTCCTCCTCCCCTCCTTATATAGCCACGAGATGAAACCTAAACCAGGGCCCACCAAAGATGCTAAGCCCACGAGGTTCATTAATTACGGATCCAATCCAAATTAATGCGTCCCCACCATTAAGTGTGTGACCTGCAGGTTCACATACGTTTGGACATGGATTGGAAAACTCCTTTTCAATCCAATAGTTGGTAGCGGCTTCTTGCAAAGTATGCCAACTCCCAAACATACTGTGATCAAATCGAATGTAACCTATCAAAAGAACTCATGTAATAATCCCTTTGCCAAGTATATGAAGATTGATCTCAAGGCGAGAAGCATGTCATCCTTTGATGATTCAATCCATCTCTCGTATCCGTGATATATTAATAAGTTGTGATTGACTCCTCAATCACGGCATGGCCATGCACTTTCTTAATCATATCACACGAGTGGCCTTGTCATATATCTCCGTTTCATTGGAGTGGCAAATTCCATCTTGATCGCTCACTTCCTCTCTGACGTTTCATAGTAAACATGAAAGCTACCTTTATAACTATCCGGTTAGGAAGTAGTGTTTGATAGCCCCAAGGAAAACTATTACACATGTAGGGAATATGACAATCTCAGTCTAAGGATCATACATCTTCTAGGTATGAGATACACGATGACACATAAGAATGAAACATTCTCGCAGATGTCCCATAGCGGGTCTATCTAACCCATGTTCTTCAACATGGTCCACAATGTAGAGATGATATCTCCATATCCCATGATCTATGAAGCATGATCATCGATCACTACATGTCTTGATCTATTCATCGTAGTCCTATACGATGATATCCGATCGAGATATTTATCGAATTACATCATTAAGTAAAGAGCTTCATAATCAAGTCACATACTTGTTGATCAATACAATGATATACATTCATTGGACCAATAATCATATTATTATTCATAAACATAGTCATGTTACAATCATCTAAATGATTGCCTCAAGGGCATAACACTAACAATCTCCCACTTGCACTTGAGTCAATCAATTAAGTATCTAATACCAATAGACCTTGTGTGCGCCTCATGCTTAGGTCGTGGCGTTGGCTTTGTCAACGGATCGGCCACATTGGCTTCCGTATGTACTTTGCATATTCGACGTCACCTCTATCCACAATCTCGCGAATAAGGTGAAAGCGGCGGAGTATGTGTTTAGACTTTGATGTGATCTAGGCTCTTTTGCTTGTGCAATGGCACCACTATTATCACAATAGATGTCCATTGACTAGAGACACTAGCGACCACACCAAGCTCGTGATAAACTTCTTAATCCACACGCCTCCTTTGCGGCCTCCGGCCGCAATGTACTCCTTCATCGTCAGAGAGTCGGCCACCGTGTTTTGCTTGGAACTCTTCCACCATCGCTCCTCCATTAAGTGTAAACACAAACCCGGATTGCGATCGAAAATCATCTTTGTCGGTTTGGAAGCTTGCATCGGTGTAACCTTTGCAACCAGATCTTCCTCACCTCCAAAACAAGGAACATACCCTTAGTTCTTCTCAAGTACTTCAGATATTTTTACGGCTATCCAATGACCATCACCAGATCCGCTTGGTATCCGCCGTGACACTTAGAGCATATGAGACATCCAGGCGTGTGTGATCATGGCATACATAATAGACCCAATAGTGAAGCATATGGAATCTTGCTCATCCTGTCTCGCCATCGATGTCGAAGGACACCGATTCTTGCGAGATCGATGCCATGTGACATTGGCATGAAACCTCTCTTGGATTCATGCATATTGAACCTTTTCAATATCTTGTCAATGTACGTTTCTGACTTAATCCAATTAACCTTTTGATCTATCTCTATAGATTTTTATGCCCAAGATATAGCATGCTTCTCCCAAGTCCTTCATTGAGAAACTCCTTTTCAATGAAGTCTTAACATCTTCAAGCATAGGAATGTCATTCCGATTAATAATATGTCATCCACATACAAAATCGAAATACAAGTGCGCTCCCACTAGCCTTCTTGTAAACACAAGGCTCTTCTTCATTTTTGATAAAGTCAAAACCTTTGACTACTTCATCAAAACGAATGTTCCAACTCCTAGATGCTTGCTTTAACCCATAAATGGATCTTTGAAGCTTGCATACCCTTTTAGCATATTTAGGATCAACAAAGCCTTCAAAGTTGTATCATGTATACATCCTCGTAAAGATTCCCATTAAGGAAGGCTGTTTTGACATCCATCCGCCATATTTCATAATCAAAATATGCAGCAATAGCTAAAATGATCCGGACAGACTTGAGCATGGCTACCGTGAGAAAGTTTCATCATAGTCAACTCCTTGAACTTGTTTGAAACCCTTTGCCACCAACCGTGCCTTATAGATCTGAACATTTCCATCTCGTCTATCTTTTCTTGAAAATCCATTTGCACTCAATGGTTTTACACCATCAGTGAATCGACCAAGTTCCAAACTTGATTGTCATGCATGGATTGAATTTGGATCTCATGGCTTCAAGCCATTTTTCGGAGTTTGGGTCCATCATTGCTTCTTCATAAGTCGTGGGCTCATCATTGTCCAACAATAATATGTCATTCCCATATCTAATAGGTACATGACGTGGCCTCCCGACCTCACGTAATGGAGTCTCTTCCATGTGTTGTACAACACTTTGTACATCTTGTGAAGGTTCAGAGGTAGCTTGAACATATTCATGTGATTCTCGAACTTCATCAAGATACACATCACTCCTACTGATTTCTTTTGAAAGAAACTCTTTCTCCAAAAGACACCATTTGAGCAACAAAAACTTTGTTCTCGTTTCTTTTGTAAAAGTAATATCCTTTTGTTTCTTTAGGATACCCCACAAAAAGCATTTTTCGATTTAGGTGCGAGTTTATCGATTGTAAACGTTTTACATAAGCCTCACATCCCCATATCTTGAGAAATGACAACATGGGTCTTCTCGGTCCATATCTCATATGGCGTCTTCTCAACGGATTTTGATGGGACCCTATTCAAAGTGAACGCAATTGCCTCTAGAGCGAAACCCCAAAAGGATAATGGCGATCTGTTTGGTGATCATTGACCGAACCATATCTAATAAAGTCCGATTCGTCGTTCGGACACACCATTCCATTGAGGCGTTCTGGCGGAGTAAGTTGCGAACGATTCCACATTGCTTTAAATGATCACCAAACTCTTGGCTCAAGTATTCGCCACCACGATCGGATCGTAAGTGTTTTATTGTTTTGCCAAGTTGATTTTGTACTTCGTTCAAACTCTTTGAACCTTTCAAAAGTTTGATTTATGCCTCATTAAATAGATATATCCATATCTCTGAAGTCATCGGTAAAAGTTACAAAGCATGAAACCCACCCTAGCAATGAGCTCATTGGTCCACATACATCTGTATGTACTAGGGCCAATAATTCACTTGCTCTCTCACTAAAACTCGTGAAAGGGCTTTTGTCATCTTGCCAAGTAAACAAGATTCACATGTTTCAAATGATTCAAAATCAAATGAGGTTAGAAGTCCATCACCATGGAGCTTCTTCATGCGCTTCTCATTTATATGACCTAAGCGACAATGCCACAAAAAGGTAGGGTTCAAATCATTAGGCGGTGCCTTTTACATTAATATTATAGACAGATGGTTTTCTTGAGTTCAAGGACGTATAACCCATCCACCATGGGGCAACGACCATAATACATATCATTCAAAAATATTGAACAAACAAAGTTCTTTATTCTGAAATCATAACCTTCATGTTCCAAACAAGAAGATGAAATAATGTTTCTACTCAAAGATGGAACAAAATAACAATTATTGAGTTCTAAAACTAATCTCAAGGCAAATGCAATGGGTATGTGCCAGCGGCAAGACCAAAGAACTCTTGCTTTATTCCCCACGAAGATCCACTTCTCCTTTGCCAAGTCTCTACTCTTTATCACCGCAACGAATTGCAAATGTGAGCAACCGAACCAGTATCATATACCCATGAGTGAGTGAAGAAGTAGCAAGATTAATTTCTATAACATTAATACCAAGTGGAAACCACATTTCCATTCTTCTTATCGCTGTGTACTTTTAGCCCGCTTCCAATGCCCCGATTTCTTGCAATAGAAGCATTGGGTATCAGTTGAGGGCCAACTTTAAGCTTCGAGCTTAGTTTTGAGGCTCACGATCTCATCTTGAGCCTTGCCCTTGCCCTTGCCCTTGCTCTTTCCGTTCCCCACCTTAGCCTTTCTCTTTTTGAAAGCGCTTGTTTTCAACCATCATCACATGATTGGGTTTTTCTTAATGCTTTCCTCATGACCTTGAGCATCCCATGTAGCTCGGTTAGGCTCTTCTCCATGCTATTCATATGAAAATTCATAATGAATGGCTCAAAGCTCGAGGCGTAGACCGGAGAATAACATCGTGGCCAAACCGAGGCTAAGGGAAACTCAAGTTTTCCAATCTCCCAATGTAACCAATCATCTTGATCACATGAGGATCGACCGGATCGCCTTGACCGACTTACAAGCAAATAAAAGCTTTGAGATACCATACCTCTCAGCTCTTGCTTGATTCCCAAACATGCCCTTCAAGCCCACAATCATATTGTAAGCATCCCGGTCCTCATATTGCTTTTGGAGCTCGAGTCCATTGTGACTAGCATGAGGCAGTGACTCTCTGAAGCATTAACATGCTTTTCATATTCAACCCTCAAATTGCGAGCAGCATTTTCTACCGGTTCATCAGAATTGGATTCTCTAGAACATAGTCCTTCTTTTCATGCTTGAGAACAATTCTCAAAGTTGCGATACCAATCAACAAAATTAGTTCCATTCAGTTTTCCCTTTCCAAACCGATCTCAAAGCAAAACCAGTGTAGCAGAGTAGGAGAAGGTGCCATTGAACTACAACAAAAATATGCAAAGATTCTAAGCACTATGTTTATGTAAAACTTTTATTAAACTTTTAATTAAAGACACTCCTATTTTATGTCCTTTTATAGACACATAGTGAGTATTCAAGATCCATATTCATTAAACACTAGTGAGCTTTGGCATCACTTGCTAGAAATTTAATGACATAGGTAAGCAACACCTTTGCTAATTACATCATATGTAACTCTTGTTTGTTGAGTATGAAAACAAGTAATGAATGCCTCCATCAACTTGACTCATGGCCAGTCAACTCGCCCCAAGGGCTCACATGAGGGAGGAGCACTTCCGTATTCGGGTGCCAATTAAGAAACCCGCCTCATGTGTGTTTTCCTAGACACCAATTGTCTTGTATAGGTTCCTTCATTATCAAATCAAATCCCAACCACTTATGTCCTCAAGCCCAAAACCGTTTTGATAGCTCGTTTAAATCGCCATTGTTATGCGTGATGTGTCCAACACATCCCTATCATCTATTGAGATAGCCATTGATATACTACTTTGGCAATCATATCAATAACGATCTAAATTCTTGATAGGTGCAACAATTGGATGGACAATTTGATTTAAGATTTTTAACTATAAGGATGAACAAAGATTACTATGAACATAGCATCACATGCAATGAGCATAAAGAAAATAGCAAGGATAAAACACACATCCACGTAAAATCAAAATAAGGTGTGAAATAGCATGGCCCTTAGCATTAAGATCTCCATCATCATGCTTGGTTGTTCACCTAGCCACCTTGCTTGATTTGTTCACCTAGCCATCGTCTTCATCATTATGGATGCAACTCCTTACAACTTTTGATAATGAATTTTACATGAGGGTTTGAAGCATCACAAGTCGACACGCAGTCGTTATACAATTTAAATAGCCTTATGGCTTAACACGCACGCAGCCATGTGGAAATTACATGCATCACATACACATAGGCCATACTATTTCACATAATTCCTCGCAAAAACGAAGTTAAACAAAAGCAACCCTACGACTCAGGGTCCGAGGCGGCGCCTGGCGCGGTCCTACCGGCGGCCATGGGCGAGGTCCGAGGGGCATGTCTTCTGACATGAGAAAACACCCTCAAAATTTCCACGGATCAACCAGATTGACCCAATCCGATCTAATATGATTGGCTTGGTCCCATATGGATACGTTTCAGAAACCCTGATGGCGGTAACCCGACCGGTAAGGGCAACGTCGTACCATGAACGGACTCACCCAAATCAATATTGAATCTGTTTGCGCTTACCATGGATCAACCAGATTGACCCAATCCAACTCGATCTGATTGGCTTGGTCCCATATGGATACGTTTCAGAAACCCTGATGGCGGTAACCCGACCGTAAGGGTAACGTCGCATCATGAACGGACTCACCCAAATCAAGATTGAGTCGGTTTGCACTTTCTCAAACCCTAAATCGATCGATCTCATCGATGGTCGCCGTCACCAATTCATCACATGAACTGGCCGAACATGTAATAGATCCAATCTACTAACCTCACACATCATATATGCAACATCCGGATCACAAAACTATACGAGATGGCTCGATACCATCGAAGGAAACGCGGTATGCTACGCTAGCACAAAAAAAACTACCGCGAACCGTAAAGCTACTCGCAAGAAGGGGATCATAGATAAGATTACCACTAGACGCGCCAGCGGAATCCTTCGCGGCCGATGTAGTGGTTCGTCCTCGCCGCGAGCGTTGCGCCGATGTAGTGGATCGTCCTCGCCGCCGTGGATCGTCCTCCCACGCCGCGAGCCGCAGGCAGCCACCGCAGTAGTCCACACGTCCAGAGATGGAACGCTGCGCGCGTGTGCAAGCACCTAGTCGCTCGGCGAGGGCGAGAGGAGGAGGCTAGGGTTTCAAGTGAATCAAACCTAAACCGTGGAAAGCACACTCTGCGCCTCCTCCTCCCTCCTTATATAGCCACGAGATGAAACCTAAACCGGGGCCCACCAAAGATGCTAAGCCCACGAGGTTCATTAATTACGGATCCAATCCAAATTAATGCGCCCCACCCATTAAGTGTGTGACCTGCAGGTTCACATACGCTTGGACATGGATTCGAAAACTCCTTTTCAATCCAATAGTTGGTAGCGCTTCTTGCAAAGTATGCCAACTCCCAAACATCTTGTGATCAAATCGAATGTAACCTATCAAAAGAACTCATGTAATAATCCCTTTGCCAAGTATATGAAGATTGATCTCAAGGCAGAAGCATGTCATCCTTTGATGATTCAATCCATCTCTCGTATCCGTGATATATTAATAAGTTGTGATTGACTCTCAATCACGGCATGGCCATGCACTTTCTTAATCATATCACACGAGTGGCCTTGTCATATATCTCCGTTTCATTGGAGTGGCAAATTCCATCTTGATCGCCACTTCCTCTCGCACGCTTCATAGTAAACATGAAAGCTACCTTTATAACTATCCGGTTAGGAAGTAGTGTTTGATAGCCCCAAGGAAAACTATTACACATGTAGGAATATGACAATCTCGTGTCTAAGGATCATACATCTTCTAGGTATGAGATACATCGATGACACATAAGAATGAAACATTCTCGCAGATGTCCCATAGCGGGTCTATCTAACCCATGTTCTTCAACATGGTCCACAATGTAGAGATGATATCTCCATATCCCATGATCTATGAAGCATGATCATCGATCACTACATGTGCTGATCTATTCATCGTAGTCCTATACGATGATATCCGATCAGAGATATTTATCGAATTACATCATTAAGTAAAGAGCTTCATAATCAAGTCACATACTTGTTGATCAATACAATGATATACATTCATTGGACCAATAATCATATTATTATTCATAAACATAGTCATGTTACAATCATCTAAATGATTGCCTCAAGGGCATAACACTAACAGCCCCAAGCCTTGGTTACTAACCTCAAAGGACCAAAACAAATTTGGGTACCTAAAAGGACTTGATTTTCTTTTGTAGGTAAACTACAAGACTGGTGGACGGCATTGGGTGTTGGATAGTGGATGCACTCAACAAATGACCAGTGACCAGAAAATATTCACCACTTTTGAGTCGGGAAGTGGACAACATGACAATATCACATTTGGAGATAATAGCAAAGGAAAGGTATTAGGATTGGGTAAAATTGCTATCTCAAATGACCTTTCTATCTCAAATGTCTCTTTAGTAGAAACATTAAATTTTAATTTGCTATCCGTTGCTCAAATTTGTGATCTTGACCTTGTATGCACTTTTTTAAAAATGGAGTAATTATTTCAAAAGAAAATGATAATTCCATAGTGTTCAAAGGTTTTAGATTTGGAAATTTATATTTAGTTGATTTCATGTCGGGCCTCGAATCTGCAAATCCGGACCCTTTGTGTATTCTGCACTAGTCAAGGATCACGCTAGTGCACACAGGCTAAACAGGGTTAAAGTACCACAATCATACACAGCGGAATATTAATAAAGTACTTCAAACATGTATTTAAACGAGTTGTGCGACCTTATGGTCTCCTTACATAGATCAGCCATGTAGGGCTTACATTATCAGAGTAAATATAAATAACAGCGGAAAACAAATAATTATCCGTAGAAGCCCCATCTTGCCACAGGCAACTGATTGGGCTTGCCCCTTAGATCTCTGGCTCCTCGACGTACTCCTCCTCCCATACTGGCGTTGATTCCTTGTAAGGACCCGAATCCACTAATTCGAACCCACTGTGTTTACCGCACTAGTCCCAGGATCAACGCTAGTGTAAAGTAGAAAACGTAGATAGCTCATCAGTTCACCACAGGCAACTGACAAGGCTCGGACCCTAATGACTCGCGTCCTCTTGGAACTCCTCCTCCAACAAAGGTGTAGATTCTTCGATTGTTGATTATTATTGTTGGCAAGGGTGAGTACTTAAAGCACTCAACAAGTTGTGCACATAATGCAGTTCTATGTAACTATATGCAAGGCTTATTCCAAAGGATAGGCTATCATGGCTATTTTGCAATAAGCAGCATTTATGAACAAATACAATAAATAGATCGTAAAGACTGTAAAACAAATAACAGTAGTAATTAGATTCAGCATTTCCCAAGTAAACCAAGTTTCCAATCCTAGGTCAAATTCCATCTTCCACATGGCATTCTGCCATCCCAACCAAGTTGTCTATTTAACTAAGCTAATCCTTAACTGTAATTCCCGAGCATTGCTCAATACCGCGAGCACGGCTATCCTAATAGTTTTACACTCTACAGAGGTTATGCACTTTACCCACGCGATACAACCATACACCACAAAGGCGAGTGATTATAACAAAGCCTTTACAATGCGCTGGCTTAACCTGGTACCACCCGCTAAGGTTTCAACGCTGGTGGGACTGGTTACCAATCCAGGGCCCCCCTCTTGCGCCATGGGAATTACTCCATAACTCGGGAACTCACACCGACCAAGATAGTACCAAAGTTAAGACATTGCAAATTAATCAGCTAGGCTGGCCCATACCAGACATGTGGTTGCATGATTGACTCAGGTCAAAGGCTTGCAAGGTTAAGTCCTTAGAGTGATCAAGGCAAGACATCCACATACCCTCTGCTCATCGGGCCCACCTTGGCATACTTGCCCCTTGTCACTTGCCCGAATCTAAGTGATTATTACTCAAGTTGATTACCATGCACCACGTGCCATAAACAATTCAACATCGTTGCGTGACATGACTCGCCACAAACAACTCAATCTCATTGTGTGATCCCACATGACACACAAGTTCATAACATTGTTCCATATTCCATTAGTCAAGATTAATTATCAACGATTCAAACACATGTGATGACGTGGCGTGTCTAAGCAACTAATACGGTCTAACCATCCCATGTTGATTATCATTACTAACCAACTATAATGAACCAATCTAGGGTGAAAATAGATCATGGCATGCAAATGACAAGGTAGGGTATAGACCAATCTGGTATAATAGTTCAATCCCAATTTAATTGAACACAATTATATACTTGAAATACTATGCAATAGAGTAAAACAATATAGCATTTATATAAACATGGGTTCAACATGATCAAAGCACAACTTGCCTTAGAATAGGTCCTGATCTTGATCTGGAGCTTGCTCTTGAGTTGATGGATCTTCCTCCAAAGCGTCGCACAATTCAACGTCTACGCGTACCGAAGGAAAAAGCAAATAAATAACAAAATAGAGAGCAAATGAATTCCAAAAATCAATTAAAATTCACCACTAAATAGATCTCAATTTTAAATTTTTTTAGAAATTTGAATCACTCAAATCAGAGTTAAAATGCAAAAGATATAGCCTTTTGAAATTTGAATAAATACTGAAATTACAGAAATTAGAAAATCAGAATTAACCGAATTATTTTAAATCGAAACCGATTAAGCTCGCAAGAAGCGTGACGTCACCTCGACCAACCAATCGATGCCGCCACGCGTTCTCGGTCCATGGACTACATCCACGAGCTTCATCGCCCACGGTGCACTCGGTCCATGCGCGGTCGGGCCATCGACACGCGGTCCCATGCCTACCGAATCGGCGCAAAGACAAGCCGCCACGCGGCACCACGCAGTGCGCCAACTCAGCAAATCCGCCACCTGGCAGCCACGCGTCGGCGAAGCGTCTAGCCACGTCACCACCACCGGCACGGGACCCTATGGTCACCGCCGACGGCCGGCGAGGGCACCTACTTGAAGCTCTCGACGTCGTCTACCTTCTGACGCGCATGGATCTAAGATTCGGGTACTGGTTCAACGGCGGCATTGTCTTCTTCCTCGGCGGCGACTGCTCCTCGACGATCTCCCCCTTTGGCGAAGCTCTGGCGAAACGGACGCGCGCACAAGATGCCCCGGATGAAGGTGAAGCAGATGCGATCAGCCTCGGGCCTTCCGTCGGTTTAACGACGGCGAATCGACGATTTCTTTGCTGCGAAGGCGCTCGACGAATCTTCGCGATTTCAAGACGAACGGCGCCGCTCTCAAGGGGCTAACTTAGGGCTTCGGTTTGCGGCAGAGAGGCGAACCAGGTGCCCCCTTTTATAGCCCTGCTGATCCTCTCCGGCGGCGACTCGGACACGGAGTCCGCGGCGGCTACGGCTCAGACGCGATCCGAAGTTCGTTGTGAAGACAATGATGCGGCATCGCGCGATGACGATCGTAAGGCCACGAAACACTCCGAGCACCGCATGATCCTAACCGACCACGCGGTATCCGCAACGGCCCAGATTCGAACCGGTACACCTTGATGCCCATCGCGCGATCTCCATCCAACGACGACGATTAAACCTTCTATAAAACAGGCCAAACGGGCCGCGCAACTCTGGCCCACTCAAGCACAGTATACGGGCCAAGCCCAATACTGTTCATCTAATTCTTAAAAGGATTTTTGATTTAAAATAATCACAAAAATTCCCTGCGACGATTGTCGGCATAACTCTTCTGTCTTGATTGAGCAATCTTCAGTCTTTTCCTGATTAGGGCGATCTGTTCTTCTGCTTTCTGAAGAATGTCCGGTCCAAAAACATGTCATTCACCTGTCTCATTCCAATTCAACGGGGTTCGACAGGATCGACCATACAGAGCTTCGAATGGAGACATCTGTAAACTTGCTTGGTTGCTGTTATTATAGCTGAATTCATCATAAGGCAAACACTTGTCCCATGAAGTAGAATATGCTAAAGCATAGGCTCTCAGCATATCTTCCAATATTTGGTTAACCCTCTCAGTTTGACCATCTGTCTGTGGATGGTATGCTGTACTAAAGTTCAAACGAGTCCCCATTGCTTCATGTAGCTTACCCCAGAATCTGGAGGTAAATTGGGTACCTCTGTCCGACACTATTTTCTTCGGTACTCCATACAAACAGACTATTCTTGCCATATAAAGTTCTGCTAACCGCTCTCCTGAGTAAGTGGTCTTTACCGGTATAAAATGTGCAACTTTAGTTAAGCGATCCACTATAACCCATATGAAATCATATCCACCTTGAGTTCTGGGCAATCCGGTGATGAAGTCCATACCAATTTCTTCCCATTTCCATTCATGTATCTTTAGGGGTTGCAATAGTCCTGCTGGTCTCTGATGCATTGCTTTGACTCTTTGACATATGTCACATAATGCGACATACTCTGCAATTTCCCGCTTCAGGCTTGGCCACCAAAATCTTTCCTTCAGGTCTTGGTACATTTTGGCACTTCCTGGATGAATTGAGTACTTGGAGTCATGAGCTTCCTCCAAAATTAACTGCTTTAGCTCTTTCTTATTCGGCACACAAATGCGCCCTTTAAACCACATAGTACCTTACTCATCCAGCTTGAAATCCTTTGCCTTGCCTGCATCCATTTTGGACTTAATTCTCTTGATTTTGTCGTCATCTTTCTGCCATTCTCTGATCTGATCTTCCAGGGTAGGTTTTACTTCCAAAGTTACTAAGAATCCTTCTGGTACCATTTCCAACTCTAATTTCTGGAAATCCTTACATAATTCTGCCTGACTTGTTTCTAACAGCATATTTACACTGTGGTTCTTTCTGCTCAAGGCATCCGCCACAACGTTGGCTTTGCGAGGATGATAGTGAATTCCAATATTATAATCTTTGATTAACTCAAGCCATCTTTTTTGCCTCATATTTAGGTCAGCTTGCGTGAAGATATACTTAAGACTTTTATGATCGGTATACACTTCACATCTGTTTCCAATGAGATAGTGTTGCCATATTTTTAGTGCATGCACTACAGCAGCTAATTCTAAATCATGAGTCGGATAATTCTCCTCATGTGGCCTCAATTGCCTTAATGCATATGCGATTACCTTTCGGTTTTGCATCAATACACATCCCAATCCTTGACGCAATGCATCACAATAGATGTCGAAGCCTTGATGAATGTCGGGTACAACTAATACAGGTGCTGATGTTGATCGTTTTTTCAACTCTTGAAAACTCTTTTCACACTCAGGTGTCCATAAGAATTTCTTTTCTTTCTTTAACAATTGCGTAAGGGGTCCCGCAATTGTATAGAATCCTTCAATGAAACGTCGGTAATATCCCGCCATTCCAAGGAAACTACGGATTTGGGTTACCGTCTTTGGTGGTTCCCAATGTAATACTGCCTCCACTTTCTTTGGATCTACCGCAACCCCTTCTGCAGTCATTATGTGTCCAAGAAATTCCACCTTATCCTTCCAAAAATCACATTTGCTAAATTTAGTAAACAACTATTGTTCCCTTAACTTTTCAAGTACTAGCCTTAAATATTCGGCATGCTTTTCCTTCATCTTGGAGTAGACAAGGATATCATCTATAAACACGACCACGAACTTATCCAGGTATTCCATAAAAACCTTATTCATTAAGTTCATGAAATATGCTGGTGTATTTGTCAAACCGAAGGACATAACTGTAAACTCATAATGCCCATATCTTGACAAGAATGCAGCCTTCGGAATATCCTCTGATCGGATCTTCAATTGATGGTATCCTGATCGAAGATCAATCTTGGAGAAGACTCCTGCTCCTCTCAACTAGTCGAATAGATCATCGATCCTTGGTATCGGGTATTTATTCTTTATCGTCATGTCATTGAGTGCACGATAGTCTATACACATTCTAAAACTCCCGTCCTTTTTCTTAACGAACAAGACAGGTGCTCCCCATGGCGATGAACTAGGTCTTATGAACCCTTTTTCCAACAGCTCTTCAATCTGTTTCTTCATTTCTACCAACTCATCTGTGGACATCCGGTAGGGTCTCTTGGATATTGGAGCTGTCCCTGGAACAAGTTCTATGACGAACTCGATATCTCTTTTCGGCGGCATTCCAAGTAAATCCTCCGAAAAACATATGAATAATCCTTGACTATTGGAACCTCTTCTAAGCTGATAGCCTTCATGCTGTTGACCATCAACTGACCATCTCGCACTACTGTCGCTTCAAACTCAATCCTCTTTCCATTCGAGCTTTCAACTAATACGACTCTTCGTCCGCAGTCCAACACTGCCTTGTGCTTAGTTAGCCAATCCATTCCCAGGATAACATCCAGGGTTTGGGTATTTAGGATAAATAAGTTTGCTAGGAACTCTATTCCATTAATTATTAGTCTTACCCCAGAACATCCTACTTTTGATAGGAGTTCTGATCCAGGGGATTGGACTACAAGCACACATTTAAGATTTACCATATCCAGATTGTTTTGAATAGCAAAATCTCGGGAAACAAATGAATGTGAAGCTCCAGAATCAAATAAAATAGTAGTTGGTACTTAATTTACTAGGAACTTACCCACTACAACATCCGTAGCATTCTGAACTTCTTCTGCTGTGATGTGGTTGACTCGGCCTCGCGCAGTTGCTTGAGACGGAGTTGCCGATGATGTTGCTCCGCGATTCACGTTTGGCGCTGGTGTCCTTGCAGGTGTGTTCCCCAGGTTAAAGCGTATCGGGGTGACACCGCCCTTCTTAGGGAAGTTATTGGCAAAATGCCCCAGTTTGTTGTAGTGATAGCAACGTCTTCCTGTTGCCTGCAAATTGCCTCGATCCGCACTATGGTTACACGGGTCCGCATTCGACCCATTGGACGATTCTTGCGGCGGTGGTGCCTCATCACCGCCTCGGGCTAGAACCGGATGAACTGTTGAGGTGCCGCCTCTGCCTCTGGCGACTTCGACGACCTCCTTGTTGCGCCATTCAAGCGCTTCGTTATCATCCAACTCCCTGCACTTATCCTCCAAGATGAGAGCCTTGTTGACTAACTCTTGGAATTCAGGGAATGTGTGGGTGATCAGTCCCACCTGCAATCCCGTGTTTAATCCCTTCATAAAGCGGGATTGTCTGGTCTTATCCGTAGCTACGTCTTTTGGTGCGTAGTGTGCCAGCTGGGTAAACTTGTTCAAATAGTTGGCCACTGATTGGCCTCTCTACTTGAGGTTCCTGAATTCCTCTTTCTTCATATCCATGGTACCTTCTGGCACATGGTATTGGCGGAAAGCTATTGTGAACTCCTCCCATGAGATACCCTAAGGATCCTCATGCGAAGTACAAAAGTTTTCCCACCATTCCGCAAATGTTCCTCTAGTCGATGAGAGGCATAGAGTACCCTCTCATTTCCTACACATTGGGTTATGTGTAACTTCCTCTCGATAGTTCTTAGCCAATCATCCGCCTCCAACGGATTGGCATTGCCTGAGAACGTGGGTGGACGAGTCCTCATGAACTCTGACAGTCTTGAGTAGGGGTGTGGTCCATGGTTACCTCCTTGCTGAACGTTTGCAGCAGCTTGGTTGGAAATCTGCTGCATAGTTTCCATCATGGTGCTCATCAGCTGAGTTTGGGCTGCCAGAAAAGCTCCGAAGTTCTGCAGATCAACTTGCGGCGGTTGAGGAATTGGCTCCTTATTCTGGTTGTCCGCCTGGTTGGCTCCACTTCCACTGGCTCGAGCGTTTCCACGAGACCTCACCATCTGTTGCAAGCTTCCAAGGTTAAGAAAAAGAAAGCATAGACAAGTAAAAGAACTTATGTGGGAAGACAGGTGTAACTTAAATTATTTAGCAACTTTATTGATATAATATAAAGTAGTATGGTTGCTCACAAGTGCCTAAGGGCAATGCAACACATACAAGACACTCACAACCAAAAACAAGTAAACAAACATTTAAAAGCAATAACGACTCACACCTATTGGTGACTCTGAAACAAAAGACGCGACCCAAACACTCGAGTCTCAACACTATACTAACTAAACTCAAAAAGACTGACCCAACATTTGAGTCAACTTCTAAATGAAAATAGACTCTCAGACACTGAACCATCCGGGGTGCGGTCCCCCCGAAGGGTACTGCGGCGGGTGCGACGGCATAGGGGCAAACTGGTCCTGATGCCCTACAGCATTCGATACGATCGACCCCACCGACTCTGCGGGTCCCAGGCGGCTCGCTCGGTGCCGCGGCGGCTCTGCTGCTGGTACCTCTGCTCGCGGCTCCTTCGGATCGGATCATGCAGCTCGAATCGCTCAGCTCAGTCCATACTGAGCCATCTCCAGCTCGGATTTTCTTCATGGAGTGAGCTAAGCCCTCCCGCAGCTTGAGTTCTCGCCCCGTGACCTCGCCACGGGCTCTCTGCAGCCTCGGACTGCCTCATCCATGGCCTCCCCTGGCGATGACATACCTTGCCGATAAGTGATTGTGGCGCCCCTCCAAGAGCTCCATCCGTTATAGCGATTATCTCGGCGGTGTTGATTTAAAAAGCAGTGCCCTCCAACTCTGCGAGTAGGTGCGGGCAATCTGTCACATCGCGAGACGTGCCATCTCCTGGATCCCGGCCTCAAAAGACGTCCTCCTGACGGTGATGTAGATAGGACGGCTTGCCCTCGTCCTCTCTCGAGCATAAATAGTGATCTTAACATCCCAGGCGATATCAAGTCCTGCCCGCACCACAGTGGTCCCCTGGTAAAGCGGCCTATCGAAACCTCCCAGAAGTTGCATCATACGCCATAGTTCAGCGGCGAATCCTCCAGTGCGCTCTCCATAAGTGTGGATCACCCTCATCTACCAAAACAGACCTTGTTTAAATTAAGCAGATAATAATAATGAGATTTTAGCATAGATATGAAGCAAGAGAGAAAAGATAAGTCGAGATTTCATTGATATTCTTGCTCAAGTTGATTAAATTTTAGAAAGTTGTTTTGTGTGCCAAACATAGCTAATCTAGTTTAGGGTCAAGACCTACAGTCAGTATGGCTCTGATACCACCTCTGTCGGGCCCCGAATCTGCAAATCTGAACCCTTTGTGTATTCTGCACTAATCCAGGATCACGCTAGTGCACACAGGCAAAACAGGGTTAAAGTACCACAATCATACACAGCGGAATATTAATAAAGTACTTCAAACATGTATTTGAACGAGTTATGCGACCTTATGGTCTCGACATAGATCACCACGCAGGCTTACATTATCGAGTAAATAGAAATAACAATGAGAAAATAAATAATCATCATAGAAGCCCCATCTTGCCACGGGCAATTGGTCTGGCTTGCCCCTAGATCTCGGCTCCTCGACGTACTCCTCCTCCCATCTTGGCGTTGATTCCTCCACGGTGTTGTTTTGAAAGCAAGGGTGAGTACACACCGTACTCAACAAGTAATGCACAGAATGCAGTGCTTATTACTATATGCAAGGCTTATTCCAAAGAATTGGGTTACTTGGTTCTTTTGCATCAAACAACATTTTAAACTTATATCTTACTTAGATTAAAAGCAGTGAAACAGCACTTAGATTAAAAGCAGTGAAACAGCTATATATAATGCTATGTTCTTCAAATGGTTTTTCCTCAAAGATTCTCGGCACACAGCCTTAAACAGCTCATTTTTAGCATTGGCACACAGCCACCCAATCCACATTTTTATTTTTGAAGATCTAACCCTTGACTATAATCCCCGAGCAATGTCCAATACCGCGGACTCGGCTATTCAAATAGATTTTACACTCTGCAGAGGTTGTACACTTTACCCACAAGATACAGCCATTCACCACACAGGTGATCGTCTGTAACGAAGCCTTTCAGGAAGCTCTACCTTAACCAATGAACCTCTCCGGTGTTGCCTTCGCTATAACTCCTCTCACTCAGTGACAGCCGAAGTATAGGACAGGCCAACACCGTTGGATGGGTACCAAGCAAAGACAGTACACTCCCGCATTGAATACACCCGTGTCTTTATCACACCGAGGTATCAGAGCAAATATATCAGAAACCTAATCAACTAGGTCTGTCCCATATCAGACATATGGTTGTACGGGTGACTCAGATCAAAGGGTTGCAAGGTGAAGTCCTTAACTGACCAAGACAAGACTCCCAACACTCAATAGTGGCACACAGACTCACATCACTCATCAACCCATTGCCACACAGGCCCACCTATCACACAACCTCTTGCCACTTGCCCCAGTCTAAATCATTTCCCACTGCTGATTATTGTGCAACACATGCCGACAATAATCAACATCGATGACAGAACCACACGTGGTCTCGTACCTCGGTCTCATCATGTGGCATCACACACCACTTTCAAAATACATTCAAGATTTCATTAGTCAATATTGTAGTATTTCCGAAAGATCATTAATGATTCGTTGAAAGGCTAAGCATCTATTCACGATCTAGCCTCCCGTGTTGGCATCATATTAACATCCAACAGATATGAATAACCTTAGGGTGTACAATGATTTAAAGGCATACAAATAGTAATTTCAAGGTGACATTAACAGTATGGGTTGATTAGCTAAATTACCCAAATTCATTTAAATATATTTTAATTAATTTAGCATGCATAGTTTTAAAGTAAAATATATGTTGAAAAGAAACTGGGGTCAAAATGGTCAAAGCGTCACTTGCCTTCAAAGAGTTGCTGGTCTTAATCCGAAGCTTGATCTTGAGCGACGAACTCTTCCTCGAAACTTTTCGGCAAATTTGCGTCTACGCGTAAAAATAATATATGCAATAAATAACCAAAACAGTATACTAAAAGACATAAAAAATTCAAATAAAATTCACAAATAAAAAGATCTCAATTTTACAAATTTTTAGAAACTAAAATCACCTCAATCGGAGTTAAAATGCAAAAATTATAGCCTTTCAAAAATGTTAAATAAAATATAAATCAGAAAATAGAAAATCCCGAATTAAATTATTTATTTTTCTACTGAAAACTCGGTTTACTGCGTCAGCATGACGTCAGGGGACACGTGGCTCTCTCTGGTGCTACCACATCGCTCTGGTCCATTGACCTGGTCCACGGCTCAGCTCTGGTCCACGGTGGACTTGGTCCACGAAACAGTGCACCTAGCCCCCCACCAGATAACGTCATCACTGACGTCAGCCGACTGCCTCGAGATTCATGCACGAACACGTGACACTATCTCGGCCATCGCTCAACCTACGGCCAGATCTTAGCCACACGGCAAAATCGTGGCCATCAAAGGATTCAACGGCCAGATCTCACGCGCACGTTCGGCTCGGTGGCGCCTCGATTTCCGCGCTGCCACGTGGCACGCATCTGACGGTGCACCTGAAATCGATGGCTGGATCTGGTCTCCGCCCCGGTCAAAACGCCCACGCGTCAGCACGCGATTATGCCATCACCGCCGCACGTTCAAATCTGAATGGCGCGGATCCTTAGGGCAAAACCAGATCTGAACTCAATTGTTCAGATCCGATCCAACGGCGCAGGTTACCGGAGCAGTTTACTATTCATCTTAACTACGCGGCGCGATCTCACGCGTACACTAACGATCCAACGGCTGAGATATACTAAAAGACCTAATATCCAGATCTAATCTACGCCGCACATCACAGATCTAACGGTTACGATCTTATCCAAACGTAAACAGAGAAGGGCTACGTGGATGTACCGCAACGGTTGGATGGCGATCGAACGGTCGACAGAGCTCGTGAAGGTCGACGGCGGCGAGGAAGAAGAGGCTGCTGAAGCTGAGGAAGACGGCGCAGTCGACGACGCTACGGTGGCTCTCCAGCGTGAATAAGTGATCCAAACGGCGCAGCTTCCTTTGGAGAACTCGGGACGGGGTCAGAGCACGGTGGAATAGCGTGGACGATGGCGGGAGGAAGCAAAAACAACGGCGGCGAGAGGAAGCAACTACACGGCGCAGCAACCGACACTTTAAAAGGAGCCTCGACGTGCGCGCAAACACCGACGAAATGAGCGAAAACGTTCGGAGGCGTTAACTCCGGCGATTACGCCCGGTTGGACCGACGTGGCTCCATCACGGCCGTCCAAGCAGCGACGATCCGATGGCGCACGTTCACGGGCGACGCGGCGCAACGGTGACCGTTGGATCTCGATCCTATGGCTCGACCGTGCGGCGGCTAGGGTTTCGGCGAACTGGGTCGGGCTAAGTACAGTGCTGGGCCGGCCCAGTACTATTCACTCAATTTTTTTAAACATTTCTGATTAAAAATAAATTAGATAAATAAACAAAGCCAAAATAAATAGCAAAAATACCCGAAAAAAATTAGAAAAATTCTAGAAAATACTTTGTGACATTTGGAACTCAAATAAAATATTTCCAACAAGACTTTGTATAAAATTTTGCATGAAGTTAATTAAATTCAAGAAAGGTCACAAATGAATAATTCCAATTAAATTCTTATAAATTCTCAAAAATTCTCAAAAAAAAATACTCTAAAATTTAAATTAGAGTAAATTTCATGGTGTTACATTTCACCTCAAAAGAATCTTGTCTTCAAACATGTTTAATGGCTAAAACATCTTTGGGATGGTTATAGCATAGAAGACTAGCTCATGTTGGGATGATTCAACTCAAAAGCTTTTCAAAAATGGTTTAGTTGTGGGTTTGAAAGACGTGAAGTATTCTTTCTAGATGATAAATCCGAAGCCTCCGAAATTTTCAAAAGATTTACGAGAAGGGCTCAAAATGAATTTGATTTTAAAATAAAGAAAATCTGTAGTGATAACGGTTCTGAGTTCAAAAATACAAGAATTAAAGATTATTGTGATGAACTTGGAATAAAGAACGAACTTTCCGCTACCTACACTCTGGAGAAAAATGGAGTTGTAGAACGGAAAAATCGTACATTAATAGAAATGGCAAGGACAACGCTTGATGAATATGGGACTTCCGATAGTTTTTGAGCGGAAGCCATAAACACCGCTTGCCATGCAACAAATGGGCTTTATTTACATCGTCTTTTGAAAAAGACTTCTTATGTACTCCTTGTTGGGAGAAGACCAAATATATCTTATTTCTTAGTTTTTGGTTGCAAATGCTATATTTTGAAAAAGAGTGTTCGGCTTTCAAAATTTCAAAGTCGTTGTGATGAAGGCTTCTTGCTTGGCTATTCTTCAAATAGCAAGGCATATCGAGTTTTTTAAAAAAACATAGACCTTGTTGAAGAAACTTGTGATGTTGAATTTGGTGAAACTAATGGCTCTCAAGAAGAGTAAGAGAATTTGAATGATGTAGGTGAAGAAGGATTAAGAGAACCAATGAAAAACATGAAGCTAGGAGATGTAAAGCCGAAAGTGGATAACGAAGATCAACCCTTATCCACTCAAGTTGAACCATCTACTTCCACAACACCAAGTCAAGTCCAACAAATTAATGTGGATGAGAAGGAAAATGATCAACAAGTTCAACATCTACCACAAAGGATTCATCATGGACTCTCCAAAGATCATCCAATAGATCAAATATTAGGTGATGTTAGTAAGGGTGTTCAAACTCGATCTCGTGTTGCTTCTTTTTGTGAACATTACTCTTTTGTTTCTTTATTTGAACCTACCCATGTAGATGAGGCCTTGGACGATCTGGATTGGGTGAATGCAATGCATGAAGAACTAAACAACTTCACCTGGAATGATGTTTGGACTTTAGTGGAAAGACCCAAAGAATACAACGTAATAGGCACAAAATGGGTATTCCGGAACAAACAAGATGAAAATGGTATTGTGGTAAGGAATAAGGCTCGACTAGTGGCGCAAGGTTTCACTCAAATCGAAGGATTCGATTTTGGTGAAACCTTTGCACCTGTAGCTAGATTAGAAGCTATTAGAATTCTACTTGCTTTTGCATCTTGCTTTGATATCAAATTAGTTCAAATGGATGTAAAGAGTGCTTTTCTAAATGGACAAATATCCAAATTGGTATTTGTAGAACAACCTCCCGGTTTCGAAAATCCTAAACTTCCAAATCATGTATACAAACTCTCTAAGGCGCTATATGGCCTCAAACAAGCTCCTAGAGCATGGTATGAGCGTCTTAGAGATTTTCTAATTTCTAAAGGTTTCAAAATTGGGAAGGTTGACACAACACTCTTTACTAAAATAATTGATGGAGAATTCTTTGTATGTCAAATTTACGTTGATGATATTATATTTTGTTCTACTAACGAAGATTTTTGTAAAGAATTTGGTGATATGATGTCTAGGGAATTTGAAATGTCAATGATATGAGAATTGAGCTTCTTCCTTGGACTACAAATCAAGCAACTCAAGAATGGGACCTTCGTGAGTAAAACCAAGTACATGATAGATTTGTTTAAGAGGTTTGGTATGGAAGACGCAAAACCCATCAAGACCCCCATGGCATCAAACGGGCATTTCGATCTAAATGAGGGAGGTAAACAGATAGACTTAAAGCTTTATCGCTCTATGATTGGTAGTTTACTTTATCTTACCGTATCTAGACCCGACATCATGTTTAGTGTTTGCATGTGTGCACGCTTTCAAGCTTCACCTAGAGAATGTTATTTGGTGGCCGTTAAGAGAATTCTAAGGCATTCCACAAATATAGGGTTATGGTATCCTAAGGGTGCTAAATTTGATTTAGTTGGATATTCGGATTCGGATTATGCAGGTTGTAAAGTGGATAGAAAAAGCACCTCGGGAAGTTGTCAATTTCTAGGTAGATCTCTCGTTTCTTGGTTCTCAAAGAAACAAAGTTCTGTAGCTTTGTCGACCGTCGAAGCCGAATACATTTCCGCCGGTAGTTGTTGTGCACAATTGTTGTGGATGAGGCAAACTTTAATGGATTATGGTATAAATTTAAAAAATGTGCCTCTTTTGTGTGATGAAAGTGCCATTAAAAATAGCCAACAATTCGGTCCAACATTCAAGATCCAAACACATAGATATCCGCCATCATTTCTTGAGAGATCATGTTAGCAAAGGTGATATTGTGATTAGTCACATTAGAAATGAAGATCAATTAGCGGATATCCTCACCAAACCCTTAGATGAAGCAAGATTTTGTAAATTGAGGAATGAATTAAATATCATAGATATCTCTCATGTTGCTTGACCTTGTGCAAAAATGATTGGATTTTTTCTGATCTAAATTGGTTGATTGGATTTCTTGATGAGACATTAAGGGAGAGTGTTATGTTCTTTTATATATACCACATCCCTAAATGTGAACATGAAAAATAAGTGCAAATATATTTCAAAAGGAGATTTTTTATATAACGCTAAGTCAACAAAGTTGAAAACTATCTTATTTTAAATTGTTTAAGAGATGCTATTTCAAATTCTTCATTTCAAGATATATACATATAGATGTAAACCTCATCTTTTGAATGCAATCTACTCTACATAATAGTCTCTATATTGAAAAATATTCCTGTCGACTTTTGTAGTCGGCAATGAATTTATAGGGTAGACGCTAGATCTCAAACTCGAAGGTCAAACAAGACAAAGGGTTAGACAGGTTCAGGCCCTCAGCGATGGAGGTAATACCCGAATCCTGTGTGCTGGGATTATATGGATCTCTTGGATCTCAGGTTGCTCAAAGCGTACTGTGCTCTGGGCGATATGACATGTGCTACGCTCTCTGGCCTCTCTTTCCTTATTGTTGCCCGCCCGCTCCCTTATATAGTAGGGGTGGTGCGGCTTACAGAGTCCTGATCGGTTAGGAGATTCCGATCAGATATTATATTCTAGTTGGTTACAGGATAGAGTTTACATCTTTATCTACCCTTTCAATGACTCGGATTACAACTGTATCTTTTATATCCAAACACATGCTCAACTGCCTATATGATGCGCCCCTTCCATACGGTATCCTGGCGTGGGGCTTATTCTTTGGGCCTTCTGTTTGGGCCTGTCTTCTCCTCCCTCTTGGGCCTGTCATGAGGGTACCCGGGTTCTTATATTCCACAGTAGCCCTCGAGTTCTTTGCGATCGAGTTGCCGCCTTCCTGGTCGCAGCCCAACTGAGTCATGCTTCACGCCAAATGCTTCCAGTTCTTGACGCAGCTTCCCGACTAGTTTTCCTTTACAGCCGAGTGCCCTATTGTAGGCAAAGAGATCGTGAAGGACTCAATAGAGCTCCACGCGTTAAACTTTTCGAGCGGTTCCTAGCCCCATTATTGGAATTCTGGCGGTCGGCTCATCTTGGGGCATACCGTATCCCAAACGATATGCTGAAGTAAAACGCTTTTCCTGCTCAAGGCAAAATTCAGCGCCGCTCCCTTTAAATTCATTCGTCGCCGAAGTTGCTGATGTTGTCGCTGAAACATTGGCCCACACACGTCGCATCCAAAATTAGTAGCCCTGAAATCATGTATATGCGTAACTTAGGCAATGTAAAACAACTCACTCGGATGTGATTTCCGACCGTGTATATATAATTTTAGAGTTTTTACTCTTTTCCTTATTGATTTTGAATTCATCCGAGTGGTTTGACTCTTTTGTTTAAGCACTCTACCGACTAGTCTAGCCCCAAGCGCTGGGAGTCGGCTCATGGCTCTTTTCCTGTGCACGTGTTTTGGGTGACTAAAGTTCGCCGCTCATGGGGTCGAGCTTCACAACTCGGAGTTATCGCACTCGGATTCACTTGCAATCGTTAACAAAAGAAGAAAATACAACTCGGAAAAGATGTGCATGCGCACACTATTAGGTAGCCTCGACATCGCTTAGTTGAGGGTCAACTAAGTAGCAAGTCGAGAGTCAACAATTTTATTTATAATGACATAATTGAGTAAAAAGCGACTTAGCTGCTTTATGCTCCATGTGTAGTTGACGATCGTGCCGTCTTTGCTCGTGGTGTAGGCGAGGTTTGTAGACGAGCTGTAGGCGGCGCTCGGGCGCAGTGTAGGCTCGTGGCCATGCCAAGGTGGCGCTCGGCGCAGCGTAGGGTCATGGCCGTGCCGAAGAGGCGCCGGGCGCGCGTGGCTCGTGGCCGCCGAAGGTGGCGCTCGGGCGCGGCGTGGCTCGTGGTCGTGCCAAGGTGGCGCTCGTGGCGCAGCGTGGCTCGTGGCCGTCTGAAAGGTGGCGCTCGGCGCGGCGTTAGCTCGAGGCCGTGCCGAAGGAGGCGCCGGGCGCAGCGCCGCTCGAGGCCATGCTTGAAAGAGGCGCCGGGAACCGCGGCGTGGCTCGGCGATCTTGCCGGTGGCGCTCGGGACCTGGCGTGGCTCGGACCGCGCCAAGGTGGCGCTGGGAACGCATGGCATGGCTCGTGGCCGTCGGCGGTGGCGCTTCGGCGCGGCGAGGCTCGTGGCCGTCGCCGGGCGGTGGCGCCGGCGCAGGCGTGGCTCGTGGCCGTGCCGAAGGTGGCGATCGGGGCACAGGCGTGGGTCGTGGCCGTGCCGAAGGTGGCGATCGGGGCGCAGCGTGGCTCGTGGGTCTTTGAAGGTGGTGCTCGGGCGCAGCGAGGCTCGTGGTCGTCGCCGAAGGTGGCGCTCGGGCGCAGCGTAAGCTTCAGGCCATGCCAAAGTCGCGGGAGCGCGAGTGCGCTTGACCTACCGGCTTTTCCTGATTTTGCTGAATTGCGGCAGCCATCACCATGGCCTTAATCTGGGCCATGATCAGGGCCACCGGGCTATCCTGTGCAATCATCGGGTCGAGTGTATCGAGAAGCGTCTTGGAGGCGACGACGTTCTGCATTTGCGTGTGGAAGACAGCCTGATCTCCCAACCTGGGTTGCAGGATGTCCTCGCGGACATTGCGGCCGCGAGATCGAAGCGATCGCACCTGCACCTCTTTACCCTTACGAAGACGATCTTCCCCCACAGCTTCTTGTTTGCGTTGGAGATCGATCTTCTGCTCTTCTATCGCAAAGACGCCACGAAGATCGCAGCAAATCTTTGCGATGACGACTGGTTTGCCGGCCAAGTCAAAGTGACATACCTGAAATGGGTCGGCCTGATCTTTACCAGATTGGATCTGGTTGGTCTAGGCGGACAAGTTCTCCGCGCACATCTGCGACGAAGTTCAGGCTCCCAAAGCGGAAAGCCTGGCTGGAGATGAAGGTAGTGGTGATTCCGCCGGTCGCTGCCATCGAGTCTGTAGGAAAAGATTATAGCGCTCCCCCTACCTGGAGCACCAACTGTCGACTTTTGTAGTCGGCAATGAATTTATGGGGTAGACGCTAGATCTCAAACTCGAAGGTCACACAATACAAGAGGTTAGATAGGTTCAGGCCCTCAGCGATGGAGGTAATACCCTAACCCTGTGTGCTGGGATTATATGGATCTCTTGGATTCCAGGTTGCTCAAAGCGTAATGTGCTCTGGGCGATATGAGGTGTGCTATGCTCTCTGGCCTCTCTTTCCTTATTGTTGCCCGCCCTCTCCCTTATATAGTTGAAGGACCATGTGGTGGTCCATCCATATTTGTGATGAGTATTTGACTTTATTTGAACAAGGTGTGCTCATGTTTGAGTTTGATTTGGATTGATTTTCAAAATGAAGCAATTTGAGTTGTCTCTGCCAGGAGTGGCAGTACCGGCCGTATGGGCGCGGTAGTGATGAGTTGGATGGGTTTACTGAATATCTTTGTGGGCATTGCTATGTGAAAGGTTGTTTCCTTGTTTTTGATGGTTGCAGGACGACGGTGCTAGGTCATGGTGAGGCGAAGGATGACCGGGACTAGGCGAGGAGCGTCGGAGGTCCAGACGGTCGGGAGATCGCCGGAAGATGATCGGAGACGGAGTCCGGGCAAGTCAAGAAGACAAGGAAATGAGATGATGCTATCTAGATGCCGCGTGGATCAATAAGGGCCGTCGGATTGAGGTCTAGTTGATAGATTAGCGGGTCTAGGTAGTATGCATTGAAAACCGTGCAAGAAAACCCGGTATGTGTGTGGGTTTTGGGTTAGCCCTTGCATGGCTGTGTGTGTGGGTTAATCCTAGCTCTTAGATGAGTGCTCTAGGGTTGAGGGACTCATCCAAGGGTGGTAGGTGGCCCAAAAGTAGTATAAATAGGGGTGGAGGGGTAGCCTCCTTCCCTTGAAGGTTTTGAGGTTTGTGAATGCTCCTTTGAGCTTTGCCCACATGAAAGTGAGGCTTTGCAACCTCTCCTTCCAGAAAAGAAAGTTTTATCCATCCACCTCTGAATTTATTTTGCGCATTTACATTATGTCTTTACTTTACGCAATTTAAATTCAGCATTTACTTTCCCGCAATTACATTCCCGCAATTTGCTTTCAAGTAATTTGGATTTGCCTCCCCTCCTTCTAAATGCTGCTGATCTTGGATGTTTTGAGTGTGTTCATATGGTTTTACATCTCTTTTGCACTCTTGGATTGAGTAGAGAACATCTTTTCTTTCAAGTTCCAACTTTGTTCAGAACTTGTTCTTCGC
Organism: Otatea glauca; assembly: GCA_036346275.1. Classification (NCBI taxonomy): domain Eukaryota; kingdom Viridiplantae; phylum Streptophyta; class Magnoliopsida; order Poales; family Poaceae; genus Otatea; species Otatea glauca. The sequence goes on along the minus strand of CM070725.1, from coordinate 29,049,747 downwards.
GCAGCAGTCAGTATTTGATTTTTGTAAAAATATAGAAAACTCCTTTTTGAGTGAATCTTGTTGGAGGAGGTGCGGAACTCTGATATACATCTGTAAAAAAATTTTGGAGTTCACTTGTTGCACCGTTTGGGCGCAATGAGGTGAAAACCAAGCCCCAAACTTTCTGCTCGAAGTTCTTGAGCATACTGTGTTCTTAGATTTTTTCTGTTTTTTTTGTATGGCTTTTTGAGGAGAAATTTGGTGGAGTTCTTCACGACTCTGATGCTCATAGGGAGAAAAATTCGCAGAATTTTGTGAGTTGCAGAAACCCACCAAACTCCTGTGCAAATTGAGGACAAGTTTTGGAAATTCTGCTTTTGCTTTTTTGAAAGTGACTTTTGTGATTTGAATTGATGTCCTTTCTAAAGAAAGAGTTTGAATTGATTCCTCTTTATCTTGGAAACTAGAAAACCAGGATTGTGACTCAAAAATCCCCACATATTTTATGGTACTTATCCATGCAAGCTTGGGGTACAAATAGTTGTCTAGTTTTTCGGGTTTTTCACAATTTCCTTTGAGCGATCTTGTCGAGGTTTTTGTTGGAGTATTTTGGGGGAATTTTTATTTGTGACCATTCACCCCCCCCTCTGTTCGCCATCTTAGTCCTTCAATTGGTATCAGAGCCGGTTCTGCTCTTTCTAGATCTTGACCGGTCTCAAGAGCCATGGCGACGGACAAATATTCCACCAAGCCTCCCATCTTTAATGGAGTTGATTTTCCTTTATGGAAGTCCCGGATGGAGTCATACATCACCGCCTGCGGGGCTACCTGATATGGCAGAAGGTGAAACTCCGTATGAGGTTCCCTCGATGAAAATGTCACGGCCATCAATATGGTTGACGTTGAGGCGAATGCTAAGGCAAGGAACATTCTCATATAGGGTCTTAGCCGCGTGAGTATGATAGATTTCTCACCTTCGCTCTCGCTCACGAGATTTGGGTAACCTCGATGCTTACCATGGGGCTCTTCTCAAATCAAGACGTGAGGCAGATTCAGCAAGCGCGAGTACAACAAGTTTGATCAACGCTACCGGTGAGAGTCTCGACGAGTGTTTTGGTCGGTTTACAAAGATTTTGAGCGACCTCCGAGCGCTTGGTTGCATATACCCCGACTCGGACAATGCTCGGCATTTCTTGACCGCACTCGACCTTCGGGTTTGGGAGATGAAGGTGACCACCATCAAGGACACCACCGACTTATCGACTCGATTCTTGACGGGCTTTATTCCGCCTCAAGACTCATGAGATCGATGTCGTCTCTCTAAGACGAAATCTCGGTCGATGGCTTTGGTCACCGATCCCATTGGATCTTCTTCTTCCGATCCTTCTATTGGTTTCTCTCTTCCGCCCCTTTGCGAGCTAGCGATGACCAATCGGAAAAATTTCGGAAAATAAGCTTGCTCTTCTCGCTCGCAAGTTTTCTCATGCATAAAAGAGGGAGAGAGAGGAAGAGAGGTGGCATGATCACCGCTTGAGTGTGGTGGCCCCAACCACATTCGGGCGAACCGTCTAAGTCGGAGAAGGGCAAGAACGACGTTGGCGGTTCGGGCAAGAACGACTACACCGACAAGAACCGCAACAAGAAGTCTCCGGTTCGTGAACCGACGCACGAGAAGAAGTACCGCAACTTCTCCAAGAACAAGAAGCTCTTCCACAGCGTCCTCGCCGCTTGACGACATCAACCTCTCCGACACGGAGACATGGAGCGACGAGGCGAGGATGATCCGCAAGAGAAGAAGGGCGGCGATGACTTATCCCAAGCATGTGCTTCATGGCCGACACCAACAACATCAGCGACTCGAGCTCTACAAATGACTCGGATGAGGTACCTCCTATGACCAGCTCAACGAAGCTTTCTGGCAAATTAGAAAAATTTCATGCTAGAGCTAAAGCTAGGTGTACGGAGCTTGAGAAGGAAGTAGGTACCTTGACTCGGGAGTTAGCTTCACTTAGATCTTCTCCCTCCCGAGTCACTGATGATTGCTCTTTGTGTGATGCTATTCTTGTGGAGTTGGAGAACCTAAGGACCATACATGATAGTGTGCTTGCTGAACTTGATGGTCTTAGGTTGAAGAATGCTAGCACTAGTTCTATTGATGCTATTCCTGTTGAGGCTAGTTTTCTTCATGCTCACTCCACTCCATCATGTGCTAATTGCCCTAAATTGCTTGCCGAAATTGATGCCATGAGCGAACACCTTAGAAAGCTTTCTGCTAGAAATGATGAACTTGAATTGCATGCTTCTAAGGACCCAGTCAGCTCATGTGAGGGCTGTAAGCAACTAAAACTTGACAATGATGCTTTGAATGTCAAGTGTGATCAACTTGCTAAGGATTTACTAGTTAAGTCACAAACCGGTTGCTTGCTGTGTGTTGGGGTTAAGGATGATGTGGATCAAATCCATGTCGAGCTTAAGAAGAAGTTAAAAGACCAAACCCTTAGGATTAGAGATGCTCCTTGCGTTTCTTGTGAGGCCCTCAAGATTGAGGCAGCCGTGCTAAGGGAACAAAAAGCACGTGCTGAGAGATCTTCTCTTTCTGGTTCTTCTTCTTCCTCTCCTTCCCCCTGTTCTTCTTGTGCTTCTTTCTTTCGAGATTGCGAGATCTTATGAGCACTCTCGAGAAATTTGTTGGAGGCAAGAAGAAGCTCAATCTTATTCTAGACCAATCCAAGATTAGTAGATTCAATCAAGGTCTAGGATTTGATCCTTGGAGCACGCCGGGCGCATCCTCCCACCATTGTGCGCGGCTCCAAGAGTGGTGAGATTGTGGTAGCTCCCTGAGTGAGCACCACCAAGTTTAGGTCTCTTTGGGGTTGTCCATAGGACTTGACCGACTGAAGGGTGTTACTCCTATTGCTTGCCTCTAGCAAGGCATGAAGTACACATGAACCTTCCGTAAGAAGGATGGTCACCTAGTAGATTTCTGCTTCACGCGCACCAAGATCACCCGGCGTGAGCGTGTTGCTGCTCTTAGGGGTATTCAGGATCATTCCCAGACTTTCAGTGCTCCTAAGACACACACTGCTTCTAGACAGGTTAGAGAGTCTCCTGTGTTTGGGCGGCGCCCAGACTCGGTTTTCATGCTATTTCTTTGAGTTTTAGTCTGGAGCTGTTCAGAGTGGGATCTTTCGCCGTCCTCTTGATATTCCTCGCTTTTTCCCATCGAGGTAGATATGTGGCGTGAGGTGTTTTCCGGTAGGAGATCCAGGCAGCCTTACTAGGATGGTCCGGCTTTTGCACTACGGCGTGCCAACCCAGTTTTGACTCCTAGATTATCTACCAGAGTTGCTCCTGATCGTGTGAGAGTTGAGCGTCAGAGAGACACTCGAGTCCAGTCTTCTTCTGTGGTTGGTACTGAGGTGTCGTATGGTTCAGTATTGGGTTCCTAAGTCTTCACTCTATCCCAGTACTGAGTCATCTTTCTCTCTTGTGTCTTGATCAAGTTCGTCGGATGGGGAAGGGCGATGTTTGGATTGTTGACTCCGGTTGTTCTCGTCGTATGACCGAAGATTCTCGCTGGTTCTCTTCCTAGTCCGAGCCCCAGTGATGAGTTAATCACTTTTGGGGATGCATCTTGAGTAGAGTCATTGCTAAAGGTACCATCTGCATTAACAAAAATTTCATTCTTAATGATGTTGCCTTAGTAAGTCGCAATACAATCGCTCTCTATTTCTCGATTTTATCGATGACTCTTTCGTGGTAAGTTTCAAGAGTAATGCTGAGAATCCTTGATTCATCGGGAGGGTTAGTTTATGGATTTCTAGATTTGGGAGAGTCTTTCGTGCTGATTTTTCGCTTCTTCCGAGACTCTCTTCGATGTTTGATTGCTTCCGAGAGTCCGTGATCTCTCCTTCTCGCATAGGAGACTTGGTCACATTGGTTTTGATCATTTGACCCGAGTTAGCACCACGATCTCATTCGGGTTTGCCCAAACTCAAGATGGTCAAAGACTTAGTTTTCTCTCCTTGCCGACATGGCAAGATGGTTATCGCTTCTCATCCTCCGACCACCGTAGTGATGATCGATGCACCAGGACAGCTTTTACATATGGACACTGTTGGTCCATCTAGAGTGCAGTCAGCAGGAGGGAAGTGGTATGTTCTTGTCATCGTTGATGATTTTTCTAGATACTCTTGGGTATTCTTCATGGCCTCGAATGATAAGACCTTTTCTCACTTCAGGGCTTCGATCAGTAGGTTGTCTATTGAGCTCCTAGGTGCATTACGAGCTATACGCAGTGATAATGGCACGGAGTTCAAGAATTCCTACTTTGAGAGTTTTTGTGTGGAGTCTGGTTTAGAGCATCAGTTCTCTTCTCCCTACACCCCTCAGCAGAATGGCGTAGTGGAAAGGAAGAACAGGACTCTGGTTGAGATGGCCAGGACGATGCTAGACGAGTACAAGACTCTAGGAAGTTTTGGGTGAGGCTATAGCTCTGCTTGCCATGTTTCTAATCGCGTGTTTTTGAGAGCACATTTGCATCGCACTTCTTATGAGTTGAGGTATGGGCGAAAGCCCAGGTGTCTCTTTTTCGCGTTTCGGTTGCAAGTGTTTTATCTTGAAGTCCGTAACCTAGATAAGTTTGAGTCTCGCTCTTCCGATGGTATCTTTCTAGGTTACTCGACTTCTTCTCATAGCTATAGGGTCTGGAGCGTTGATGCGCATAAGATCATAGAGACCTGTGATGTGACTTTTGATGAGGCTAGCCCAGGAGCTAGACTTGATGTTTCAGGCTCTTCTTATCCCTCCGAGACCATCTTTGTAGAAGATGAGGATGATGGAGATGATGGTGTTCCACCGGATCCAGCCCCTCTACACCGAGGTGCCTCCTGTTTCCATTTCTCGCACTCGGGGAGACCACCCTTGCCTTCCGACTCTCCTTCAGTGAGTGGCTTTGCTCCTACCTCTTACGTGCATGAGGTAGAGGCCATACCTTCAGTCCTCCCGTCATATCCAGAAGCTCATCCACCCGATCGATCATTGGTGATCTGCTTGAGCGGTCACTCGCCAAAATCAGGTTTGTCCGTTCTGCCTTCACTCTGCCTTTGTTGCCTCCTTTGAGCTGAAGGATATTTCTCATGCATTATCCGATGAATCGTGGATTAATGCTATGCATGAGGAACTTGAGAACTTTGAGAGGAACAAGGTATGGCGACTTGTCGAGCTCCCATCTGGTCATAATGTCATTGGGACCAAGTGGGTGTTCAAAAACAAGCAGTGAGGATGGGGTTGTCATTCGCAACAAGGCTAGGCTAGTTGCACAGGGCTTTTTTTCAGTTGAGGGTCTTGACTTTGAGGAGACCTTTGCCCTGTAGCTAGACTAGAGGCTATTAGGATCCTCGCTTGCATTCTCTCGCATCCTGTGGCTTCAAGCTCTATCAAATGGATGTCAAGAGTGCATTCCTCAATGGCTATATTGAGGAAGAGGTTTATGTCAAACAACCTCTAGGATTTGAGAACTCCAAGTTTCCGAGTCATGTATACAAGCTCTCCAAAGCTTTGTATGGACTCAAGCAGGCCCCCAGAGCATGGTATGAGAGGCTCAAGTCTTATCTTCTCAGCCATGACTTCAAAATGGGCATAGTAGACAAAACTCTGTTCATCAGACACCATGAGTCTCATTTTCTTCTTGTCTAGATTTATGTGGACGATATCATTTTTGGTGGCTCGTCTCATTCGCTTGTGTCTCAATTTTCTGAGGTGATGAGCACAGAGTTTGAGATGAGTATGATGGGCGAGTTGAGCTACTTTCTTGGCTTCCAAATCAAGCAGACTCGGGAGGGTACTTTCTTGCATCAAGGCAAATATACCCGTGACCTCCTAAGGCGCTTCGACATGTCTGATGGGAAGACGGTGATGACTCCTATGGCCACCACTTCTGTCCTTGAGCCCGATGAGGATGGTGAGCCTGCAGATCAAAAGGAGTTTCGGAGCATGATCGGCTCCCTCTTGTACCTCACTGCTTCGAGGCCGGACATACATTTCATTGTGTGTCCGTCTCGCCGATTTCAAGCTTCCTCTCGCCTCTCACCGCCAAAGGTCAAGCGCATCTTCGTGTACCTTCGTGCTACCACCGATTATGGTATTTGGTACTCTTCGTCTTCTTGTCTATCTCTTAGAGCCTTTTCCGATGCCGACTTTCTTCGGGTCAGAGGATAGATAGGAAGAGCACTTCGCAGCACTTGCCAATTCATTGGCACTTCTCTTGTTTCTTGGTCATCTAGGAAGCGATGCAGGGTTGCACAATCCACCGAGGCCGAGTATGTTGTTCGCTGACCGATGTCAGAGCTGTGTGCTCTGGATGAGATCGACCTTACGGGACTATGGGTTAGAGATAGAGAGTGTGCCACTTTTCTGTGACAACACTTCAGCTATTTGCATTGCTAAAAACACATTGCAACATTCTCGGACCAAGCACATTGATATTAGATATCACTTCCTTAGAGACCATGTGGAGAAGGGAGATATCGCGCTTCAGTTCATAGAGAGTGACCTTGATTAGCCGATATCTTCACCAAGCCTTTGGATAGCTCGCATTTGTTGCCTTGAGGAGTGAGCTTGGAGTCGTGAGCCCCACGGCCTTTCGTGAGGGAGAGCGGTTGTATATTATGTATTATATGTTTTCTTCCAGCTTAGCTTTTCTTTTCTTTGTGTTTCTTTTGGGTGACTTTGGGCTTGTTTTCTTGAGTTGAGTTCACTCACTTAGACTTCTGGCATGCCTTCCATGGACCTCTTATCTTGTGCTTTAGGTTGCTATCATGCGTGATTAGTCATTCTCTCTCTCTCTAGGTTGAGTTCCCTCACAGCCTTATAAGTCTAGCAAGTATTGGGCCTCCCTGGGTAGACAGGTGTCTGTGTGCACTCCTTAGTTGGGATCTAGAGTCGCCTTCCCTATGTCGATCCTTTGGGAAGATAAGAGCGAGTCTAAGCGTAGTGAGTCTCTTCTATCTTATCTATGCTCAATAGCCATCCAGCTTTGCGGTTTCTCGCTTCTTCTCCTCATTCTGTTTTTTTAGTTGTTACTGAGTTCATTCGGGTTTTCTTTATGCCTAATCTTGATAATAACTCAACTTTAACCAGATTTGAGCTTAAAATTGATTCATTTGTTGAGGGGAGTTTGGGAATCTGTTCATGCATTGCATTTAGACTGCATTTTCTGCATTTTATGAGCTTTGTCTATTGTGCAATTGATTTCTTCTTCATGCTATACACCATGCTACATCATTTGAAGAAAATCACTAGCTTAGGTATGTCCAAGTTCATTTAACTTGCTGCTTAAAAATGAAATAAGCCTTAAATGAAAAACTTGATGAAACTTGTTGCTTTTACTTGCTAGGTTTCTTCTCTAGAGGTTTGTGCCATAATTTGAGAAATTTAGGAGTTCTCTAGAGTCCCTATAGCAACTTAGGTGAAACTAGTTTGATCCATGCTAGAGTCCTTCAATTGCTCATGAATCATTGTGCTAAAATGAAAATTAAACAAAATTGACTCTTCTTGTGCATATACGACTCAACACCTTGCATTCACAAGACCGCTTCCCATTGCACTTGGGATGAACTTGAATACATCGTGTTTGACCTAGACCATCCTCTTAAGAGTTCATCTTGAGATGGTCGACACGGCTTGAGTCAATTGGTTGTCAAAAGAAAATGCAAATAAATTAAAAACAAAGACATATGTGGGTAAAGAATGCAAATAATGTCAAACATTTGCACCCCGCTATGTCTTGTATTGTCGGGACCCGAATTTGCAAATACGGACCCTCTGTGTATACCGTGACTAGTCCAGATCACGCTTAGTGCACATTGAGCTCAACATAGATGCTATCATAGTCACACACAATGAAATATAGCATAAACTTCATTAATTAATAATAACTGTTGTCTTACATGAATAATGCCTCACAGGGCTTAAAAGAGTATCAATGAGAAGCGCGGAAATAGAATAAACGCAGTGGCGCTCCATTCGCCACGTGCAACCGACGAGGCTCGGACCCTAAGCATTCGCATCCAAGTAATCCTCCTCCATGAATGGTATAGATTCCTCTTCTTACGAAGTTGTTGTTGTTGGGGTGAGTACATAAAGCACTCAACAAGTTGTGCACAACAATGCAAGTCTAATATTTTATATGCTTGGCTTAATCCAAAGGAATGGCTAGTAAGGGTATTTTGCAATAAAGCAAAGATTTAACAAGAATACAATAAATAGATTGGAAAGCATAAAACAAATACGAGAATTAATAAATTCAGTATTTCTGAAATACACCAAGTTTCCAATCCTAAATTAATTTTCCACTTTCCATGGCACCTTGCCATCCCAACAAGTTTTTGTTTAACAAAAGTCTAACCCTTAACTGTAATCCCGAGCATTGCCCAATACCGTGAGCACGGCTATTCGAATAGATTGTACACTCTGCAGAGGTTATGCACTTTACCCACACGATACAACCAAACACCACCAAGGCGAGTGATCATAACAAAGCCTTTACAATGCTACACCTAGACCCAGTACTGCTCGCTAAGGTTTCAACACTGAAGGGTTAAACCACCACAACAGGGCCCCCCTCTTGCGCCATGTGAGTTAAACCGTAACCCGGGACTCACTATTCACCACGACGAAGATCAAATCTAGGTTTCACAAATTATTCAGCTAGGTGTCCCATTCGCATATGTGGTTGCAAGAGAGACTCAGTCAAAGGCTTGCAAGGTTAAGTCCTTAAAGTGATTAAGGCAAGACTTCCACATACCCCCGCCAAACCTGGCCCACCTTGGCACACCGCCTTGCCACTTGCCTCAATCTAAAATCATTACCACCCGGCTTGATTACCAAGCACCACATGCCATCAACATTTCAATCCCGATGTGTGACCTCCTCGCCACGACAACTTGATATCATTGTGTGACAACACATGACACACCAATTCATAAACATTGTTCCATATTCCATTAGTCAAGATTAAGTATCGACATTCGGACACATGTGATGACGTGGCATGGCTAAGCAATCTATGACGATCTAACTAGCCCATGTTGATTATCAACTATAATTCCACATCCTAGGGTGACAAATAGATCATGGCATATAATTGACAAGGTATGGTTTAATTCAAATAGGCATATTATCTAATTCCCAGATTAATTGAAATCATTTATACACATAAAATATCATGCATAAAGTTTAAAAGACAAAATAGCGATTTGGTGAAAATTAGGTGCAACATGATCAAAGCACAACTTGCCTTGGAGTAGGTGCTGGTCTTGATCTGAGTTTGGGTCTTGAGCGACGAATCTTCCTCCGGATCACCGAGCGGTTCAACGTCTACGCTAAACGATGCCAAAATAGCAAATAAACACCAAACCAGAGAGCAAACAAACTCCAAAAATAAAATAAAATTCACCAATAAATAGATATTGATTTTACAATTTTTAGAAATTTGAATCACTCAAATCCAAGTTAAAATGCAAAAGATATAGCCTTTTGAAGTTTGAATAAATCTTGAAAATACGTAAAATAGAATTTCGATTTTTCTCAATTATTTTCTATTGGAAAAGATCTTTATTGCGCACGGCGACGTCAGCCCCGACTCGGACCAATCGGCACGACATCGTCGCTCGTCCATGGACTCGGTCCACGGAACCGCCTCGTCCAACGTGGACGCGCCCACGCGCCTCGACCACGCCGCCCGACACGCGGCGCATCGATTGGTCGCGACGCGCCGCGTGCCGATCTCGACACGCGGCGCGATCTGCGCGGACGATCTGACGGCCACCGATCTACCCCTACGTGGCTCAATCCCGATCGTCTATTCGGATCTAACGGTTAGAAATTTACCCGAGCGAAACACTGATGAAGAAGCGACGTGGCTTGATCTGGACGGTTCGGCGAAGATCCAACGGATGCGCGAAGCTCCGAGACACGGCGGCGGGCTTGCACCGGAGCGGAGGAAGACGACCACCCGAACGGCGTTTCGACGCGACTCCGGCGAGAAGAAGGGGCAGACTCGACGCGACACGACGCGAGGAACTCGGATCTGGAACCGATTCGGCGGGAGGATGCTCGACGGCGGCGGAATGGCGCAAAAACTCACGCAGCATCGCAAAGAACTACGGCGAGCTCCTGAGCGATGATGGCAGCGAAAACGGCGAAGAGGCTAGAGCTACTGGCTGCGCAAGGGAACGAGGAACATCGGAGTGCGGGCTGCGGCTTTTATAGCCTCGGCATGCGCACAGGGAAGGAAACCCTAAATCACGCGGCGGCGACGGCAAGCGGCGGCGGATTCGGAAACCGAATCGGAGACGGACGATCGAGACCGTCCGATCCAAGATGAGCGCCAAGATTAGATCCGGCGATACGATCCGATCCGCTCTTCCAAATCCAACGGACGAGATCTAAACTTACCAAAACAACGCGAAGCGATCCCGACCACTTGATCTCGATCCAACGGCTCGCAGCACTAGGGTTTCGCGAAAGGAGGCAGCCATCTGATCTTCATCCAACGGTCACACGCGCGGCGGCGGCGAAGCAGGCTGACGGGCGCGACAAAGAATGGGCAAGACGCATACGCTCTGGGCTTGGCCCGATCGTTCACTCGATTTTCAAAAGCTTTTGATTTAAAATAATTCCCGAAATTAGATTAATCTATTTTAAGTAATTAAAATATCGGAAAAATCGAGAAAATTCTCATAAATACTTTGAGACATTACGAGCTCAAATAAAATATTTTTGGTAAAACTTTATATTAACTTTATCTATATATATTTAGTTTTCACCAAAGGTTCAATATACTTAATTAAAATAAATTTAGATAATTTCGGAAAAATCCAATAAATTCGTAAAATCACAAAAATGCACGTGAGCGAAATTATAAGCCAAATTTTGGGATGTTACAAACCTCCCCCTCAATGTAATCTCGACCCGAGATTCAAGGTGACTAGGAATAGGTTTGGAAATTCCATCTTGAGTCCTCTTCACGCCCCGGGTTGCCTCATTCTCGTAATGGTTGCTCCATCGAACTCTGCAAAACGAATCGACTTGTTCACTCGTTCTCATGTCCATGACATCCAAAATTTTCATTGGATGTTCTTTGTAGGTCAAATCATACGCAACTCAATCTCTTCCATAGGTGTTCGCTCTCACTGCACCAAGACACTTCTTGAGTTGTGACACATGGAACACATCATGCACGCTTTGCCAAGAATCGCGGCAATTCAAGCGATAAGCAACCTCCTCGACGGCTCAAAATTTTGAGCGGTCCAACATATCTTGGGGCGAGCTTTCCTTTAGCGTGGAACCTTTAACTCCTTTCGGAGGGTAACCCTAAGATACACGAAATCATCGGGCTCAAACTTAGATCACGGCGTCGATTATCGGCAGAACTCTTTTGCCTTGATCGCGATTTTCAACCTCTCTCTTATCATAGCAACTTGCTCTTGACTTCCTTGAGAATATCGGGGCCAAATATCATACGTTCTCTGTCTCATTCCAATTTAGCGGGTACGACAGCACGACCATATAAAGCTTCAAATGGCGACATCGCAAACTAGCTCGGTGACTTTTGTTATAATCGAACTCGCATATGGCAAACATTTATCCCATGATGTAGTGTAGGCTAAAGCACAAGCTCTTAACATATCTTCCAAAATCGATTTACTCTTTCTGTTCGACCATCGATGCGAGGATGATATCTTTGTGCTAAAGTTCAAACGCGTTCCCATGGCTTCATGCAATTTATCCCAAAATCTCGAGGTGAACCGGTACCTCATGTCGACACTATTTTCTTTGGTACACCATGCAAACACACGATTACGCAATGTATAGTTACGCTAACGGTCCCTGAGTAAGTTGTCTTGATCGAATGAAGTGAGCAACTTTGGTCAATCGATCCACAATGACCCATATAGAATCATACCCATTTTGAGTTCTTGGCAATCCGGTGATGAAATCCATACCGATTTCTTCCCACTTCCATTCTCGGGACTTTTAGCGGTTGTAGCAAACCGCTGGTCTCTCGATGTATTGCCTTAACTCTCGGCATACATCGCACAAGGCAACGTGCTCGGCGACTTCACGCTTCATATTCGCCACCAAAACCTCTCCTTTAAGTCTGGTACATCTTAGCGCTTCTGGATGAATTGAATACTTGGAATCATGAGCCTCTTCCAAAATCAAGCGCTTAAGTTCTAGTCATTTGGCACACAAATGCGACCCTTGAACCACATGGTACCTTGGTCGTCCACGGTAAAGTCCTTTGCTAATCCTTCATCCTTTTAGCCTTGATTGGTTGACTTTCTCATCATCTTTTGTCCTTCCGAATTTGATCTTGAGCATTGGCTTCACTTCCAAAGCAGCTAGGAATCCTTCTAAAACTACTTCCAATTTTAAATTTTGCAATTCTCTGCACAGTTCTGACTGTCCTTCCTGCACCATCATATTCGCCACGTAGCTCTTGCGACTTAAGGCATCAGCTACCACATTTGCTTTTCCCGGATGGTAATGAATTCCCATGTTATAATCCTTGATTAATTCCAACCATCTCCTTTGCCTCATATTGAGATCTCGATTGAGTGAAAATATATTTCAAACTCTTATGGTCCGTATATATCTCACATCTATTTCCAATGAGATAATGGCGCCACAATTTCAAGGCATGCACCACGCAGCCAATTCCAAGTCATGCGTAGGATAATTTCCTTCGTGCGGTCTTAACTGCCTTGACGCATATGCGACCACTTTACCCTCTTGCATCAATACGCATCCAAGACCCTGTCTTGACGCATCACAGTATATATCGAAGCTGTTCTGAACATTAGGCAAAACCAACACTGGGGCTGTTGTTAAACGCTTCTTTAATTCCTCAAAACTCTTATCACAATCTGGCGTCCATGAAAATTTCTTTTCCTTTTTCAATAACTGAGTAAGAGGTCTCGCAATCGTCGAAAATCCTTCTATGAACCGCGATAATATCCTCGCCATTCCCGAAAACTTGGACTTGAGTGATGACTTTGGTTGCTCCCAATGCAACATCGCCTCCACTTTGCTTGGGTCGACAAAGAACTCCTTCTCGCGATCATGACATGACCGAGAAATTCCACCTTTCCTTCCAAAAGTCGCATTTCTTGAATTTAGCATACAATTTGTTGCTCACGCACTTTTCCAACACTAGCCTCGGATGATTTGCGTGCTCTGCTTCGGTCTTGAATATACCAAAATATCATCTATGAACACAACAACAAACTTGTCCAAGTATTCCATGAAAATCTTATTCATCAAGTTCATGAAATATCTTTGGCGCATTGGTCAATCAAAAGACATGACCGTGAACTCATAATGTCCATATCTTGAAGAGAATGCGGTCTTTGGAACATCTCCGCGAATCTTTAGTTGATGATATCCGAACGAAGGTCTATCTTGGAGAACACTCGGCTCCTCTCAACCGGTCGAGCGGATCATCAATCCTTGGCAACGGATACTTATTCTTAATCGTCACTTCATTAAGTGCACGGTAATCAATACACATTCTAAGGCTTCCATCCTTTTTCCTGACAAACAAAACTGGCGCTCCCCATGGCGACGAACTTGGTCTTATAAAACCTTTCTCTAATAACTCGTCGATCTGTTTCTTCATCTCTACTAACTCATCGGTAGGCATCCGATAAGGTCTTTTTGCTATTGGTGCGGTTCCCGGTGCTAACTCAATGACGAACTCGATGTCACGGTCTGGCGGCATTCCCGGCAGATCTTCTGGAAATACGTCTGGATATTCCCTGACTACTGGCACGTCCTCTATGACGATGGTTCTCATGCTATTAACCATTAATTGACCCTTACGAACTGATGTCGCTCGGAATTCCACCTTTTCTCCTCTAGGGCTCTCAATGGATACAACCCTTCGACCACAATCCAAAACTGTCTTATGCTTGGTTAACCAGTCCATTCCCAATATGACATCTAAAACTTGGGCATCTAGAATAATCAAGTTCGCTAGGAACTCTACCCCATTAATTATTAGCTTCACCCCCAAACACCCAAGGTTAGATCTTAACTCAGATCCTGGGGCTTGTACTAGCATCACACACTTAAGATTTTTCATGCTCAAACCATTTTCAGATGCAAAAGCTCGAGAGACAAAGGAATGCTAAGCTCTGAATCAAATAATCTGCTATGGTCTCGAGTTTACAAAAACTTACCCGAGACGACGTCGATGCTTCCTGGCTCCATCGGCGGTGATGTGGTTGACTCGCCTCGAATAGTAGCTTGAGGCGTCACTCCCGCTGTCTAGCTCCTCGATTCGCTCCCGCCATCGGTGCCTTAGCGGTGTCGTTCAAGGTTGAAACGCATTTGGCGTGATTCCTCCTTTTCGGGACATCTATTAGCATAATGCCCCAGCTCATTGCAACTGTAGCACCTTCTGGCGGCTGACTGCTGCACTCCCCCTTGAGCATTGTTACCTTGGGCCGGCGTCTGATAACCTTGTCCTGATGGTCGCGGTGCAGGTGTTGCTGGCTTGTTAACAGCTTGTGGTTGGAACCTAGCAAACTGTTGCGGTGTCATCCTCATTCGCAGGTGGTTAGGGCGTCCACCTGGGTTAGTCATCAAGCGTTTGCGATTTTCCCCAAGCTCCTTGCGCTTATCCTCCAGAATCAAAGCCTTGTTTACCAATTCTTGGAAATCTGGAAAAGTGTGGGTAATCAGCCCCACTTGCAGCCCTGAGTTTAGTCCTTTCATGAAGCGGGACTGCCTGGCCTTGTCCGTCGCTACGTCCTCAGAAGCATAGCGAGCTAACTGCGTGAATTTGTTTAAGTAATCGCCACCGTTGGCTTCCTTGCTTAAGCGCCTGAACTCTTCCTTTTCAGTCCATCATCCCTTCGGTACATGGTATCTGGCGGAAGGTCGTTGCAAACTCTTCCCATGTGATTTCCATGGGTGCTTCATGAGCGACACAATAGTTCTCCCACCATTCTGCATTGTTCCTCTAGGCGATGGGATGCGTAAAGAACCTTCTCATGGCCTTCACATTGAGTGATGTACAATTTCCTCTCAATGGTTCTCAGCCAATCATCCGCTTCCAAGGGATTGACATTTCCTGAGAATGTTGGTGGTCGGGTCCTCATGAAGTCCGACAACTTGGAGTAAGGACGAGGCCCGCCATTGTTGTTCGGCAGCAGGGTTGTTGATCGCAGCCATATTGGTCATCTGTTGCATCATAGTGCGCATCAACCGAGTTTGCTTGTGAGAAAAGCTCCCAAGTTCGCATATCCTTGGCGGTGCTTGCTGCGGTGGTGCTCCTTCATTGGGATTGTTGCCTGAGCGCAGACCACTTCCTGAAGCCCCATTGTTGCTGCGAGTGTTCACCATCTGCTTGATTGCTTCTTGGGTTAGGAAAGATAGATGTAGCATAGATAAGATGCAAGAATTTCTAAGGGGAAACAAGTTAAACCCAACTTAAATAATCTTTATTATTATTACTTGGTATGGTTGCTTACAATGCCTAAGGGCTTTGCAACACATAACGCACACTCGACAAACAATTAAGAACCAAACTAAACATGCAACCTTAACGTCTACTAAAAGGTAAAGGCTAACTTAAGAACGCGACTCAACACTCGAGTCTCAACACAACTCTAAGACCAACTCTCACTCATCCACCACCTGGTGAGATCGATCCGTGCATACACCGGTGGGTGGTGGCATGGGTGCGAACCTATCCTGGTGACCCTCTGCTGGCTCCTCGGGCTCCCACTCACGCTCTTAGGGTCTTCTTCTTCCTCCTCGGCGACCTCATCCGGCTCTGGGCGACTGGTCCGCTAGCTCCTCGGCCACCGCAAGGCTTCCTCCTCGCCGATGACTCAGGCTGCGGCGTCACGGGTCTTTGAAGC
This sequence comes from Otatea glauca, assembly GCA_036346275.1. Classification (NCBI taxonomy): domain Eukaryota; kingdom Viridiplantae; phylum Streptophyta; class Magnoliopsida; order Poales; family Poaceae; genus Otatea; species Otatea glauca. The sequence goes on along the minus strand of CM070725.1, from coordinate 29,033,833 downwards.
TCTCGCTCCGCCACTCTCGGCGCCTCACACGCTGTCTCCAGCTCTGCGCGGTGTCCTCGGGTGATCCTCCGGGCGGTGGCGAACTCAAGAAGGTGTGTCTGCGAGCACACTCTCCTCCACGATCCGTCGACGCTGCACGCTCGCCTTTGTCGGGTGAAGTCGAAACACGGTGTCGCTGGCTTCGAGGCGAGTCGTGGCGGATCCGTCGTAGAGCAAGTCTAGCGACCTCTCGAACTCCGGTCTCGTAAGTGAACCTCCGGCGGTGATGTGGATCGGTGCGGTGGTCTCGTCGCACTCTCGGCGAAGATGATCAGCTTGCGAAGAACCCCGATGCACACCGTTGGACGTTCGCTTGCTTCCTCGGTGAGAGCGGACGATCAAAGCCTCCAATCACTTGAAGAACTCTCCACGGCTCCATGGCATAGCCACCTGTCTTGACTCGAAGGATGGAAGATCGGCATCTATTCAAAACAAAATTTTGAATAAGATCTCCACTAAACGGCAACTAAAAGAAGGTAATTTAGCAAGGATGAGAGTAGGAGGATGAGATAAGCCAAGAGTTTCATATTAGTCAATTTTACTGTTTTCTTTAGAAAATAATTTTGGACACTCCTAAGAGATACCAACTACCTAGGGCCAAGACCTATAGTCAAGATGGCTCGATACCACCTCTGTCGGGACCCGAATTTGCAAATCCGGACCCTCTGTATACCGCACTAGTCGAGATCACGCTAGTGCACACAGAGCTCAACATAGATGCTATCATAGTCACACACAGTGAAATATAGCATAAACTTCATTAATTAATAATAACTGTTGTCTTACATGAATAATGCCTCATGGGCTTAAAAGAGTATCAATGAGAAGCGCGGAAATAGAATAAGCGCGGTGGCGCTCGATTCGCCACGAGCAACCGACGAGGCTCGGACCCTAAGCATTCGCATCCAAGTAATCCTCCTCCATGAATGGTATAGATTCCTCTTCTTACGAAGTTGTTGTTGTTGGGGTGAGTACATAAAGCACTCAACAAGTTGTGCACAACAATGCAAGTCTAATATTTTATATGCTTGGCTTAATCCAAAGGAATGGCTAGTAAGGGTATTTTGCAATAAAGCAAAGACATTTAACAAGAATACAATAAATAGATTGGAAAGCGATAAAACAAATACAGTAATTAATAAATTCAGTATTTCTGAAATACACCAAGTTTCCAATCCTAAATTAATTTTCCACTTTCCATGGCACCTTGCCATCCCAACAAGTTTTTGTTTAACAAAAGTCTAACCCTTGCTCTGTAATTCCGAGCATTGCCCAATCTAGTGAGCACGGCTATTCGAATAGATTGTACACTCTGCAGAGGTTATGCACTTTACCCACACGATACAACCAAACACCACCAAGGCTAGTGATCATAACAAAGCCTTTACAATGCTACACCTAGACCCAAGATCGCTCGCTAAGGTTTCAACATGAAGGGTTAAACCACCACAACAGGCCCCTCTTGCGCCATGTGAGTTAAACCGTAACCGGGACTCACTATTCACCACGACAAGATCGAAATCTAGGTTTCACAAATTATTCACTAAGGCTGTCCCATTCGGACATGTGGTTGCAAGAGAGACTCAGTCAAAGGCTTGCAAGGTTAAGTCCTTAAAGTGATTAAGGCAAGACTTCCACATACCCCCGCCAAACTCGCCCACCTTGGCACACTGCCCTTGCCACTTGCCTCAATCTAAAATCATTACCACCCCAGTTGATTACCAAGCACCACATGCCATCAACATTTCAATCCCGATGTGTGACCTCCTCGCCACGACAACTTGATATCATTGTGTGACAACACATGACACACCAATTCATAAACATTGTTCCATATTCCATTAGTCAAGATTAAGTATCGACATTCGGACACATGTGATGACGTGGCATGGCTAAGCAATCTATGACGATCTAACTAGCCCATGTTGATTATCAACTATAATTCCACATCCTAGGGTGACAAATAGATCATGGCATATAATTGACAAGGTATGGTTTAATTCAAATAGGCATATTATCTAATTCCCAGATTAATTGAAATCATTTATACATAAAATATCATGCATAAAGTTTAAAAGACAAAATAGCGATTTGGTGAAAATTAGGTGCAACATGATCAAAGCACAACTTGCCTTGGAGTAGGTGCTGGTCTTGATCTGAGTTTGGGTCTTGAGCGACGAATCTTCCTCCGGATCACCGAGCGGTTCAACGTCTCACGCTAAACGATGCCAAAATAGCAAATAAACACCAAACCAGAGAGCAAACAAACTCCAAAAATAAAATAAAATTCACCAATAAATAGATATTGATTTTACAATTTTTAGAAATTTGAATCACTCAAATCCGAGTTAAAATGCAAAAGATATAGCCTTTTGAAGTTTGAATAAATCTGAAAATACGAAAATAGAATTTCGATTTTTCAATTATTTTCTATTGGAAAAGATCTTTATTGCGCAACGCCGACGTCAGATACGACTCGGACCAATCGGTGCCGACCGTCGCTGGTCCATGGACTCGGTCCACGGAACCGCCTCGTCCAACGTGGACGCGGACACGGCGCCTCGCACCACGCGCCCGACACGCTGGGCGCGCATCGATTGGTTGCGGCGCGCGCGTCGCGCCGATGTTTCGACACGCGGCGCCAGATCGCGCGACGATCGACGGCCACCGATCTACCCCTACGTGGCTCAATCCCGATCGTCTATTCGGATCTAACGGTTAGAAATTTACCCGGCGAAACAACATGAAGAAGCGGCGTGGCTTGATCTGGACGGTTGGCGAAGATCCAACGGATGCGGCTTCCGAGACACGGCGCGGGCTTGCACCGGAGCGGAGGAAGACGACCACCGAACGGCGCTTCGACGCGACCGGCGAGAAGAAGGCGACTCGGACGCGACACGACGCGAGGAACTTCGGATCTGGAACCGATTCGGCGGGAGGATGCTCGACGGCGGCGGAATGGCGCAAAACTCACGCGGCACCGCAAAGAACTACGGCGAGCCTCGGCGATGATGGCGCAAAAGCAGCGAAGAGGCTAGAGCTACTCTTGGTGCGCAAGGAACGAGGAACATCGGAGCGCGGCTGCGGCTTTATAGCCTCGGCATGCGCCAGGAAGGAAACCCTAAATCACGCGGCGGCGGCGGCAAGAGGTGGCGGATTCGAAACCGAATCGGAGACGACGACTGGAGACCGTCCGATCCAAGATGAGCGGCCAAGATTAGATCCGAAGCGATACGATCCGATCCGCTCTTTCCAAATCCAACGGACGAGATCTAAACTTACCAAAACAACGCGAAGCGATCCCGACCACTTGATCTCGATCCAACGGCTCGCAAAGACTAGGGTTTCGCGAAGGAGGCGACCATCGATCTTCATCCGCGGTCACGCTGCAGCGGCGGCGAAGCGGTGACGGGCGCCTGACAATGGGCAAGCGCACGCTTCGGGCTTGGCCCAAGATCTTGTTCACTCGATTTTCAAAAGCTTTTTGATTTAAAATAATTCCCAAAATTAGATTAATCTATTTTAAGTAATTAAAATATCTGGAAAAATCCCAGAAAATTCTCATAAATACTTTGAGACATTCTGAGCTCAAATAAAATATTTTTGGTAAAACTTTATATTAACTTTATCTATATATATTTATTTTTCACCAAAGGTTCAATATACTTAATTAAAATAAATTTAGATAATTTCTGGAAAAATCCAATAAATTCAGAAAATCACAAAAATGCACGTGAGCGAAATTATAAGCCAAATTTTGGGATGTTACATGTATGATGATAAATCAAAATTTGCATTAAGTGATAAATGAGCCTGAAGGACCTTGTATGCTCTTCTAGATTCCCCAAAGTGTTGAGTAGGTTGAACTCTAGGTTTTCCTTTTGATCTTTAGAGTGGCTATTCTTCTATTTTTGAAACTAAAGCTAAGTGTTGCACTTGTCTAATCTTGCTAAAAATGAAATATTCAAAACTAAGCTCGTATTTGCACTTGGACATGTCTTAGTTTAGTCATCTTCTGAAATTGACAAGCTTGGTGTAATATTCTTCCATTTTGATCAATTGGATAATCTTCAAAGCTCTTTCGATTGCATTTCATGCATACATAAAAAAATTGATGCCTATATTGCCAAAAGGAGAAAACGTAGAAAAGGCATCACTAAAATGATAAAATGTGAATGCTTATTTGGTTATTATGATCTTTGTAAAACTATGCTACTACTTACGTTGGATCATAATCTCATAATCACATTTGACATGTTTAGTTGGATTTTAGAGTTTTGTTGAAAACTTGCTCTTTCTTAAATTTAACTCTAAAATCAATTCCTCTTCGTCAACTTGGTCATGGTTCTAATTTCTATCTTTGGACCAAGTTTGATTTTGCAACTAAAAATTGCTTTCTTCTTCATTTTCTTCAAACTCAAATTTATGCCTTTTGTGTGGTTTGTCAATATACTCATCAAGGGGGTGATTGAAGGACCATGTGGAGGTCCATCCATATTTGTGATGAGTATTTGACTTTATTTGAGCAAGGTGTGCTCATGTTTGAGTTTGATTTGGATTGATTTTCAAAATGAAGCAATTTGAGTTGTCTCTGCCAGAGTGGCGATCATCACCGTATGGGCGCGGTAGTGATGAGTTGGATGGGTTTACTGAATATCTTTGTGGGCATTGCTATGTGAAAGGTTGTTTCCTTGTTTTTGATGGTTGCAGGACGACGGTGCTAGGTCATGGTGAGGCGAAGGATGACCGGGATTAGGTGACGAGCGTCAGAGGTCCAGACGGTCGGGAGATCGCCGAAAGATGATCGGAGACGGAGTCCGGGCAAGTCAAGAAGACAAGGAAATGAGATGATGCTATCTAGATGCCGCGTGGATCAATGAGGGCCGTCGGATTGAGGTCTAGTTGATAGGTTAGTGGGTCTAGGTAGTATGCTTTGAAAACCGTGTAAGAAAACCCGCTATGTGTGTGGGTTTTGGGTTAGCCCTTGCATGGCTGTGTGTGTGGGTTAATCCTAGCCCTTAGATGAGTGCTCTAGGGTTGAGGGACTCATCCAAGGGTGGTAGGTGGCCCAAGAGTAGTATAAATAGGGGTGGAGGGGTAGCCTCCTTCCCTTGAAGGTTTTGAGGTTTGTGAATGCTCCTTTGAGCTTTGCCCACATGAAAGTGAGGCTTTGTAACCTCTCCTTCCAGAAATGAATGTTTTATCCATCCACCTCTGAATTTATTTTCTGATTTACATTATGTCTTTACTTTACGCAATTTAAATTCAGCATTTACTTTCCGCAATTACATTCCCATAATTTACTTTCAAGTAATTTGATTTGCCCTCCTCCTTCTAAATGCTGCTGATCTTGGATGTTTTGAGTGTGTTCATATGGTTTTACATCACTTTTGCACTCTTGGATTGAGTAGAGAACATCTTTTCTTTCAAGTTCCAACTTTGTTCAGAACTTGTTCTTCACACAGCAGTCAGTTTTTGATTTTTTTAAAAATATAGAAAAATCATTTTTGAGTGATTCTTGTTGGAGGAGGTGCGGGACTCTGACATACACCTGAATAAAAATTTTGGAGTTCACTTGTTGCACCGTTTGGGCGAAATGAGGTGAAAACCGAGCCCCAAACTTTCTGCTCGAAGTTCTTGAGCATACTGTGTTCTTAGATTTTTACTGTTTTTTCTGTAAGGCTTTTTGAGGAGAAATTTGGTGGAGTTCTTCACGACTCTTATGCTCATAGGGAGAAAAATTCTCAGAATTTTGTGAGCTGCAGAATCCCACCAACCTCCTGTGCAAATTGAGGACAAGTTCTGGAAATTCTGCTTTTGCTTTTCTGAAAGTGACTTTTGTGATTTTAATTGATGTCCTTTCTAAAAGCAAGAGTTTGAATTGATTCCTCTTTATCTTGGACACTAGACAACCAGGATTGTGACTCAAAAATCCCCACAATATTTTATGGTACTTATCCATGCAAGCTTGGGGTACCCGCCTCCCCTTTTATAGCCTCGGTATGCGCACCCAAACGGGAACCCTAGATCGGTTCAGTGGCGGAAACCGACTCCGACATGGTGACGGCACGCTCCGAGACCTGTGTGAGGATGACTCACCGCAGCCGTTCGGTCGCGATCCACCGGTCATGATCTCTTGGCTGAGATCCGATCCTAACCACCCGCGATTTCTTTCCAACGGCGATGATCCATCCGAGTCCCGAACCGGTACGCCTTGCTCTCACCCGCGCGATCTCGATCCAACGGCAGGGATTAGACCTTCTAGAAAACGGGCTAAATGGGCCGCACTACTCTGGGCCATCTACGCATAGTATACGGGCCTAGCCAAATACTGTTCATAGGGAATTTTCCGGGTTTCATAAATTAAAATAATTACAAAAATTCATTTAATTATTTTTAGGCAAATAAATATTTAGGAAAAATCCCAAAAAATTCTCAAAAATACTTTGAGACATTTCTCACTCAAATAAAATATTTTTTGGCAAAACTTTATTTTAACTTTGCATCATTTTAAATAGTTTTAAACAAAGGATCAATATACTTAATTTACAGTTAATTCCAATAAATCCAAAAAAATCCAATAAATTCCAGAAAAACATAAAAAGGACAATTAACCAATAAAGTGATGTTAAAGAAAATTTTTGGGATGTTACAATATGTAAAAACTTCATTCACTTGATTGTATGATCGAGTTGAAGTGCTCAAATGTAGTATTCATTAAAAATGTGAATCAATGAGCAACTACAACTCATTTTGGATTTTAAAAGGCTCTTGCAGCCTTTCAAGGGCGGTGTAACCGCAGAATAAGTGGTAGCACCAGCGAGCGGTATGACCGGCCTTTGTGCGGTCATGCCGTGCGTCCGAAGGATGGGCGGTTTTGACGCATTTCTCAGTGTAACCGACCCCTCCTTTTCTTTTCCCGTGCTCCCCTAAGCCCTCTTCACTTCTTTCTCTCTCTTCTCTCAAGAACTCCCTATCTCTCTCTCCCTCAAAATCTCCCGAGAAGAATCCTCTCAAATCAATCTTTCCGATCAAAATGTCTCGGTCTCATCTTGATCTTATGGACTAAGTTACTCCTTCCCTCCTTTCTCCCTTGATTTTACTCGCATTTCTCATGCCCTAGTGTCCTCAAATGGTGTCTTGGGGTTTGATGCAAAATGTGGCAGAATAATGCAAAATAACTCAAAATTTTTGGGTACAATGGGTAGATATTTGACTCGTGATGTTTATTTGTGCTATTCAATGGACCAATCTACTCAAAACTCAAAAATTGCGGAGTTAGATTAAAAGGAATCGTGCGATCGGTCATACTGACCCCTTGGGAGGTAGCACTTCCCTTGGTCGGTGCTACCGGATCCTTGGGCGATATGACCGGGGTGGCAGTTCTAAAATCTCTTTTCTTGCATTTTTATGCCACAAATGTATTGTAAACCAACTCTAAGGCTATTCACCCTTATTCTCATTGTATCTATTCCTTGCAATCTCAGTCATCATGCCGAGGACTAACAATTTACCCTCTCGCGGCGGCGGAGTAGTTCGCAAGTCCACTCGAGGAAGGGGAGTTCCTCTGGCTCATGACAGTGACAACGAAGATTCTCAAACTCGTGCCGCCAGGGATAGGGAGATTCGGAAGAAAATCCAAGAAGAACTTGGGGGAGTTCTCGTGGATGAAGAGGAAAGAAAGTTGTTTCTGAGTCGAGTGAAGAGGGTGATGACGATATGGATGTAGATTTTGAAGGGGGAAATGATTCTGAGAATGAGGAGTCAGAAGAAGAGGAGAACTTCGATGATTTCCATCCCACTATGGATTTGAGAAAGATTAAGGGGGAAAAATATTTTTCTCTTCGTCAAGCAAATTAGTACTTGCTTCCCTGCAGTGCTACTTTGGACAAGTTCAGGACTATATTCCAGCAGAAAGTGTATCATGAGATTTATCTGAATAAGGAGTTTGCAGATCACAAATGGGTGAGCTGGGAGCATATTAGAATGATTCCTTTATTTGTTGGGGTGCCTAAACTCTTTCATGGAGCAGATCTTGCTCATTTTTTCAGCATGAGGTGTGATTACCATGAAGACATGATCCGTCAGTTCTATGCCACCTTGCATATCTCTGATTCTTTTGATGAGATTACTTGGATGACAGATGTCGCAGTATACACAGCTTCAAAGGTTGAGATAGAGCAAGCTTGGGGAGTGTATCACAGTGGTCAGCCTAAAGTTCATAGTGACTCCACCCTTCCTCTCTTTGAGCAGTACAGCTTCTATGATCCAACTGCTCGAGTCAAAAGATCTGGTAAGATGACTCACCTCCTTCCCACATCCAGCCTCATATATAGGATTGTGCGAGTTACCGTTCATCCCAAGAGTGGTAACTTCGATGAGATTAGAGGCTATGCATGGAATATTATGAGTAAAATTATGAAAAAAGAAAATTTTGATGTGGTGGAATTCATTCTTCGAGAAATGCATTCATCAGCTGAAGATCGTGGCTGAAAGATCGAAATGGCGATCAGAGGGGGGGTGAATGATCCCAAATAAAAGTTTCCCCACTCAAAGTACTCCAACCAATCTCTCAAACAAAAATATGAAACACCCAAAGATTTTCCTTCAAACTGGTGTTTCTCAGATTCGCGCACCCTCCAAAACCCGATCAATTAGACAACTATGTGTACCCCTAGCTTGCATGGATGAGAGACATGAATCATGTGAGGGATTTTTAATCATAATCCTGGTTGTCAAGTGTTCAAACAAAGAGGAATCAACTCAAAGACTACTTTTCTAAAAGAGATAAAGCAAAAACACCAAAGTCTCTTTCTAGAAAAGTAAAAGCAGATTTTCAGAAATTGTCCTCAAATGGAGCAGGTGGTTGGTGAGTTTCTGTTGCTCTAAAATTTATGGGAATTTTTCTCAAAAATCTTTGTAGAAATACTCCACCAAAAATCACCTCAAAAAGCTTTGTAGAATAAACATGAAAAATCAAGCATCACAGACAGTCAGGAACTTCGACCAGAATGTTTGAGGCTCGGTTTTCACTTCACAGCGCTCAAACGGTGCAACCAGTGGACTCAAAACAATTTCTAGAGATGTATATATGAGTTGTGCACCTTCTCCAACAAGAATAACTTAAAAATGATTTTCTATATTTTTATAAAAATCAAAGACTGACTGCTGCGCGAAGAACAAGTTCTGGACAGATTTGCAATTTGATTAAAAGCTTGATCTCTAGTTTATCCTAGGGTGCAAGAAAGATGTAAAACCATATGAACACCCCCAAGACATCTTAGAAGAACAGCATTTAGAAGGAGGGGAGGCAAATCGAAATTGCGATAAAGTAAATTGCGAGAAAGTAAGTGCTGAATTTAATTGCGGAATTTAAGTGCGGAATTGAAGTGCATAATGTAAATTGCGTAATTTAAATGTGTAATGTAAATGCACAAAGAAAAGAAATGATTGAGGAAACATTTCATTTCTAGAAGGAGAGGTTACAAAGCTTCACATTCATGTGGGCAAAGCTCAAAGGAGCATCAAAAACCTCAAAACATTCAAGAGGGGAAGGCTACCCCTCCACCCCTATTTATACAACTATTGGGCCACCTACCACCCTTAGATGAGCCTCTAAACCCTAGAGCAACCATCAAGGGCTAGGATTTACCCACTCAACCAGCCATGCAAGGGTTCACCCAAAACCCACAACACATAATAAGTTTTCTTGCACGGTTTTCAAAGCATACTAACTAGACCCGCTATCCTATCAACTAGACCGCAATCCGACGACCCTCATCGATCCGAGCAGCATCTAGCTAGCATCACATCCATTCCTTATCTTCATGGCTTACACGGACTCCGTCTCCGATCATCTTCCGGCGATCCCCGACCGTTTGGACCTCCGACGCTCCTCGCCTAGTCCCGGCCATCCTTCGCCTCACCACGACCTAGCACCGTCGTCCTGCAACCATCAAAAACAAGGAAACTCCTCACATAGCAATTCCCACAAAGATGTGCAATAAATCCATCAAAGTCCACTCATTAAAATTCATTTTTCCTTGTTCTGGCCGGTAGCACCGGGAAAACAGAGAAGATTTCAAATTGCTTCCAACTGAAAATCCATTTCAAATCAAACTCAAACAAGAGCAACCCAAGCTCAAATTTAGTCAAATACTCATCACAAATATGGATAGACCTCCACATGGTCCTTCAATCCCCCCTTGATGAGTATATTGACAAACATAACAAAAGACATATGATTTGAGTTTGAAGAGGATGAAGAAGAAAGCAATTTTTTAGTTGCAAAGTCAAATTTGGTCCAAAGATAGAAATTGGAACCATGACCAAGTTGAAAAAGAGGAATTTAGATTTTAGGGTTAAATTTAAGAAATAGCAAGTTTTCAATAAAAACTCTAAAATCCAACTAAACATGTCAAATGTGATTATGAGATTATGATCCAAAAGAAGTAGTAGCATAGTTTTACAAAGATCATAATAACCAAATAAGCATTCACATTTTTATCTTTTTAGTGATGCCTTTTCTACGTTTTCTCCCCCTTTTGGCAATATAGGCATCAATTTTTTATGTATGCATGAAATGCAATCTAAAGAGCTTTGAAGATTATCCAATTGATCAAAATGGAAAGATATTACACCAAGCTTGTCAATTTCATATTATGACTAAACTAAGACATGTCCAAGACCAATACATTTTATGAAAAAGCTTAGGTTTACAATATTTCATTTCGCATGATTTGACAAGTGCAAAACTTAGCAAAGTTTCAAAACTAGAAGCAAAACCACTCAAGGATCAAATGAAAAACCTAGAGTTCAACCTACTCAACACTTTGGGGAATTTTGAAGTGCATATAAGGTCCTTCAAACTCATTTTTAAATTTATGCAAATTTTCTTTGAGACTTTGAAAAACATAGCGGGGTGCAAATGTTTGACATTATATGCATTCTTTACCCACTTATGTGTTTGATATTTGCATTTTTTTTAAAATTGACTCAAGTCATTTTCGATCATCTCAAGGGTAACTCTTAAGAGAATGATCTTGGTCATACACAATATATTCCAAGTTCATCACAAGTGCAATGGGAAGCAATCTCGTGAATATAAAGTGTTGAGGTCAATTTTGCACAAAAGAGTCAATTATTTTTAATTTTCAATTTAGCACATATGAGCAATTCTGAAGGACTCAAATATGGATCAAACAAATTTCACCCAAGTTGCTATAGGGACTCTAGAGAAATCCAAAATTTCACAATTCACGGTAAAAACCCTTAGAGAAGAAACTTAGTAAGTAAAAGCAACATGTTTCGTCAAGTTTTCATTTAAAGCTTTCAAATTTTTTAGATTTTAATAAGCTTAGCATGTTAAATGGACTGGGACATTTCTAAGCTAGTGATTTTCTTCAAAAGATATAGCATGATGTATTTCATGAAGATTGAGTCAATTGCACAATAGACAAAGCTCATAAAACAGAAAATACAGTCTAAATGCAATGTATGAACAGATTCCCAAACTCCCCCTCAACAAATGAATCAATTTTAAGCCCAAATCTGGTCAAAGTTAAATTATTATCAAGATTAGGCATAAGGACAACCCAAATAAACCCAGTAACAACCAGAAAAACAGAATGAGGAGAAGAAGTCGAGAAACTGCAAAACCGGATGACTATTGAGCATAGATAAGATAGAAGAGACTCACTACAGCTCAAACTCGCTCTTATCTTCCCCAGCGACTGACATAGGGAAGCTGACTCTAGATCCCAACTAAGGAGTGCACACAGACCTTGTCTACCCAGGAGGCCCAATACCTGCTAGACATAAGACTGTGAGGGAACTTAACCTAGAGAGAAGAGAAAACATCTAATCACGCATGATAGCAACCTAAAGCACAAGATAAGAGGTCCATGCAACGCATTTCAGAAGTCTAAGTGAGTGAACTCAACTCAAGAAAAAATAACCCAAAATCACCCAAAAGAAAACACAAAGAAAAAAGAAAAGCTGGAAGAGAACAATATTTTATATAATATACAAGCCAGCTCCTCCTCACGAAAGGCCGTAAGGGCTCAGGACTCTAAGCTCACTCCTCAAGGCAACAAATCTGGAGCTATCCAAAGGCTTGGTGAAGATATCGGCTAACTGGAGGTCACTCTCTAAATCAAGCGCCGATATCTCCCTTCTCCACATGGTCTCTAAGGAAGTGATATCTAATATCAATGTGCTTGGTCCGGGAATGTTGCACTGGGTTTTTAGCAATGCAAATAGCTGAAGTGTTGTCACAGAAAAGTGGCACACTCTCTATCTCTAACCCATAGTCCCGCAAGGTCGTTCTCATCCAGAGCACCTGGCTACAGCAACTAGCTGCAGCAACATACTCGGCCTTAGCGGTGGACTGTGCAACTCCGGACTGCTTCCTAGATGACCAAGAAACAAGAAAAGTGCCAATGAATTGGCAAGTGCCAGAAGTGCTCTTCCTATCTATCCTACAGCCAGCAAAGTCGGCATCGAAAAAGGCTCTAAGAGATAGACAAGAGGAAGAAGAGTACCAAATACCATAATTAGTGGTAGCACGAAGGTACCTGAAGATGCGCTTGACCGCCTGGCGGTGAGAGGCGCGAGGAGAAGCCTGAAATCGAGCGCACATACACACAGCAAAGTGTATGTCCAACCTCGATGCACAGAGATATAGGAGAGAGACAATCATGCTCCGGAACTCCTTCTAATCAGCAGGCTCACCATCCAAAGTAGGAATTTTTGAACTCCGTACCATTATCACTGCGTATGGCTTGTAATGCACTTGGGAGCTCAATAGATAACCTACTGACCAAACCCCTGAAGTGAGAAAAAGTCTTATCCTTCGAGGCCATGAAGAACAGCCAAGAATACCTCGAAAAATCATCAACAATGAGAAGAACATACCACTTCCCACCCACTGACTGCACTCTAGATGGACCAATAGTGTCCATATGTAAAAGCTGTCCTGGTGCATCAGTCATCACAACAGTGACTGGGGGATGAGAAGCAGCAACCATCTTGTCATATCGGCAGGGAGAGCAAACTAAGTCTTTGACCATTTTGAGTTTGGGCAAACCACGAATGAGATCGTGGCTGCTAACTTGGGTCAAATGGTCAAATCCAATGTGACCAAGTCTCCTATGCCAGAAGGAGAGATCACAGGACTTTGAAGCAATCAAACAACATAGAGAGTCTCTAAAAGAAGCAGAAAAATCAGCACGAAAGACTCCCATATCTAGAAATCCCGCAAACTAACCCTCCTGAAGAATCGAGGATTCTACAGGCACTACTCTTGAAACTCACCTCGAAATAGTCATCACTAAGCTGAGAAACAGAAAGCAAATTGTATTGCAGCTTACTTACTAAGGCAACATCTTTAAGTATGAAATTGTCATTAATGCAGATGGTACCTTTAGCAATGACTCTACCTGAAGAAGCATCCTCGAAAGTGATCAACTCATCACCGTGGGCTCGGACTAGAGAAGAGAACCATCGAGAATCTTTGGTCATATGACGAGAACAACCGGAGTCGACAATCCAAACATCGCCCTTCCCCATCCGACGAACCTGATCAAGACACAAGAAAGAAAGATGACTCAGTACTAGGATAGAGTGAATACTTGGGAACCCAATACTGAACCACATGACACCTCAAAGTACCAGTCACAAAAGAAGACTGGACTTGACTGTCTCTCCGATGTTTAACCCTAACAAGATCAGTAGCAACTCTAGTAGATGATCTAGAGCCGAATCGGTTGGCTCGCCGTGGTGCAAAAGCCGAACCACCCCAGTGAAGCTGCCTAAAACTCCTACCAAAAAACACCTCACGCCGCTGATATCTACCTCGACGAGAAAAACGAGGAAATCAAGAGGACGGTGGAAATACTGACTACAAACAGCTCTAGGACTAAAACTCGAAGAACTAGCATGAAAACCGAGTCCTGGACGCTGCCAAAAACAGCGACTCTCTAACTTTGTCTAGAAGCAAAGGTGTGCCTTAGGAGCACTCAAAGTCCGGGATGACCACGAATACCCTTAAGGGCAGCAACACGCTCACGTCGATTGATCTTGGCGCGCCTGTAGTAGAAATCTACTAGGTGACCATCCTTCTTACAAAAGGTGCATGTGTACTTCACCTTGCTAGAGGAAGAAGCAATAGGAGTAACACCCTTCTGGTCAAAAGTCCTATGGACAACCCCAGCAGACCAAAACATGGTGGTACTCACTCTGGGAGCTACCACAATCTCACCACTCTTGGAGCCGCGCACAATGGTGGGAATGTCGGGACCCAGATTTGCAAATCCGAAACCCTCTGTGTATACTGCACTAGTCCAGGATCACGCTAGTGCACACAGTGGAAACATAGATGAAATATCATTCCATACAACGAATTAACTAAGAAGAAGCAAATTATTATTATTGAATAAAGCAAACGACCTCATGGTCAATGTTTACACCATTATGCCTTAAGGGCTTAAGAAACAAATAATATTGCAGCGGAAAAGATAACTTGAGCCATTCGACATGCCACAGGCAATCGTCTAGGGAAACGCCTTCCTAATCCACGTAGTCTTCATAGAATTCCTCCTCGTGATCTTCACTATCTCCTTCAGCAACTGATCAACAAGGGCATAAAACCGTGAGTACAAAGGTACTAAGCAAGCCGTAGGGAATTGATGCAATATATTCATGCACGGCTTGACAAGGATGGCTATATAGTTCATTTGCAGAAAGCAATAACTTGAATTGAAATACAATAAATAGATTAAAAAGCATATTTAGGAAAACATAAATAAATAATCGTAGATCAATGATCGACAATAAAACAACAAATGAACTCCCGCTCACATCCCAACAATTCCACATTCCACAATTCATGAAAACTCTATACCCGTGTGAAATTCCGGGCTTGTCCATGACATGCGGACGCTGCTATTCGAATAGTTTTACACTGCAGAGGTTGTACAACTTTACCCACAAGACATGAACATCTCTTTGCGCAATCGATCTTAACACACTTCCTTTGGTGTGTCGCAGAGATATCATGACAAAGCCTTTACAATGCACTGTCTAAACTCGGTACTGCGGCTAAGGTTTCGCCCCATAGGGCCCCCTCTTGCGCCTCGTGAATCTACCCGTCCATCCCGGAACCCACAACACCAAATGGCAGTACTCAAGGTTGGACATTGCAAATTAATCAGCTAGGTCTGTCCCATACCAGACATGTGATAGTACGTTAGGCCCAGTTCAATGGCACACAAGATTAAGTCCTTAAATTGTCTCAAGCAAGACATCCACATCCCAATGTGCTAGAAAGCACCCCCTTTACTTCACGATCACTTGCCCGAGGGAAAACAATTCGTTCAACCAAGACCAATGGCAAACCCCGCCATGGTACAACAAGTTTTACAACAGTGGCTACCGGCCACGATTCAATATCTCATTAAGTCAAGATTAACATGATTCAACATGTGATATGAATCCCAACGCACATCTAAGCATGTCTAAGCATAACTACGATAGCCCAATGTTGGTGTAATAATTATGTCCAACTAGTAATGTCCCAACCTAGGTCTAACAATGGATACATGGCATACAACTAGTCAAGGTGGCATAATGTCAACTAGGCATACATCTACTCCCATTAAATAGCATCGATACACAAAGTAGCATGCAATTGTATAAAAGTATATTACTTTTGCAAACATGGGATCAATATGATCAAAGGTTATCACTTGCCTTGCTGATCTAGTGCTGAATCTTGGTCTTCGAAGTCTTCGTTCGCTCCCTCGGAATTAGCGTCTACCGGAAAAGAAGCAACGAAACCAAATAAATACAAAACAGAGACTCAAACAAGCTCAAAACTGAAAATAAATGGCTCTGGAAGATAGATCTTGATTTTACAAAAATTTAGAAACTTGAATCGCCTCAATCGGAGTTCGTATGAGGAGAGCGAGCTTCTAGAAAATTAAATTCAGAGAAAATACGTAAAAATCGAAATTCGGATTTATTTTTGTCTTGGAAAGCGATTTATTGCGCAATCACGGCGCCATCGGGTTCACGGTGGGTGGGTTCACGGTGGGCTGGTCCCGGCAACGCTGCCGGTTCACCGTGCACCCGCGCATGGGCGACGTCATCGGCCGCGTGGCGGTTCGGTACGCCTTGGCCGGCCCGCAAGGCCACGCCCGGCCGGCCCATTGTATGACGGCCATGCATCACGCATCTGGCGCGAAAGCTAGATCGAGCGGCCAGGAGTGGCGCGATGGCGGAGGTGACGCGGTGCAATCGAGCTCGGTAGCGCGAGTCGGCGGCGAGGATCAAGCGAGCAGCGTGACGGCGGCGCGAGATTACGGAAGCGAAGAAGAAGGCGAGCGCGCGGCGAAGCGATGGAGCAGCCACGGCTCCGGGCAGATCGGAAAGGAAGTCGCGGCCGACTCGAGGATGTCGGGGCGGAGGAGACCAACGGAGGCGAAGAAAAGCGCGGAAGAGCTCGGGCAAGGCGAGAACTCCAGCGCAAGCTGACGGCAGGTCTCGGCGGCGGAAGAGGCGAAAGAGAGCGGCGCGAAGGATTCTCGCAGCGGCGTCGGCGGCAAATAGGGGCCTCGGCGGGCCATGTCCAACACGGACTCCAAGGCGTGCGGCGTAAGGACTCGGCCCGGCGGCGGCGGCTAGGTTTCTTGTTGTGGCGACGTGGCATCGCATCGCAGCCAAATCCACGTGGCTTGAGATCCGACGCAGCGATGCGCGCGTCTGGTACTGAGCCAAGCTTGGGCGTCTTGGGCGAGCGAGGGCGGCGGCCGGCGAGTGGGCCGGGCAGGCGGCGGAAGAAGAATGGGCGAGAAGATTCGCCGAAAGGGTTTTTGAAAATAAAATAATTTTTCCGATTTAAGAAAAATCCAGAAATTCAAATAAATGCAAATAAATTCAAATAAATTCAGAAAAATCCCCAAAAATACAGAAAATCTTGATTTTGATGAATAGTTTAGTCAAATTAAATCCTTTCCTTCATGGAAAATTCAAATTAAGCTAGAATTAATTCAAGAAAATGCAAATGGTTTATTTTGAATTCAAACATTCCAAAACTCAAATTTTGGGATGTTACAGGGAGGATGCGCCCGAGCGTGCTCCAAGTGATCAAATCCTAGACCTTGATTGAATCTACTAATCTTGGATTGGTCTAGAATAAGATTGAGCTTCTTCTTGCCTCCAACAAACTTTTCGAGTGTACTCATAAGATACTTGCAATCTCGAAAGAAAGAAACACAAGAAGAACAAGGGGAAGAAGAAGAAAAAAAGCCAGAAAGATGAGCTCTCTCAGTGTCGGGACCCGATTACGAATCCGGACCTCTGTGTATTACATGCGATCCGGGGATCACGCTAGCACACCGCTTTTCTGAGATTGCACATTGCGAGACATTACAACGATACAATAATAAATAGTGTAAACTTTTATATAAAGCTGAATTATGCGACCTTATGGTCTCCTTACATACATCGACCACCAGCAGGGCTTACATTATCGAGTAAAAGGAAATAGCGGCTTGGTAAAACCGTGTAAGCCTTCATCTTGCCATAGGCAACTGACTGGGCTTGCCCCTAATTATCTGGATCTTGAATGTACTCCTCCCAGGCCGATGTAGACTCCTCCACTGATGTTCGGGTTGGTAGGCAAGGAGGGGTGAGTACTCAAGGCACTCACCAAGTAATGCACAGAATGCGGTGCTATTACTACATGCAAGGCTTATTCCAAAGAATTGGCTTACTTGGTTCTTTTGCATTAAACAGCATTTTTAAACTAGCATCTTATTTAGATTAAAAGCAGTGAAAACAGTTATATATAATGCTAAGCTCTTCAAACAGTTTTCTCCAAAGATTCTCGGCACATAGCCTTAACCAGTTCATTTTTAGCACTGGCACACAGCCACCCATTCCACATTTTTAATTTTTGAAGATCTAACCCTTGACTGTAATCCCTGAGCAATGTCCAATACCGTGGACACGGCTATTCGAATAGATTTGACACACTCACGGAGGTTGTACACTTTACCCACAAGATCTGACCATTCACCACACTGGGTGATTGTCCGCAACAAAGCCTTTGGAACCTCTACCTTAACCAACGAACCTCTCCGGTATTACCTTCACTATCACTTCCCTCACACAGAGCCGAAGTATAGGACAGGACAACATCGTTGGATGGGCACCATGCCGCAGCACAAGTACGGTCCCCCACATAGATACACCCCCGTGTACTGTCATCCCGAGGTATCAGAGGAAAGATATCAGAACCCTAATCAACTAGATCTGTCCCATACCAGACATGTGGTTGTATGGATGACTCAGATCAAAGGCTTGCAAGGTGAAGTCCTTAACTGAGCAAGGCAAGACTTCCTTCTCTCAATAGTGGCACACACCCCAATGTGGTACACAGACTCTCACCACTCATCAACCCATTGCCACACAGGCTCACCTGGCACACAGCCTCTTGCCACTTGCCCCAGTCTAAATCATTTCCCACCCCGTTGATTATTGTGCAACACATGCCAGCAATAACTCAACAACGGTACAGAACCACACAGGTCTCAGTACCTCAGTCTCATCATGTGGCATCATCACACAACTTTCAAAATACATTCAGTATTTCATTAGTCCATATTGTAGTATTCTCGAAAGATCATTAATGATTCGTTGCAAGGCTAAGCATCTATTCACGGTCTAGCCTCCTGTGTTGGCATCATATTATTATCCAACAAATATGAATAACCTTAGGGTGGACAATGATTTAAAGTCATACAAATAGTAATTTCAAGGTGACATTAACAGTATGGGTTGATTAGCTAAATTACCCAAATTCATTTAAATACATTTTAATTAATTTAGCATGCATAGTTTTAAAGGAAAATATATATTCAAAGAAACTGGGATCAAAATGGTCAAAGCATCACTTGCCTTCAAAGAGTTGCTGGTCTTGGTCCGAAGCTTGATCTTGAGCGACGAACTTTTCCTCGAAACATTCCGGCAAATTTGCGTCTAAGCTTAAAAATAATATATGCAATAAATAACCAAAACAGTATATTAAATACCTCAAAAATTCAAATAAAATTCATAAATAAAACGATCTCAATTTTACAAACTTTTAGAGACTGGAATCACCTCAATTGGAGTTAAAATGCAAAAGTTATAGCCTTTCAAAATTTTAAATAAAATATAAATCAAAAAATAGAAAATCCTGAATTAAATTATTTATTTTTCTACTGAAAAGTCGGTTTATTGCGTCAGCATGACGTTAGGGGACACGTGGCACTCTCTGGTGCTGCCACGTCGCTTTGGTCCACGAACCCGGTCCACGGTGGACTCGATCCACAGCTTGATGGCCCCGCCCGATGGCGTCAAGGCAGCGTCACGGCGTGACATCACCGCGCCTCGAGATTCGTGCATGAACACGTGTCACTATTTCGGCCATCGCTCAACCTACGGCCAAATCTTATCCACGCGGCGAAATCGTGGCCTTCAAAGGATTCAACGGCCAGATGTCACGCGCACGTGGCGACACCGCGGCTACGCAGTGACACGAAGTACAATCTCGACGGCGCACCCAAAATCGTCGGCTGGATCTGGTCTCCTCCCGTCATAAAACGCGCCCGCGCGTCGACCGCGATTCGGCGAGTACGAGCGCCATCACCGCCGCAGACGTTCAAATCTGGCGAAGCGCAGATCCTTTGGGCAACCGGATCTAATCCTTACCGTTTAGATCTAATCGTGGCGCAGAGTTCGGAGTAGTTTCATCGCACAAGAAGGCGTGGCACAATCTCAAGCGTCCCCATGAGATCTAGCGGCTAAGCTCTACTAAAAGACCTAATATCGAGATCTAATCTCGCGCATCACGAGATCGCGGTTATGATCTAATCAAACATAAGCGAGAGAAGAGGCTACGTGGGCGTATGCCAGCGATTGGATGGCGATCGAGCGATCGGCGAGCTCGCGTGGTCGGCGACGGCGAGAAGAAGAAATTTTGTCGGAGCCCGAGGAAGACGGCGTGGTCGGCGGTGCTCTGATGGCTCTCGGTGAAGTGATCAATCGACAGCGGCTTCCTTTGGCGAACTTCGGGCAGAATTCGAGACCTTGGCGAATAGCTCGGACGACGGCGGGAAGCAAAAACAACGCGGCGAGAGGAAGCAACTCTGGCGAGCTTCGCCGACGGGCGCTAGAGAAGGTCTCGGCGTGCGTGCAAAAAGAGTCTAAAAGGAAGCGGCGAGAAGAGCTCTACACGGCGCAGCAACCCACACTTTAAAAAGGAGCCTCGGCGTGCGGCGCAAACACCGACGAAATGAGCAGAAACACTCGACGACGTTAACTCCGGCGATTACACCCGGTCGGACCGGCGTGGCTCTATCGGCCCGTCCAAGCGTGACGACGATGGCGCCACGTTAAGCGAGCGGCAGCGGCGCAACGGTGACCGTTGGATCCGACGGCTCGATCGCGCGACGACCTAGTGTTTGATGGCGGGCGATGTAACATCCCAAAAATTTGGCTTATAATTTCGCTCATATGCTTTTTGGTGATTTTACGAATTTATTGGATTTTTTCGAAATTAATTGAATTGAATTTAATTAAGTATATTGAACCTTTTGTGAAAACTAAATATATATAGATAAAGTTAATATAAAGTTTTACCAAAATATTTTATTTGTGCTCGAATGTCTCAAAGTATTTATGAGAATTTTACGGGATTTTCACGATATTTTAATTGCTTAAAGTAGATTAATCTAATTTGGAATTATTTTAAATCAAAAAGCTTTTGAAAATCAGTGAGCGATCTTGGGCGAAGCCGAT
This sequence comes from Otatea glauca, assembly GCA_036346275.1. NCBI lineage: Eukaryota > Viridiplantae > Streptophyta > Magnoliopsida > Poales > Poaceae > Otatea > Otatea glauca. Next base: position 29,012,950 of record CM070725.1, on the reverse strand, counting down.
CTTGTCGATGTGTCTTGACCATCGACGTCGCGGCCCGATCGGCTGCCGGCTGCCGCCTCGCGCGTGGCGTTGGATGAAGATCGGACGGTTGTCTCCTTCGCGAAACCCTAGCGCCCGGCCGTTGGATTGAGATCGGCGGTCGGGATCGTTCGCGTTGTTTTGGTAAGTTTAGATCTCGCCGTTGATTTTGGAAAGAGCGGATCGGATCGTATCGCCGGATCTAATCACGGCGCTCGTTACCGTCGGACGGTATCGATACCGTCTCGATTCGGTTTCGAATCCGTCGCCGCCGTCGCCGCCCGCGTGATTTAGGGTTGCCGTTTTAGCGCGCATGCCGAGGCTAAAAGCCGCAGCCCGCACGCGAGGTTCCTCATCCCGAGCGCATCCCGCGTTGCTAGCCTTCGCCGTTGAGTCACCGCCGTTTAGCCCGAGAGCTCGCCGTAGTTTTCGCCGCCGCTCGCTTTTTCGCCGTTCGCCGTCGTCAAACGCCGTTCGGCGTGTGGGTTCGATTCCGGGTTCGCCCGTCCGAGCCGCACCGGGCGACTACCTCTTCGTCGCGGCGGGAGCGAGCGCCGTCGGGTCGTCGTCGCCCTCGTCTCGAGAACTTCGGCGCGCCGCGACATCGCCGTGCCGAGCTTCGACGGCCGTCGGATCTCGGCGGACCATCGGATCGAGCCACGTCGCCGTGCTGCGATAAAGCGGCTCGGGTAAGCGTGGCCGTTGGATCGGGGTTGTTCGGGTGAGATCGCGCTGTGTGCGATGGCGTTAGCCGTCGGATCGTCGCGCGGATATGCGCGCGCGTGTCGAGCATCGCGACGCGGCGTCGTCAGCAGCCTAATCGTCGATGCGCGCCGCGTGTCGGGCGCGTGGTCGCGGCCTGGCGTGGGGCGTCCACGGTGGACGAGGCGATTCGTGGACCGAGTCCATGGACTCAGCGACGTGTCGGCGCTGATTGGTCGAGTCGCTGGCGTCGGCGTTGCGCAATAAAATCTTTTCAATAGAAAATAATTGTAAAAATCGGAAATTCTATTTTCTGTATTTTGATGTTATTCAAACTTCAAAAGGCTATATCTTTGCATTTTAACTCGGTTTGAGTGTTTCAAATTTCTAAAATTTGTAAAATCAAGATCTATTTATTGGTGAATTTTATTTTATTTTTGGAGTTTGGTTGCTCTCTGGTTTGGTGTTTATTTGCTATTTTGGCATCGTTTAGTGAGCGTTGAGCTTTCGGTGATCCAGGAAGAAGATTCGTCGCTCCAAGACCCAAGCTCAGATCAAGACCAGCACCTACTCCAAGGCAAGTTGTGCTTTGATCATGTTGCACCTAATTTTCACCAAATTACTATTTTGTCTTTTAAACTTTATGCATGATATTTTATGTGTATAAATGATTTCAATTAATCAGGAATTAGATAATATGCCTATTTGAATTAAACCATACCTTGTCAATTATATGCCATGATCTATTTGTCACCCTAGGATGTGGAATTATAGTTGATAATCAACATGGGCTAGTTAGATCGTCATAGATTGCTTAGCCATGCCACGTCATCACATGTGTCAGAATGTCGATACTTAATCTTGACTAATGGAATATGGAACAATGTTTATGAATTGGTGTGTCATGTGTTGTCACACAATGATATCAAGTTATCGTGGCGAGGAGGTCACACATCGGGATTGAAATGTTGATGGCATGTGGTGCTTGGTAATCAAGCTGGGGTGGTAATGATTTTAGATTGAGGCAAGTGGCAAGGGCGGTGTGCCAAGGTGGGCGAGGTTTGGCAGGGTATGTGGAAGTCTTGCCTTAATCACCTTAAGGACTTAACCTTGCAAGCCTTTGACACGAGTCTCTCTTGCAACCACATATGCGGAATGGGACACCCTAGCTGAATAATTTGTGAAACCTAGATTTGATGCTTGTCGTGGTGAATAGTGAGTCGGGTTACGGTTTAACTCACATGGCGCAAGAGGGGGCCTGTTGTGGTGGTTTAACCCTTGATGTTGAAACCTTAGCGGCGATCTTGGGTCTAGGTGTAGCATTGTAAAGGCTTTGTTATGATCACTCGCCTTGGTGGTGTTTGGTTGTATCGTGTGGGTAAAGTGCATAACCTCTGCGAGTGTACAATCTATTGAATAGCCGTGCTCACGGTATTGGGCAATGCTCGGAATTACAGAGTTAAGGGTTAGACTTTTGTTAAACAAAAACTTGTTGGGATGGCAAGGTGCCATGGAAAGTGGAAAATTAATTTAGGATTGGAAACTTGGTGTATTTGAAATCTGAATTTATTAATTCTTGTATTTGTTTCTTGCTTTCCAATCTATTTATTGTATTCTTGTTAAATCTTTGCTTTATTGCAAAAATACCCTTACTAGCCATTCCTTTGGATTAAGCCAAACATATAGAATATTAGACTTGCATTATTTTGCACAACTTGTTGAGTGCTTTATGTACTCACCCCATCAACAACAACTTGGAAGAGGAAGAATCTCGCGATCATGGATGAGGATTATTTGGATGCGAATGCTTAGGGTCCGAGCCTCGTCGGTTGCATGTGGCGAATGGGCGCCACTGCGTTTATTCTATTTCCTTTGCTTCTCATTGATACTCTTTTTAAGCCTGTGAGGCATTATTCATGTAAGACAATGATTATTATTAATTAATGAAGTTTATGCTATATTTATTGTGTGTGACTATGATAGCATCTATGTTGAGCCTTTGTGCACTAGCGTGATCTGGACTAGTGCGGTATACACAGAGGGTCGGATTTGCAAATTCGGGTCCCGACAGAGGTGGTATCGAGCCATCTTGACTATAGGTCTTGGCCTAGGTAGTTGGTATCTCTTAGAGTGTCCAAAATTATTTTCTAAAGAAAGCGATAAAATTGACTAATATGAAACTCTTGGCTTATCTCATCCTCCTACTCTCATCCTTGCTAAATTACCTTCTTTTCATTGCGTTTCAGTGGAGATCTTATTCAAAATTTTGTTTTGAATAGATCACCGATCTTCGATCCTTGAGTCAAGGCAGGTGGCTATGCCATGGAGCTGTGGAGAGTTCTTCAAGTGATTGGAGGCTTTGATCGTCCGCTCTCTGAGGAAGCAAGCTGGGCGTCAGCGGTGTGCATCGGGGTTCTTACGCAAGCTGATCATCTTCGGCTCGAGTGCGGCGAGACCACCGAGCCGATCCACATCACCGCCCCGAGGTTCACTTACGAGTGGAGTTTGAGGCGCTAGACTTGCTCTCTGACGGATGCGCCACGACTACGCCTCGAGCCGCAGAACACCGTATTCGACTTCACCCGACGGTGCGGCGTGCGGCGTCGGCGGATCGTGGAAGGAGAGTGTGCTTCTGCGATACACCTTCTTTGAGTTCGCCACCGCCGGAGGATCACTTGAGGACAACTGCGCAAGGCGGAGACAGCGTGTGAGGCGTTGAGAGTGGCGAGGCGGGAGCTTCAAAGACCAGCGACGCGGCGGCAGCGAGTCATCGGCGAGTGGAGGAGGCCTTGCGGTGGCCGAGAAATAGCGGACCAAGTCGTCCGGAGCGGATGAGGTCGCCGAAGAAGAAGAAGAAGACCGGAAGGCGTGAGTGGGAGCACGAGGAGCCAGCAGAGGGTCACGGGATAGGTTCGCACCATGCCAGCCCACCCACGGTGTATGCCCCGGATCGGTCTCGGCCGAGGTGGTCGGATGAGTGAAGTCGATCTTAGAGTTGTGTTGAGACTCGAGTGTTGAGTCGCGTTTTTAAGTTAGCCTTTACCCTTTTAGTAGGCGTTAAAGTTGCATGTTTAGTTGGTTCTTAATTGTTTCTTTGAGTGTGCGTTATGTGTTGCAAAGCCCTTAGGCATTGTAAGCAACCATACCAAGTAATAATAATAAAGATTATTTAAGTTGGGTTTAACTGTTTCCCCCTTAGAAATTCTTGCATCTTATCTATGCTACATCTATCTTTCCTAACCCAAGAAGCAATCAGCGGATGGTGAACACTCATGCAGCAACAATGGGGCTTGGGAAGTGGTCTACGCTCGAGCAACAATCCCAATGAAGGAGTACCACCGCAGCAAGCACCGCCGATGGATATCACGAGAACTTGGGAGCTTTTCTCGGCTATGAAACTCGGTTGATGCGACTATGATGCGTGAGATGACCAATATGGCTGCGATCAACAACCCTCAGCGAGAACAACAATGGCGGGCCTCGTCCTTACTCCAAGTTGTCGGACTTCATGAGGACCCGACCGCCAACATTCTCGAACGCGTCAACCCTTGGAGCGGATGATTGGTGAGAACCATTGAGAAGAAGTTGTACATCACACAATGTGAAGGGCATGAGAGGGTTCTTCGCATCCCATCGCTAGAGGAGCAGTGCGAGAATGGTGGGAGAACTCTTGTGCTACTCATGAGGCACCCATGGAAATCACGTGGGAAGAGTTCGCAGCGGCCTTTCGCGATACCACGTGCAGAGGAATGATGGACTGAAAAGGAAGAATTCGGGCGCTTAAGGAGGCCAGCCGGTGGTGATTACTTGAACAAATTCACACAGTTAGCACGCTATGCTCCACGAAGATGTAGCGGCGGACAAGGCTAAACAGTCCGCTTCATGAAAGGACTAAACTTCGAGGGCTGCAAGTGGGGTGATTACCACACTTTTCGATTTCCAAGAATTGGTAAACAAGGCTTTGATTACGGAGGATAGCGCAAGGAGCTTGGGAAAATCGCAAGCGCTTGATGACTAACCGGTGGGCGCCCTAACCACCTACGAATGAGGATGACCCATAGCGATTTGCTAGGTTCCAACCACAAGGCTGTTAACAAGCCCAAGAACAACACACGCACGCGACCATCGAGGACAAGGTTATCGGCGCCGGCCCAAGGTAACAATGCTCAAGGAGTCGGCGATCGGCCCCGAGGAAGGTGCTACTGATTGCAATGGTGGGGCATTATGCTAATAGATGTCCCCGAAAGGAGGAATCACGCCGATGCGTTTCAACCTTGGAATGACACACTGCTAAAGCACCTGACGGAGCGGCGAATCGAGGCTGGGCAGGCGGGAGTGGCGCCTCAAGCTACTATTCGAGGCGAGTCAACCACATCACCGCCGATGGAGCCCGGGAAGCATCGGGCGTCGTCTTGGGTAAGTTTTAGTAAACTCAAGATGCACCTGCGATATTATTTGATTAGGGGAGCTTCACATTCATTTGTCTCTCGAGCTTTTGCATCTAAAAATGGTTTAAGCATGAAAAATCTCAAGTGTGTGATGCTAGTTCAAGCCCGGGATCCGAGTTAAGATCTAATATTGGATGTTTGGGGTAAAGCGATAATTAAGGGGTAGAGTTCTAGCGAACTTAATTATTCTAGATGCCCAAGTTTTAGATGTTATCCTTGGTATGGATTGGTTAACCAAGCATAAGGCGGTATTGGATTGTGGTGAAGGTTGTATCCATTGAGAGCCCTACGAGGAGAAAAGGTGGAATTCCGGCGACATCGGTTAGCAAGGTCAATTAATGGTTAATAGCATGAAAGCCGTCGGCATTGAGGGCGTGCGGTGGTCAAAGAATATCGGATGTATTTCGGAGGATGCGCCAGAATGCCGCCAGGCCGTGACATCGAGTTTGTCATTGAGTTAGTACAGTGCGGCACCAATAGCAAAAAGACCTTCTGGGATGCCTACCAGATGAGTTAGTAGAGATGAAGAAGCGGATCGACGAGTTATTAGAGAAAGGTTTTATAAGACCAAGTTAAATCGCCATGGGGGCGCCGATTTTGTTTGTCGGGAAAAGGATGGAAGCCTTAGAATGTGTATTGATTACGTGCACTTAATGAAGTGACGATTAAGAATAAGTATCCGTTGCCAAGGATTGATGATACATTCGACCGGTTGAGAGGAGTGGAGTTTTCTCCAAGATAGACCTTCGTTAGGATATCATCAACTAAAGATTGGACGGAAGATGTTCCAAAACGCATTTTCTTCAAGATAGGACATTATGAGTTCACGGTCATGTCTTTTGGATTGACCAATGCATGACCTATTTCATGAACTTGATGAATAAGATTTTCATGGAATACTTGGACAAGTTTGTTGTTGTGTTCATAGATGATATTTTGGTATATTCGAAGACCGAAGCGAGCACGCAAATCATCCGAGGCTAGTGTTGGAAAAGCTGCGTGAGCAACAGGTGTATGCTAAATTCGATAATCGACTTTTGGAAGGAAAGGTGGAATTTCTCGGTCATGTCATGGCTGCAGAAGGAGTTCTTTGTCGACCCAAGCAAAGTGGAGGCAGTGTTGCATTAGGAGCAACCAAAGTCTGTCACTCAAGTCCAAGTTTTACGGAATGGCGAGGATATTATCGCCGTTCATAGAAGGATTTTCGACGATTGCTAGACCTCTTACTCAGTTATTGAAAAGGAAAAAGAAATTTTCATGGGCGCCAGATTGTGATAAGAGTTTTGAGAATTAAAGAAGTTTAACTTGGCCCAGTGTTGGTTTTGCCTAATGTTGAGCGACTTCGATATATCTTGTGATGCGTCAAGACAGGTCTTGGATGCGTATTGATGCAAGAGGTAAAGTGGTCACATATCGTCAAAGCGATTAAGACCGCATGAAGGAAATTATCACTCATGACTTGGAATTTACCGTGGTGCATGCCTTGAAATTGTGGCGTCATTATCTCATTGGAAATAGATGTGAGATATATACGACCATAAGAGTTTGAAATATATTTTCACTCAATCGATCTCAATATGAGGCAAAGGAGATGGTTGGAATTAATCAAGGATTATAACATGGGAATTCATTACCATCCGGAAAAGCAAATGTGGTAGCGCGATGCCTTAAGTCGCAAGAGCTACGTGGCGAATATGATGGTGCGGGAAGGGCGATCGAATGTGCGAGAGAATTGCAAAATTTAAAATTGGAAGTAGTTTTAGAAGGATTCCTAGCTGCTTTGGAAGTGAAGCCAATGCTCGAAGATCAAATTCGGGAAGGACAAAAGATGATGAGAAAGTCAGCAGAATCAAGGCTAAAAAGGATGAAGGATTAGCAAAGGACTTTCTGGTGGGCGACCAAGGTACCATGTGGTTCAAGGGTCGCATTTGTGTGCCAATGACTAGAACTTAAGCAGTTGATTTTGGAAGAGGCTCATGATTCCAAGTATTCAATTCATCCAGAGGCGCTAAGATGTACCGGGACTTAAAGGAGAGGTTTTGGTGGCGAATATGAAGCGCTAAGTCGCGAGCACGTTGCCTTGTGCGATGTATGCCAGAGAGTTAAGGCAATACATCGAGAGACCAAGCAGTTTGCTACAACCGCTAAAAGTCCCGAGAATGGAAGTGGGAAGAAATCGGTATGGATTTCGTCCTTTGGATTACCAAGAACTCAAAATGGGTATGATTCTATATGGGTTATCGTGGATCGATTGACCAAAGTTGCTCACTTCATTCCGAGTCAAGACCACTTACTCAGAGGCCGTTAGCGTAACTATACATAGCCGAGTCGTGTGTTTGCATGGTGTACCAAAGAAAATAGTGTCGAGATAAGGTACCACCACACCTCGAGATTTTGGGATAAATTGCATGAAGCTATGGGAACGCGTTTGAACTTCAAAGACACGACATATCATCCATGATCGATGGTCAAGCGAAAGGGTAAATCAAATTCGGAGGATATGCTAAGGGCTTGTGCATTAGCCTATACTACATCATGGGATAAGTGTTTGCCATATGCGAGTTGATTATAACAACAGATTACTGAGCTAGTTTGCGATGTCGCCATTGAAGCTTTATATGGTGCGTTACTCGCTTGCATTCACCGAATTGGAATGAGACAGGAGGCGTATGATATTTGGCCCTAATATTCTCAAGGAAGTCAAGAGCAAGTTGCCATGATAAGAGACAAAGTTGAAAATCGCGCAATCAAGACAAAAAGTTATCACGATAATCGACGCCTTGATTTGAGCTTCGAACCTGATGATTTCGTATATCTTAGGGTTACCCCTCTGAAAGGAGTTAAAAGGTTCCACGTTAAAGGGAAGCTTGCCCCAAGATATGTTGGACCGTTCAAAATTTTGAGCCGTCGAGGGGAGGTTGCTTATCAGTTAGAATTGCCGCAGTCACTAGCAGGCGTGCATGATGTGTTCCATGTGTCACAGCTCAAGAAGTGTCTTCGGGTGCCAGCGGAGCAGACGCCTTTGGGAGAGATTGAATTGCAGAAAGATCTGACCTACAAGGAGCAACCAATCGAATCTCGGATGTTATGGACCGCAAGACCGAGGACCAAGTCGATTCGCTTTGAGAGTTGATGGAGCAACCATTCGAGAATGAAGCAACTTGGGAGCGTGAAGAGGATCTCAAGTCGAATTTCAAACCTATTTCCTAGTCGGCCTTGAATCTCGGGTCTAGATTACATTAAAGGAGGTTTGTAACATCCCAAAAATTTGGCTTATAATTTCGCTCATATGCTTTTGGTGATTTTAAATTTATTGGATTTTTCGAGTAAATTAATTGAATTGAATTTAATTAAGTATATTGAACCTTTGTGAAAACTAAATATATATAGATAAAGTTAATATAAAGTTTTACCAAAAATATTTTATTTGTGCTCGTAATGTCTCAAAGTATTTATGAGAATTTTTAGGATTTTCTGATATTTTAATTGCTTAAAGTAGATTAATCTAATTTCGGAATTATTTTAAATCAAAAAGCTTTTGAAAATCGAGTGAGCGATCTTGGGCGAAGCCAAGATCTTGTCGTGCGCTTGACCCCATCGACGCGCGGCCCGATCACCGCTGCCGCCTGCGGCGTGGCCGTTGGATGAAGATCGGACGGCCGCTCCTTCGCGAAACCCTAGCGCTTCGGCCGTTGGATTGAGATCGGCGGTCGGGATCGTTTAGCGTTGTTTTGGTAAGTTTAGATCTCCCGTTGATTTTGGAAAGAGCGGATCGGATCGTATCGCCGGATCTAATCGGCCGCTCGTTACCGTCGGACGGTATCGACCTTCGTCTCCGATTCGGTTTCGAATCCGTCGCCGCTACCGCCGCCGCCGCGTGATTTAGGTTGCCGTTTTAAGCGCGCATGCCGAGGCTATAAAGCCGCGGCCCGCACACCCGAGGTTCCTCATCCGCAGCGCATCCGATGCTAGCCTTTCGCCGTTGAGTCACCGCCGTAGCCCCGAGAGCTCGCGTAGTTTTCTAGCGCCGCTGCTTCGCTGCTCGCCGTTCGCGTCGTCAAGCCGCCGTTCGGCGTGTGGGTTCGATTCGGGTTCGCCACGTCGAGCCGCCGCCGAGACCTACCTACTTCGTCGCGGCGGGAGAGCGAGCGCCGTCACGGTCGTCGTCGCCTCGTCTCCGGGAACTCGGCGCCGCGCGACATCGCTGCAGCTTGAGCCGCGCTGTGGCCGGATCTCAATGGACCATCCAGACGAGCCACGTCGCTTCGCTGCGGTAAAACACTCGGGTAAGCGTGGCCGTTGGATCGGGTTGTTCGGGTGAGATCGCGCCGCGTGCGCGATAAGCGTTAGCCGTCGGATCGTCGCCGTCATCGCGCCGCGTGTCGAGCGCTCGGCACGGGCGCGGCGTCGCGATCCAAGCGCGCTTGCCGTGTCGTTTGCGTGGTGCGCGGCGCCGTGGGCGCTGGTCCGCGGTGGACTGTGAGCGGTTCCGTGACCGAGTCCATGGACGACGGCGATGTCGGCGCTGATTGGTCCGAGTCGGGCTGGCGTCGTTGCGCAATAAAATCTTTTCCAATAGAAAAATAATTTAAAAATCGAAATTCTATTTTCTGATTTTTGATGTTATTCAAACTTCAAAAGGCTATATCTTTTGCATTTTAACTCGATTTGAGTGTTTCAAATTTCTAAAAATTTGTAAAATCAAGATCTATTTATTGGTGAATTTTATTTTATTTTTGGAGTTTGGTTGCTCTCTGGTTTGGTGTTTATTTGCTATTTTGGCATCGTTTAGCGTGAGACGTTGAACCTTTCGGTGATCAGGAAGAAGATTAGTCGCCCAAGACCCAAGCTCAGATCAAGACCAGCACCTACTCCAAGGCAAGTTGTGCTTTGATCATGTTGCACCTAATTTTCACCAAATTACTATTTTGTCTTTTAAACTTTATGCATGATATTTTATGTGTATAAATGATTTCAATTAATCAGGAATTAGATAATATGCCTATTTGAATTAAACCATACCTTGTCAATTATATGCCATGATCTATTTGTCACCCTAGGATGTGGAATTATAGTTGATAATCAACATGGGCTAGTTAGATCGTCATAGATTGCTTAGCCATGCCACGTCATCACATGTGTCAGAATGTCGATACTTAATCTTGACTAATGGAATATGGAACAATGTTTATGAATTGGTGTGTCATGTGTGTCACACAATGATATCAAGTTGTCGTGGCGAGGAGGTCACACATCGAGATTGAAATGTTGATGGCATGTGGTGCTTGGTAATCAAGCCCAGGGTGGTAATGATTTTAGATTGAGGCAAGTGGCAAGGGCGGTGTGCCAGGTGGGCGAGGTTTGGCGGGGTATGTGGAAGTCTTGCCTTAATCACCTTAAGGACTTAACCTTGCAAGCCTTTGACTGAGTCTCTCTTGCAACCACATGTTCGAATGGGACAGCCTAGTGAATAATTTGTGAAACCTAGATTTGATGCATCGTCGTGGTGAATAGTGAGTCCCTGTTCTGGTTTAACTCACATGGCGCAAGAGGGGCCTGTTGTGGTGGTTTAACCCTTCGGTGTTGAAACCTTAGCGGCAGATCTTGGGTCTAGGTGTAGCATTGTAAAGGCTTTGTTATGATCACTCGCCTTGGTGGTGTTTGGTTGTATCGTGTGGGTAAAGTGCATAACCTCTGCAGAGTGTACAATCTATTCGAATAGCCGTGCTCACGGTATTGGGCAATGCTAAAATTACTGAGTTAAGGTTAGACTTTTGTTAAACAAAAACTTGTTGGGATGGCAAGGTGCCATGGAAAGTGGAAAATTAATTTAGGATTGGAAACTTGGTGTATTTGAAATACTCAATTTATTAATTCTTTGTATTTGTTTTATCGCTTTCCAATCTATTTATTGTATTCTTGTTAAATGTCGCTTATTGCAAAAATACCCTTACTAGCCATTCCTTTGGATTAAGCCAAACATATAGAATATTAGACTTGCATTATTTTGCACAACTTGTTGAGTGCTTTATGTACTCACCCCATCAACAACAACTTGAAGAGGAAGAATCTACACTGATCATGGATGAGGATTATTTGGATGCGAATGCTTAGGTCCGAGCCTCGTCGGTTACTCGTGGTGAATCGAGCGCCATCTGCGTTTATTCTATTTCCTTGCTTCTCATTGATACTCTTTTTAAGCCACCGTGAGGCATTATTCATGTAGACAACAGTTATTATTAATTAATGAAGTTTATGCTATATTTCATTGTGGTGTGACTATGATAGCATCTATGTTGAGCTCGTGTGCACTAAGCGTGATCCTGGACTAGTGCGGTATACGAGGGTCCGGATTTGCAAATTCTGGTCC